>CM076575.1:1525160523-1525507657 GCA_034641835.2 Pinus albicaulis | reverse complement strand
AACAAAATGAGTTTTCTTTTCATGGAAGAACCAAGAAATATATTTGCATTGGTAAAAAAGGACGTAGTGTCTACATAATTACCAATCATATTTCGAGTGAATGTGGAAACAATAGTACAATTGATTTTCAAGGAAAAGATGAAGACTTTGAAAAGAAAAAATTATGTGTATATAAAGTTGTCTGCAAATCTCCAATGTCATAATGACTAACTTATTCAAAGTCTGAATAAGGGTGTCTAGATAGATAATATTTGAAAAAATAATAATATAATAGTTAGAATTTTATTTCTAATTGGATTGACAAAAAATCTAGCCATTTTCATTCTTACATAAATTTTAGAAATATTCACTGTTGAATTCATAGTAGAACTTAATCAATATAAAATAAAAAGTTTAATGAGTGGTTAGACTCAATGATTTCTTAAGATTTCTTTCGATTTCATGATTTGATTGTTACATAAGTTCAATTAAAATTTGATTTCTATGTAAATTGACAAAGAAATACATGAATAGGCTACATTCCACATCAATACCATCCTTCAATACCATGGGATCAAGAGTTAAGATGGATATAGACTGGTTTAATATCTTCCTTTAAATAGCCTACATTCTACATGAAAGCCATTTGTTAATACCATAGGTCATTTTTATTTTTATTATTATTTTGAGTTTATAAAGTGTTTTTTATTATTTCTATCTTTTATTTTCATAAAATTAAAATATTTACATTACATCGCCATAATCTTCTTATTTCATTTTTTCTATACATAATAACAGAAACCTAATATCATCTTTTTACTCTACATATTAGATTTTCTGAAATTATATTATACATACAATTTTTTATATATTGCGAAAACACTTAAATTTTAATAGTCTAAAGAAAAAATTTAAGTCCCAATATTTTGATTGAACTTTGACCATTTATTGGAATTTACTATTACACTTCTAGTGGCACCTTTTTTATTGAACTTTGACTATTTATTGAAATTTACTATTACACTTCCCTCTGTCTTGCTTTTATTCATACTTACTCAGCTACCACGTATTACCTTTACTTGAAAAAAACCTCCACTTGGGTTTTCCATGGCTTGTGCATGCTCTACCTTGGCTTCTCCTTTGCTGCTATCATGCAAGATAGAGTTATAATTTTAACCTTAATAATTATTTATTTATCCATAATCTTAATAATTATTTATTTTTCCATGTGGCATGATGTATTTTATATTTTGTAAAAATGTTTAAATTTTAGTATTTCATAATATATATATATATATGAATGATCTTTTACACCATGTATGAGATCAAGTAAAAATAGAATACAAAACTTTTCTAAACAATAATTACCCTATGTGATTTTTGCAATTTTAAAATGAATTTTGAAAATTTACTTGCACAAAATCAAACAATAGAATCTGACATCAGTTTATTGAAATTTATAATAAGATTAAAACAAATGAAATCAAACCAAAATTGCAGCTTATTCTGAATGATTACTAGCAGGCACATACGTTTTGCACAGGACAACTGCAAGGCTCGGGTTTCCATTGAAATTCAATTTCTAACATTCTCAAACAGAATGCAAAATAATAATATAGACAGAGTAAAACATTCTCAAACATAATCTAAAATAATTTAGATAGAGTAAAGAAAAAAAAATACATTTCTAAGGTATCTGGATCTCTACCGTGGCGCCCAAGCTAACTGGCTAATGGGTGAAGCCGCTTGGCTGCTTCAGAAGTGGATGATGGGTCTGCTCAATATTGAATGATGTACTTTCTTTTTTCAGTGGTGAATGATGTGTCTGCTTAATGTTGAATGCTGTGCTTGTTTTTTGGTAGATTAAATACACGAACAATCTAGCTTTACCAGTGGTAAAAAAAAGACATGGCCATTTCAGAGTTTCCAGATATTAGCAATTGTCATTTCTTCAACAATTGTTAAAAAAGGAAGAGCAACATCTACATTCGCACAATTCTAAAAGATAATTTATATTTATACAAAAACAGCAAGAACAACACAACCACACGAACAACTTCTGCAATCATTTCTTGAAGAACAACACAACAATTAACAAAACCGCAGGAACAGCATCTGCAATCATTTTCTGAGCCAGCATTCCTTCGCAGCCGTCCTCTAGTAGCTTCGAAATGAAGGTGCAATATGTTAAAAAACAAAAAAAACAACCGGAATGAAAACACAGAAGTTGCCCACCACACAAGTAGATATAACTGAGCAAGGTAACATAACATGAAGTTTGCTATTCTTAAAACTGTTTTTTTTATAACTCATTAATAATAATAGTATTTAATTATAAAGTAGATATTGTTTCAATAGTCTAACATCAAAATCAATCTTACACAATGGTACACTTGGCAGTTTAAGTAGATTAGGAAATTTGTTTTCAAATAAAAACTCTTTACTGCTTAGTTACAAATGATGCATACTTATTTTAATGATCATCCATACATATCAACCATTTAATTTGTACAATTTCATAAAATTACAAATGACTCATAATTATTTCAATAATTATAAATACTTATCAGCCACTTAATTTATATGATGAGTTACTCGTAACATAATCCAAATAACATAGAAGACTAATAGCATAAATCCAAAAGTTCATTACATTATCTATTAAATCTTATTAATATGAAACTCACAATATTTGAATTTCCCTTTGTATTGTTGGCTTACTTGTATAAAAAAGAATTTTGATATTATGCATGATGCATAATTATTTTAATTATTATACACATTTATCAATTATTTAATTTGTACAATTTCATTTTGATATGATGCATGATATATAATTATTTTAATAATTATACCGACTTATCAACTATTTAATTTGTACAATTTTATAATATTATAAATGATTCGTAATTATTTCAAAAATTACAAATACTTATCAACCATTTAATTTATATGAATTACTCATAACTAATCTAAATTTATATTATGTAAAACTGCAAAAACTTCATATAATTCAAAAAATATTACAAACCAAAAATCATCATCAAAATACAATACATAGATTATGCTGTGGAGTTCATGATTTATAAAGTTTCATTCATCTTACCATAGTTACTTCATTTTTACCCGAGTCACTGTGTTATCACCATATGTCTTATGCTATATCTAGTGCCGAGTGTAGTGAACTTCCAGTCCCCTATTCAGAACAGTAGGAAAAATTATCACCTTCAACTTAGCAAGTCAAATATGGTTCCTACGTCATACTTGGTAATAAAAACTGGTTGGTAGGTTGGTGAAATATGGTGGATGTTATAATTTTATTATGTAGATTTACCTTTTTAGTAAATCTATAATTTCTAAAATGTGAAATTAAATTTTATAAGATTATACTCTATTATTTTAGATTAAAGTATTTTGAATTATATGTTATTTTTTTTGTTATGGGATTATTAAAAATATATAAAATAAATATTTACTTAAATGACAATATATTATAAATTCAGGTTATAAATAATATTTTTATTTTAATTATATTATAATTTTAAATTTAAAAAAATAAAAATAAAAATTTAATGGAGAATCATTTGTTTAAAATTAATAGTTAATCTTTTATTTCAAAATCTTTAATGTATAAACATAAGTTATAAGAACCAATTATAATTTTTTATTTTACTTTTTAATTTATTTAAATAATAAAAAACATCATTTTTAATAAGGATCTCAAAATTCATAAAAATTAACTAAATAAATTTTATCTTATTTAAAGGTTAAAAGTTTGCTTCAAATGATAGGGTTTTAACTTATAGTTTCTGAATAATTTCCACAAGTGTCCTTTTCTCAAACCCTAATGGTGTTTTCCCTTTTGCTAGCATAGAGTGCATGAGCGTGCACACTGGGAGGGTGGAGATCCCCTCCTATCATAGCATTGCGGCATGCGAATCAAGTAGTCAAGAATGGGTCGTAGAAGTTGTAACTGCAAATTGATATAGAGGAGGAACTAGAGGTACCAGAGTCCTTGGTGCATAATGACAAGCTGGAATAAATGACCAATCTCTTCTAAGAGCAATGAAAAGGCCTCAATTTGTCATTCCCAACAACAAATTGGGAGAATTATCCGAAATTTATGAAAGATCATGACTTGATATGTAAGTTCATAGGCATTTAGACCTCAAAACATTGTCTAGTAAAATGGATCCAATTAAAATGGATCCAATTAAAATGGCAACCAATGGGACATATATATCTGAATTTAGGGCCTTAGGGTTTCTTCATAGTGATTTTCACTAGTCTTTTGGATAAGGAGAACGATTTCGAAAATGGGGCATATTTATTCTACAATTTTGGACTCTTCATTCACTACTAGGAAGAATGATACAATCCAGACTAGAAAAAATTCATGGTTTCCTTGGGTTCGCTCCAATTATTTTCCCTCCGTGTGGATTTTTAGGATCCATAATATTGGAAGGAATATGAGACTCTATTGGCAGATTTTTCAAGGTAGTTGATGCAATAAGGCAAGGTAAATATACTTCATATGGCCAGATTTGTGTTTATATGAATAATTACGAGCCTCTCTGGGAATTCATTAAGTTGGAATATGAGTTGATAGATGAATATTGCAAAGGAAGAGCAGGAGGACTTGCTATCATATGGAGCACCGTCGAGATCATATTTGATGACTGGATCAACATTCCTGAGATGCTCTCAGTGAAAATCTTACACATTGATACCCATGACTACACTTTGCTCATAAGGGTATATGTGCCTAACATTCCAGCAGAAAAATAGGTTTTCCTCTAGAATATAGGAAAACTAGTAAGGCTCTACTCGGAAGAGATTTAGATTCTTGGCGGTGATTTCAACCTGATCTCATCGCTGGAAGAAAATAAGGGATATATTCACCCAATATATATATATATATATGGAAGCATTTTGAGACACAATTGTGGAGCTGCAATTGGTGGATATGCCAACAAATAATGGCACGTACACTTGGAAAAATCACTCACGGGACCCTCATAAAGTAGCATCGCACCTCGATAGAGTTATGGTTTCTGAATAAGTCATTAATAGAGATATTTTCCTTGAAGCCTCCATACTCCCATGCATGTGATCATACCATTGGCTCATCAAGATGGATATTGAACTGAAAATAGACCCCAAGAACTATCCCTTTGACCTTGAATCCTTATTGCTAATGGACCCTTGATTTATTGAAAATGTAGAAAGTTGATGGAAAGGAAACACAACTCACATATAAAACCACATGCACACATTCAAGCTAAAATTAAAACACATCAAAACTCATATTAAGCACTGGAACTAGGAAAAGTTTGGAAACATCATGAAAGATCCGAAACAAATCTAAGACATGATGCAAGATATCAAAAAAAATTAATAAATGAAGGAAGGTATGAAAAAATATTGGAGGAAGAAGGATGGTTGGTGACCCAGATAAAAGAAAGAAGGAAACAAGAGGAAATTATGTGGAAGCAAAATCCAAAATACAATGCCTGAGGGAAGGAGAGAGAAACACACAGATTTTCGACAAATCCATGATTCAACATCGACAACAAACCATAATGTTTTCCCTTAAGGATGGTTTTGGGAACAGACTGATTTAAAATGAAGAGATGGAAAATCTAGTGGTGAAGTTGTTACATTCCCTTATTTCTGGACCTCCCCATGATAGATTGGTAGTTATTTAGAGAATCACTAGAAAAATTCCACAACTCATTTGTAGGTAGCAGAACATGACCCTCATGCGAGCAGTTACTTTGGAGGTTATAAAGGATGTTGTCAAGGGGGTGGAAAAAAATAAAGCACCGGACCAGATGAATTCATGATAAAATTCTACCAAGCTTCATGGGACTTCACTCGGCACAACATACTTGAAGTGGTGGAGGAATCTAGCTGAAATCAAAGGGTTAGTCCTGGTCTAACCTTCACGTTCATTGTTTTAATCTCTATAACTGCAAAGTCTAAAGAGCCTCAGGGTTTTAGGCCTATTTATTTTTGTAATTTCATGTATAAGATCATGTCCACAATTATTTTCAAGTGTCTGAAGCCCCTCCAACCTTCTCTTATCTCTCTTAAACAAATCAGTTTTGTGGAGGGCTGAAAAATCCTTGACGGTATTATCACCTCACAAGAAATTGTCCACTCCTTGAAGTAGCTTTAAACTCATGTCATCTTGATCAATATGCACCTCTTGAATTCTTTTGATCAGCTAATTTCATCTTACCTTATTATTATTCTTAAATCATTTGGTTTTTACGAATGTTAGATGAACTGGATTTTTTTCCCTTATTTCATCTCCTATTTTTTCAAGCTTGCTCAATGGTTCCCCAACTAAAAATGTATCCCTCCTGAAGTTTAGGACAAGGTGACCCTATCTATCTGTTTATCTTAATCTTGGCAATTGAGGGTTTGGGTAGATATCTAAAATTTATTTCTGTATCCTCCCAAATCAAAGGCCCATGTCATTGGGAAAATGATCTTCCCATTACCCACCAACAATTTTTGGATGGAATTATGTCATTTTGTTAAGTTTTTCTTAGGGAATTGAGAAATACCAAAGATATTCTGCATGAATTTATGACTTCCTCAAGCACCTTGATGAAAAATGATAAATCTAGTATCTTGTTTTCTAATACCCCGATGAATACCCAAACCTTCCTTGCTAGGGTGCCATGATTTAGAATAGTCTCATTACCAAAGAAATATTTTGGCATGCCTTTGGTTTTTACCTCCTTATAGACCTCTTGTTGGAAATATCTTCTTCAAAAGATCTAGAAGAAACTCAGCACCTGGGATTTCTTAGCCCTAAAACGCAAAGGCAAAAGGGTTCTTTTAAAAGTGGAATTACAGTCAATTTTTATCTACCATCTCTCAAGGATGGTCGCTCCCAAATCCTCATGTAAAACTATGGTAGAAATTTTCAAAAAAAATATTATGGCATTGTGCTCAACAATTGAACAAATGGGCACTAGTCTCTTCGAACAATCTCACAAAGTCCAAGATGGCTGGCGGTTTTGCCGAAAAGTGTAATTAGGATCATTCTTCATATTGACTATGTAATTATGGATTTATGTAAAGTAGAAGAAACAAATAATAAAATTTATTTTGTACTTTCTTCATGGCTTTCATGAGAAATATTTTATTATAGGTTAGTAGACTTCTTCTTGATGTCTATCTAGTCTTTTTTCTTCTAGGGATAAATGTAATAAAGTGTCATATATATATGAAGGATATAATCTCATGAAATGCTCCAAGACCTTCTCCTAGAAACCGTGGAAGAATGGCTCTATCAGAGCTCACTAAAATTCTCAAAGATAATATTAAATAATGTATTATAAGTCCACCTCATAATAGTCATGTCAGCTCCCAAATAGTCACATCGGTTCACCAAGTCAGGTCGGCTTATATACAGGGGAAAATAACTATATATATACCCATATAGACTTCGCAGAAAACACAGATTTTTTGTCGGTCATCTCTAAATTGAAGTACAGATTTGAGTGCAGACCAAAGTGCAGATTGAAATGTGGATTTGAGTGCAGACCAAAGTTTAGACATGAGTGTAGACTAAAGTGTGGATTTATGTGCGGCTTCAGTGCAGATTTAAGTGCATTTTCAGTATGGATTAACGAACAAGTTTTCAGTGAGGATTTATAATATGTTTTAGGTCTTGTTAAGGTACACACATCTTTGCGCTATCCAAGGATTACACATGATGCGATAGAAGTGTGGATCATTCCCAAACAAGCATGATAAGGAAGTGCAAGAGTAGTATTGAAGTAACACATTTGTCGAAAGATAGTTTGTGTGATATCCTAAAGTGAAGCTGCTGATAAAGGTGACAGTGAGACAATGGTTAGAAAGAGGAAGAAACAAGGAAATTAAATCTATGATTTACATTCCTATCTACAACTTATATATATCTCATGTAACTGAAGAATCAACTGAAGGTTCAACGGAAGTGTTGGTGCAAAACTTTGCAACTTGGTGAAAATAAAAAGAATCATATTTGAAGTACATCAAATAAGAATGGTCAAGGTCTTGGATGCATATATACGTAAATGTTATAATTCTTGTTCATGGTACTTTCCATCTAAAAATCTATAAGAATAATTTCTCGCGGGTTTTCCTTTCCAAGAGGGAGAGTTTTTTCCCGGGCTCTAGGAGCCTAATTCTTATGTCTCATGTATTTTGATAATTAACTTGATAAAATATTAACTAAGCTAAGCAAGAAGAAGACATAAGTAACTCAAGTAAATTCAGAAGTAATTATCAAGAAGAGAATTTGTATTAATCACTAGCCCTCCAAATTCTCAACATGGTATCAGATCTAAGGTGATAAACTGAAGGGATACTTGACAAAGAGACACTCCAGGAAGAAAAAATCGAAGTTTGGGTGAAAAGTTAAATCAGTTTGCAAGGAAGACTCTCAATCTATTGTCAAGAAAGATCTTCATCTAAATCAAAGGATCAACCTTTCAAGAAAATAATATTTTCCATGAAATATTTACATTCAAGACATTGTTAGAAGAGGACATCATCTTTTGAGGACATCGTTTACTATCAAGTATTCAAGAACACCTAGATTGAAGGTTTCTATCTTATAAGAAGCTCCTAATGCCTTTTTCATAATCAAGGAAGCTGCAAGCCACTCTACTTAAGTAAGTATCGATGACCTTACTTAAATCTGTTAGGATGAACTATTGTGAGGAGAGAAACAAGCTAGTCGGGTCATCAAACTTTAGCGCATGGAAGAAGCGGACAAATTTTAATTTAATTAAAGACAAAGTTATGGACTAAATCAATGGATCAGTAAATAAAACACCAAAAGAATATGCTCTAGCTCATGTCAAGTACATGAAGGGAAAAATCAGAGCTTAAAGTATTCTCATAGAATCCATTAAGGACTCAATCATTCCCTATGTATCAAAACTAAAGTCTTCTAAAGAAGTATATGAGAAATTGGTGGAGCTATTATCTGTAAGTACTATAGGAGAGGCAATCTCTCTGGGACAAGAACTATATAAAATGAAATTTGCAATATAAGATGGAATCCCTCCATACTTTATGAGGATTTCTGAAATAAGAGATCAACTGCAGGAACTAGGAGAGGTAATTTATGACATAGAGATGAATACAATGGTGTTGAATGCTCTACGAGAATAATGGAGAAACTTCAGTTCAATTTTATATGAGAAGAAAAAAACCACACCATTCTATGATTTATGGTCTCTATGTAAAATAGAGGAAAGAAGACTAAAATCCAAAGCTAATACAAGACCAAGCGAGGAGAATCAAGAATTTTCAACCACATATACGAAGAAAGGAAGATTTGGAAAATTTGGTCCTTAGAATAAAAGAAGGAATATGGACAAAGTACAATTCTTTGGATGTAATGAAATTGGGAATTATAAAAGAGATTGTACTAAATCTAAAAAGGCCAAGAGAAAAAGGGAAGAAGCCCATACCTCAGATATGAGAGAAGAACCTGATGCAAAGAAATCTAAGAAAGAAGGAGTGAGGGATCTCCACTATGATTAAGATCCTCTTATCCTTTAAGTGATTTCTGTTTTGGTTGTAAAATAGTATGCTAGGAAGCAATGTATATTTTAGCATCATGATAAAATCATGGTAGTAGCTCCTGGTTAAAAAACTACGGGAAAACCTCTCTGATAACATTACTAATGGAAGGTGGTCATAGAGATCAAGGGTCATCATGGAAACATAATTGTGGGATGTGATGACATAATGATGGAAAAATTCAAGGGAATGAAGCACTTCATTCTAGAAAAATTACTACAGGATGACTAAAGGAAAAAGGTATGAGGTATGTATATATTTATATTCTAACACTGGATGCTATGAAGTCATGTCATATGGTTGCAGGTAATATACTTCCATATTTAGAAGTATGATCTATGAAGGAGGATCTCTCGGTGCACTAATAGATGAAATCAACATAATATATCCTCATGGAATATGAGGTGGTTATATATGAATGAGAAACTAGAATATTTGTAAGTTCCCGGGAAGGAAGAATGTGTAGAAACAAAGAGATCAATATGAAATACAACCATGTCAAGAGATATTTATCATTTGAAAGCTAAGAAGATGTGACTAGGATATCTCCTGGGAGGATATGTAGACTCTGACAGAAGTCCGGTAAAGAAGAATACCCTTGAAAAAACATATCATTAGGAGATGTGTGAACCTAAATAAAGGATGTTGATGTCTACAGGAAGATTCCATGGTGAAAGATCATCATAGAGGTAACTTTTTTTTTTAATTTCATATGTATATGTTTATCTGAATGAATTTGTGTAGGGCTTCTAATCATGAGAAAGGATGTATGATCCTTGGAGATGATTCGAAGGAAATTATCATGGCATATGATATGAAACCAACTCCAAAAATAGAATAAAAGAGAGATCAACGCCTTAGAAATACCAACTTCGAGGGGGAATCCTCCAATACATTACATAAATGAAGAATTCTTGGATGATACAAATGACAAAAACCTCCTTCTATATCTAGGATTCCATGGGCCCACAATAGAATCCTGGCTGACCTAGAAATAACAATGTAAGGGCACAATAATAACAATATTGGGGTTACAGGGGTACAACAATAACAATAAGGGGGCTATACTAATAACAATAAGAGATTAAACTAGTAATATAGGGACCTAACATGCCCCTCTCATTCAAAAAAAGTGTTTTCCTCAACGCTTGAGTAGATCTCGGTGCTTATTTATAAAATTCTCATCCTCCCATGTAGAACCTTCAGTGGGTAAGTTCTTCCACTTGATGGGATACTGTGAAATTGATCGATTTTGTAGCTATCAAGTTCTTGTTTCCTTGACTGCTTTAGGTTCCAATATGATTTTTCCTTCCTCATCAAGTTCTGGCAATATTGTTTGAACTAGAAGATTTTCACCTATAACATTTTTTAAGCATGAAACATGGATAATTAGATCCACTCACGAAGAAGCAGGAAGCTCCAATTTGTATGCCATAGTACCAATATTTTGCAACACCTTGTAAGTACCATAGTACTTTGGTGATAATTTATTATCCTTCTTAGCTTGTTTGAGGGACATTTCTTTTTATGGTTGTAGCCTTAAAAATACCCAGTCTCCTACATCAAAACTTCTCTCACTACAATGTCGATATGCCTGTTGTTTCATTCGATTTTGTGCCAAATTTAGGTTATCCTTTAAGAGCTTGAGAACTTCTTGTTGATGCTCGATGTGATATTCCATTGCTTGAAACTTATAATTTTCTCTTAAATATGATGTGATGGATGGTGGATGATATCCATAAAGTGCCATAAATGGGGTCATTTTTGTTGCAGTATGGAAGGAAGTGTTATACCACCATTCAGTGAGAGGTAACCACTTGACCCATTGTGTTTGTTTATCAGATACAAAAAAACGAAGATATAATTCCAAACATTTATTCACTATCTCAGTTTGACCATCAGATTGAGGATGATAAGATGAGCTATGAGATAATTGAGTACACAAACAAGAAATAACTCCGTCCAAAAATTTCTAGTAAAAATGGGATCTCTGTCGCTCACAATAACGTTTGGGATTCCATGTAGATTTTGAATTGTGTCCATAAATGTAGTAGAAACTGTACTTTCTTTAAATGGATAAGATAATGCACAAAAGCATGCATACTTGGCAAGTCTATCCACTACCACCATGATCAAACTCTTTCCTTCAGACTTAGGTAAACCTGTGATAAAATCCATTGAAATATCCTCCCAACGTTGATTTGGAATGGATAAAGGTTGTAGAAGGCCTGGGGTCTTAATTGTCTCAAATTTATTTTGCTGGAAAACCAAACATTCCGCCACAAAATTTTGAATATCAGATTTAAGGGCATCCCAAAAAAATTATTTCTTCAGCCTGTGGTAAGTTTTTAAAAATCCCGAGTGTCTTCTTAAAGGAGAAGTGTGCAATTCAAAAATAATCTTTTGTTTTAGCTAGGAATTCTTAGAAAGATGTAGGTGATCTTTGTACCATAAGGAATCATTTTTCCAACCAAATGTATCAGATGTACTAGGATCTTTCTACAACTTTTGAATGAGTGTCCATACTTCTTCGACCTTCTTCCATTCATCCCTTGCTTCGGTTATCCAATCTCGTTGGATAATAAAAATGGAACAAAGAAATGCTTCCACCTCTTCATTCTTTCTTGAGAGTGCATCTGCAACAACATTTAGCTTCCCTTTTTTGTAGGTAATTTCAAAGTCAGAACCCAACATCTTTCTGACCCATTTTTCCTGCTTTTCTGAAGATAGCCTTTGTTCCAAAAAAATTTTCAGACTATCATAATCTGTTTTTACTTTGAAGTGTCTTCCTGTTAGGTAAGGTCACCATTTCTTTAGTGCATGTATTATTGCTAACATTTCCTTCTCATAAATATCTTTCTGTAAATACTTTCCTTTGATTAGACGACTTTCAAAAGCAATGGGTCTTCCTTCTTGCATTAAAATAGTAGCAATCCAATTTCCTGAGGCATCACATTCCACAATAAAAATTTTTGTGAAGTATGGCATAGCTAAGATAGGTGCTAGGCACATTACCTCTTTGAGATGTCCAAAGGCCTTAGTTTCTTCAGGAGTCCATGAAAATGCATCTTTCTTCAATAATGTTGTTAGAGGTGCTGTTATTCTACCATAATTCTTAACAAACTTGCGATAATACTGTGTTAACCCAAGAAATCCTCGCAACTGCTTTATGGTTGTGGGGAACTTCCATTCCTTAATGGCTTTAATTTTGTTAGGGTCTACCTTAACACCCTCGTGAGATACATTATGACCCAGATATTCCACCTCTTGTACTCCAAAGAAACATTTGGATGTTTTTGCATATAATTGTTTCTCCTACAATAGTTTGAGCAACCTGTCAACATAATGAACATGATGCTTCCAAGATCTGTCATAGATTAGTATATCATCAAAAAGTACTAGCACAAATTTTTTAAGGACGGGCTTGAAAATGCAATTCATCAACCCTTGAAATGTAGAAGGTGCATTGGTAAGGCCAAAAGGCATGACCAGAAATTCATAATGATCCTCATGAGTTTGAAATGATATTTTCATAATATCTTTAGTCTTCATTATAATTTGATGATATCGTGAATGGAGATCCAACATGGTAAAATAATTTGCTCCATGTAATTTATCCAATAATTCATTAATAATAGGAATGGGAAATTTATCCTTAATGGTGAGCTTATTGAGCTCCCTATATTTCAGACACATGCGCCATGATCCATCCTTCTTGTGCACCAATACTACTGAAGCAGAAAAATAACTTTTACTAGGTTGAATGATACCAGCCTCTAACATTTCTGCAATCATACGTTCAATTTCGCTCTTTTGGACATAAGGATATGTATAAGGACTGATGTTTGGAGGAACACTTCCTGGAATCAAATTAATAGCATGATCATGATCATGAATAGGCGGGAGTCCTTTGGGAGTTTCAAACACCTTGGAATGATTGTCAAAGACTTTTTGGATATCTGCAGAAATATATTATTTTGATGTTGGAACTGCTAGTGAGCATAATTGTGCAATTATGCCTTGTTGTTTTTTCTTTAGAATATTTGTCATGACATTAGAGCTTATTATCTTTCTTGGCTTGCCTGTGATACCCTATAATTCTACTTCCTTTCCTTCTGAAAAAAATCCAAGAAAAGTTCTTGAAAATTAAAAGCTATCGTCCCCAAAGATTGTAACCATTGTACTCCTAGTACAACATCAACACCTCCCATAGGAATGGCAAGCATTGGAATATTCAATACATATTCCCCCATGGTTATCTTGATATGATGGCATTTTTCATAGAAATTTATAGTTCCTCCATTTTCAGCCATCACTTGGCTACCTTACAATGAATAAAATTATGGGTACTACTTGAATCAATCAACACTATTACCTTTTTCTTCTTGATATGTCCTTCTATCTTGAGATTTTGAGGAGTGGTAATTCCTGTCAATGCATTACAAAATATGGTCAAACTCACTTCTTCCTCTTCTAGGGTTGGTTCCTGGTGTATATCCTCTTCTTTTAAAGATTATTATCCATTTTCTTCTTCCTTTCAATGATCTATGTAAAACAATTTCTTCTCAGCACACTTATAACCTTTAGTGTATTTTCTGTCACAACTGTAGCAAAGCCCTTTTGCTCCTTTTTCTTCCAATTGTTGTGGTGTCAACATTGTAGGTTGTGGAATTCTAGGAGTAGCAACACTTCCATCTTTATATATGTGAGTGGTAGGCTTCCTTGTCGCCATAATTTTACATTGAAATTTTCTTTCCAACCTGAATGCCTTTTCCAACGAATCAGGTTCCCAAACACGAACTTCGTGTTGGATGTTATCCTTTAAATTCCTTATGAAGACATCAATCCCGTGTTCCTCTAGAATATAAATTACCCTTATATTCAATTTTTGGAAGTCCTCAATGTGCTCCACCACGAAACCCTTTTTTTTAAGGTTTATCAATTGGCTAAAGAAGGTGTTGTTTTTGTATCCTCATAATGTGCTATCATTTCCTCTGCAAAAATTTACCAAGTGACAATTTTTTTACGGGAGAAAAGCCATCGATACCATACAAATGTATTTTGGTCTAAATGTAAAGTTGCAATGCATACCTTTTGTGTGTTTTGCACATTATTGAGATCAAAATATTGCTCCATCTGTAGTATCCATGTTACCAGATCTTTGCCATCAAACTTCCTCATATCCATCTTTGGAATATGGTGTTCTTCCATCCAACCTTATATTTTATGAAATCATGATTAACATTTATTTTATTTGATAAAGATATCTCCAGATTAACCACGGTGTTATCAAATAACGGTCGATGTTTTGAATCCAAACGGGGATCCATCTTCAGGACAGGCTGAGAAGTGAATGAAAAGATGAAGGACTTTTCATTCACTTCTTATATTTCTTGAATATGGATCCCCATTGGGATTCCAAACGTCGACCGTTGTTGGATCACACTGTGGATAATACTAAGATCCCTTCATCAAACAATAACCACAGAAGCTTTAAAACCATAATTTATTTTATTCTCATCATGAGTTTCCTCTACTATATTTTCACCATTAGGAAACATTTCTTGTATCAAATTTTGCAAAACTTTGATGTCTACTTTTAGATCATTCTTCTTTTTTTCCATGTTTTCTTCCATTTTTTCATCTATCTTAGCTTCCATGTCATCCATCGTAACTTCCATGCCATCCATCTTAGCTTCCATGCCCACTTCCATGCCATACATCTTAGCTTCGAAACCATTCATATTATCTTCCAGGTCTTTCTTCAAACCATTCATCTTAGTTTCCACACCTTTATTAAAAAATTCCATTTTATTTTTTGTTTCTCTTTGCAATAGTGAAATTTGGTGCACTTGCTCTAATAATTTTGATATCTCATGTTGTGTTTCTTCGTCTTCGTGAGTCATAGTGGAGACTTATGAAGTTTAATGGGTGTTGAATTCTTTTTAGGGGGAATTTTAGAACCCAATACTAATATATATTCTTCGATATGACCTTCGAATAAATTGAAACTATTTTTTTGTCAAATGAGACTTATGTAATTCGAAACAAATACACACCTTTTTCTTGCTTTTGAGGAGCTCGATATTGAAACTGAATTATCTTTGCGATTTCGGATCGTAAGTATCTGAAATTAGGACCTAAATTAGCCCTCTTAATATTCTTTTGAATGCCATAAGTCTAACCTGATTTGGATTCTTCAAGGCAAATTTATGCCCAATCTCCCACAGTGACCTAATTATGGACTAGTTCAGTAGAGTGAATCTGTACGAATTTCCACGTTTCACTGTTTCTTCCTTCAGCTCTGAAATTGATATCAAGAAAACTAATGTCCATTTTCTTGTGGCCACTTTTTACAGAATCCCAATTTGACGCTCAAAGAGAGAGTTATGACGTTTTTCCCATGGTCACCTCTTTGAGATGAAATTCGGGAGCCTGAAACCATCCTATGTTATACAGATTATATCTCAAGAAATATTACGAACCAAGCTCTGAAATTTTTAAAGGAGATTCCATAGGATTTCTTATTTTCTCCGTAAAAATTTCAGCTTCTGAACCCTCGTAGAAAAATAGTTATAGAGAAATTTTTGCTATTACCTGTTTAGGTTAAATTCAAGAGCCTGGAAAATTCCCTAACTTACATAGATCATATCTCCAAAAATATTGTGAACCAAGCTCTAAAATTTTACGAAAATGTTCCTTAATATTTCGGCGTCGTGCTTTAAAAATTTCAGATTCAAAACCTTCATACAAAAATCATTATAGCTAAAATTCCACGATGACCTATTTGGAGCAGCGAAACCTTATAATCCAAAGCTCCGATACCAAATATTATGAAACCGACTCCAAAACTAGAAGAAAAGAGAGATGAACGCCTTAGAAATATCCACTTCAAGGGGGAAAACTATAATACATTACATAAATGAACAATTCTTGGATGATACAAATGACCAAAACCTCCTTCTATATATAGGAGTCCATGGGCCCAAAACATAATCCTAGCCGACCTAAAAATAACAATGTAAGGGCACAATAATAAAAATATTGGGGTTACAGGGTTACAACAATAACAATAAGGGGGATACACTAATAACAATAAGGGAATAAACTAGTAATATAGGGACCTAACAACATATCGGTGAACCAGATGAGAAAGCCTAATCATAATCACTTTATGATTGTGGACATGACTCGTGACTAAAAGTGATGGACGATTTGTGCCCTATGAACCCAAAAATTGAAGAATACTCAATATTGAGATCCATGACATCGAGGGGAGGAATTATTCATGAGTATGTAGACTGTTGTTGCAGGACCCTGGCTGAGAAAGAGCTTGGTGGTAAGTTTCTTACTTGGAATAAAATTGAAGTATGTCATTACTGAGTTGAGAGGGAGTGACGTATGTGATTGTCTAATACATGTGTCATGCACTAGAGCAGCACTAAAAACTCTAAGTCTTATTGAAGGCCATGTTGGGAGAATGGATAGACACATCATTTTGGTCTTCACGTGGAAGACAGAATGAAGGATTGGGTAATCACCTCAGATTTAATACTTTTTGAGAATGAGATAGGGCATTCAAGATAAGAGTAGTCAAGGACTGATATTATTTGAAGGTTGGCTACCCAATAGAAGAATAGTCCAAGAAGGTCATAATCTGGGAACATTGGGGTGGATTATGTACCTTGGAGAGACAATCACTAAGCTGTGTATAAGCCATGTGTCTTGCCAGCATTGCAACCCATTGTCTCATTGAGAGATGGGGCTGTTATTCAAGGCCTTGCACTAGGAAAATGTTGGTTGATATGATGCTATACAGATGTGATTATCACTCCAATTCTTCTGATAATATTCTTCAATTTTAAAGTGGCCATGTACCTGTATGAATACCTCCCTAGTTACGAGGGAGTGTTGAAAAGTGTAACTAGGATCGGCCTTCATAATGACTATGTAATTATGAATTTATGTAAAGTAGAAGACAAAGATAATAAAATTTATTTTTCACTTGATTCATGGGTTTCATGAGAAAGATTTTACTATAGGTTAATAGACTTATTCTTGATGTCCATATAGGGTTTTTTCTTCTAGGGATAAATGTAATTAAGTATCATATATATATGAAGGATCTAGTCTCGTGAAATGTCCAAGACCTTGTCCTAGAAACCATGGAAGAATGGCTCTATTAGCCCTCACTCAAATGTTGAAAGATAATATTAAATGATGTATTAGAATTTGGCCTCATAATAGTCATGTCAGCTCCCAAATAGTCACATCGGCTCACCAAGTCAGGTCAGCTTATATACAGGGGAAAAAAATCATATATACCACTGTAGAATTCAGAGAAAACACAGATTATTTTTTTTGGTCATCTCTGAATTGAAGTGAGGATTCGAGTGCAGAACGAAGTGCATATTTGAGTGCAGATTGAAGTGTGGATTTCAGTGCAGATTGAAGTGTAGTTTCAGTAAGGATTAAGGGACAAGTTTTCATTGCGAATTTTTGATATGTTTTAGATCTGGTTAAGGCGCACACATCCTTAAGGTATCTAAGTATTACATATGTGGTTGTAAAAGTGTGGATCATTATGAAACAAGCATGACAAGGAAGTGGAAGAGTAGTATTCAAGTAACGGACCATTCCAAAGATAGATTTGTGATATCTTAAAGTGAAGTTGCTGAAAATGTGACAGTGAGACAATGTCGAAAAGATGAAGAAAGAAGGAAAGTAAATCTATGATTTACTTTCCTATCTGCAGCTTATATATATCTCATCTAATTGAAGAATCAATTGAAGTTTCGAAGGAAGTGTTGGTGGAGAACCATGCAACTTGGTGAAAAGTAAAATAATCAGCATTTAAGTACATCAAAGAAGAAAGGTCAAGGTCTTGGATGCATATATAGGTTTTCCTCTCCAAGAGGGAGAGGCTTTGACCTGCCTCTAGGAGCCTAATTATTACGTCCCGTGTATTCTGATAATTTACTTGGTGAAATATTAACTAAGATAAGCAAGAAGAAGATAAAATTAACTTAAGTAAGTTAACAAGTAATTATGAAGAAGAAGAATTTGTATTAATAACTATCTCTCCAAATTGTTAACAAGTTTATGTCTCAACAATCCCTTCACTCTGAATAAATTCATGGGAGCTAAAATGTCATGGATATGGTTAACATAAAACCAATATCTCTAGAAAAACATATGGACCAAAAAATATGGTATGTGGTTACAGAAACAGGATATCCTCAAACACTAGGATCATCCCAAGTGTTCTTCAATATGGAACCTGGAAGAAGGTAACAAAGATATAATAACTCAACATTTTAGTTTGGAAATCTAAGAGAGAAAAATGACACTCTTCTCATTTGACTCATGGAAACAAAGAGATAAAAATTTTAGTAGGTGGGATTTATGGGAGATATTTCTATACACAAATAGCCATAATTATTATACAATGGACCAATTTTGGAAGCCCCTTCAACGAAATTCTGCATGGAGACAATTGAAGGAGTATCAAAACTTTCCCAACCATCCCATGTTAGGGCGATGAAAGCAATGGAACAAATAAATTCAATCCAGGAAAATCACAAAATAGGAAGGACCTGACATTCTTTGTTAGGGCTACTATACTCGAGGTATTTTCAACATCATTAAAGTATACTGCTTATGAGCATAAGATTATCAAAATCATCAAAACCCCCATATGGAAGAAGATATGTGCATCCATAATATGGCTAGAAATAACTTATTTTTTATGGATTGTATGCAGAGGGAAAATTATCACTGTTGATCAGCTTCATAAATGTGGAATTCATGGTCCTTTGTTAAGTTTGTTATGTGGCCAACATAATGAGAATCTTGACCACCTCTTGAGCTCCTGCTCTTTTAAAAATGAAAATGCAGACATCTAGGCATGATTTTTGGTCATCTTGACAGAGATCAAAAGAGTATCAAGTAATCCACAGTAATATGGCATAAAGGCCTATTCTCGAGCTCAGTGCCAAATCAAGATTTGGAACTGGCTCTAGGATCCCTCCTATGGGACATTTGCAAGGAAGGTAATAAAAGAATATTTAACAACCGACATAAATCTCGTGAATAATTATGGAAAGGTATTACTATCAATATTAGAGAAAAAATCTTGGCAAAAAAATGGCACCCGGATGATCAGTAGGTTGCCCCTCATGAAGCTAGAATTCTAACCTTGTTGAATTTATCCCCTAAAATGATTTCCCCGAGCTCTTGGAAACTCTTGGTCACCCCTATTTTATCAGCTAAATACTTTTCTTCTCCTGAGGATGGTTTCATTACGTTAATATTTGATGGAACCTCCAAAGGAAATCTAGGGACAACTAGTTTTGGAGGTCTTTTCTGGGTTTCACAAAAAATGACTAGACTTGTAATTGTGGTTGATTTTGGTTTTGCAAGTAGTAACAAGGCAATATTTAATGGTATCAAAAAATGCCTCATTACTACCATTAGAATTGGCTACAAAAATCCATTGATTGAAGGTGATTCAAAATTTGTGATAGAAATCATTAAGAAGTTGAATTAAGGAGCAAGAAGTGAGAATATTATCCACAATTAGCATATTTCTCGAATGGTGAAGGAAGTGGGTGATATTCTCCCAAAATTCGATTACATCCTCACTGCAGATGTCAGGAGAGAAGGAAACAAAGATACAAATTTCAAACAAAATTCAGGTTTTTCTCACCTATGAAAACCCATGGATATGTCATGGCCACCTGAATCGCTGGAGGAAGATTTGAACCCCATAATTGAAATTATGGTAATTTTTTTTGGTGCTTCAACGGATCATACAAACCTGCAACACTATATTTGAATGTACAAAGACTCTTCCATATCTCATATCCTACCTGCAAACAGTGCTACCTTACTTTTTTGTTGAGGGCGCGTGATAATAGTTTAGGATCCTTTAGGCCTAGACCTTCATGGGCGTTTTGTTTCGATAGTTTACCAAGGCCACGAGGGACCGTTTTTGGCCTATCTATGTCTCAAACCGGATCAATCTTTAAAATTTTGCAGTGAGATCCTTTTATATAAAGCGGGGGAGTGGAATGTTCGAGATGTGATATGTCGGGATATCCTCCAGACCCACCTTCATAAGAACAAGCTGACCACCTGCATTCACAATCTGGAAGGTCCAGCTAGATAACTTTCTGTCATTGCAAGTTAGTTTCTCCTTCTAGTGAGTAGTATTAAGTGAGATCGATACCAAAGGGACTCCCAAGTATGTGTTGGGAAGTGATTCAGTTCTAAATCCAAAATTTCGAGCTAGGTGATATTGCACTCTAAGATGGATGTTGAAAAAGAAGATGTATGATTTGTCGCCATCGATAAATGTGCCTGATGCCTGGTGGAATAACTCAAGAATAGATCCAAATTTCCTCTTTTTTTTCAAGTTAGGTTTCCCATGTAGTATTTTATCATCTACAACATGTTGGTGGGTGATTGGGCGGGAGGGGGGGGGGGGGGGGCGCTCTTGGGAAATATTTATGCCCTTAATACTATAAAAATCCATTGCATCTTTGATAAGATTGGCCAAGTCTCCTTCCGCTATGATAAAGATAAAGAGGGATACGGGATCCCCTTGACGTATCCACGTAGATCCTTAGAAGGTTTGTGAGGGCGCTCCATTCACAAGTATAGAATGGAAGGGGGTCATAATCATGGATTTAACGAGGCTGATCTAGAGAGGGGTAAAGTTGAATGCAACAAGGATAGAAAATAAATAATCTTAATTCAAACTATCATAAGCTTTCGAGAGATCTAGTTTAATAAGAATAATTGGTGTTATGGATGAGGACAGAGAGTGAACCTCCTCATGAGCCACCAATACATCATCCATTATTTGTCATCCCTCCACAAAACTTGATTATTTAGGCCTAATGATATTGTACAGTAGGAGTAGAATGCCTAAACTAATCTTGTAGACAATGTTGCACAGAAAAATTGGATATAATCAACTAGGATTGATCGCCACACATTTCTTGGGGATAAGAGTTAGGAATGTTGCATTTAAACATGACTAGATCCATTGAGAGCATCGCGAGTCTTCTACTAGCTTCTGGATCTCAACCCCTAGAAAATTCCACCCTGATTTGAAGAACTCAGAGGTTAAGAAATCCCGACCATGGGCTTTATTTATGCGGAGTACCCATAGCACTTTTTCCACCTTTGCATAGGATATTTTCTGCATAAGGTTCATGTTTTGGTCTTTCAAAATTAGTTTTGGAACACATTGTTGAAGTATAGATATGGGCTCGCTTTTTTCCTTTGCTGACTCTTTAAACATAGTTTGGAAGTGAGCGATCATCTCTTCAGAGATTTCTTCATAATACACCAATCGCGTACCATATGAGCCATTTATGAACAAGATCTTGTTAAATTTTCTATGTTTCAACATGATCTAGTGGAAAAGTTTCATGTTACGCTCCCCTATTTGAGCCATTGGACTCACGACTTTTGTCTCCATAGGATTTCTTCCTTTTTCCACCATTGCTTGAGATCGGTTATATCCTAACCCCCTTGGGATATGAGGGCTTTTTTCCTCCCTTCCAAGATGATTTGTTGTTGGATTGATAAAAAATCTTCCTCGATCTACCACTTTTCCTGATGGATATTTCTGAAATTAGATTAGTTCCATTATTTCATTTTTTCTTTCAACTCCTTCAGCTTAAATTGGAAGGTTTCCATTGGGTTGCAACCAATCACCCTGATTTTTTTCCACCATTATCCTAGTTTGGATAGGAATTCCGAATTTTCGAGCCGGAATGATTTAAAACAAAATGGGAGATTACGTGGGGTCATCCGTATATTTATCTCTAAATATATATGTCAGTTGTTCGAGCCCAGACATGGGAGGACTGAGGCTTGAAAGAACATATCATGTTGAAGGAAATTATCATAAATAAGACATAAATCGAGTCTCGAAGCTATTTGGTACATACCTCCCCATATTTTTTTTCAAGTGAAGGAGCAAGTCTTGAAGTCCATTTTGTTAGTGCATAGATCTTGGATAGTTTCCAGGAATGAAGAGGAGATTGGATCCAGTCACCTGAGTCTTCCCTTTTTCTCACGTAGATCTTTAATCTGGTTGAATTCCCTTGCCAAGATCTAATTTGTGTCCCCCAATAGCTCCTTTAGGTGTCACAAGCTTCGGATAAAGCTTGCCTTCATCCTTGGTAAAGTAGGGCCATAGAACTTTTTTAGCCAAACGTTATCACGAGAGACAAAAAATTCGAATTAACCCGAAAGGGTGTACAAGTAGGAGATATGGGTCCCGAAAGAAATGGATCGTGTGTCCCATAGGATGCCCAATCCTCCTGCACTATCCCTTGCATCCAGTTCCATGCATTTCACTAGAGGCCAACTCTTACTGGAAATATCTTTAAGTTTTTACTATGTAACTTTGGTTTCCTATTGTACCACAATATTTCATTTCTCAGTTTGAATACTTTCATTTAGATACATCAACTTACCCTTTGAGTTGATGCCTCGTATGTCCCGTGATACCAGGTTCATTTAGGAGGTGTAGGGAGAGAACACTAATAATATTCCATCAAGACATTAGTTTTCCTTGAGTTAACTAATATTTCCCATGCTTCCCATATCAGTTCACTAGTGGGCCTTCTACGTTTCTTCCTAGAGCCTAAACTAGGTTCTGTCTATCTGATGGATGTGTCTTCATTGCGTATGGCTAGATAAATTTGGGGAGGCTAGTTTGCAGAGGCTTGGCGTTTCTCCCAATCCCTAAAAATTTGATGGAATTCATCTATCTCATCTAGAGGAATATCAACTGATCCATATTTAGACCAATTTCACAAGAATGCGATGATAACATTTTCGTCAAGAGTTACTTGATCCATATTCACATCATGTTCTAAGGCATGAAAAACATGGGCGAGAACTTGCTAGATTTATTTAACAATGGAGTGTGCCTTTCAAGGCTTGCATTTTATTATATATTTCATCTTTGAGTTCTGAGAACCTTTTTCCACTTCCATTGCTACTTGG
Source organism: Pinus albicaulis (assembly GCA_034641835.2). Lineage (NCBI taxonomy): Eukaryota > Viridiplantae > Streptophyta > Pinopsida > Pinales > Pinaceae > Pinus > Pinus albicaulis. The sequence continues at coordinate 1,525,484,047 of CM076575.1, read as the reverse complement.
GATGGGACCACGTCCACTGGTGCACCTGGCTACTCTGGTTCAATTTAATCTGTGAGGAGGTAAAACGATTCCCTAAAGGGAAGGTTGAGGTTGCTAGAGGGTTACTAGTGGGGTGACTCCGCTTGAGAGATTCTGGAAGGGAAGATGGGGCATGCTTGTGAGGTGCTAAGTAGAGCCTCGGATGAAAGGGATTTTCAAGAACGATGACATCATTCCATATCTTCCTAGAAGCCATCTCAGGAAGGAGTTTTCGTGGGAGCCTAAGCTTGCTATGGGAAGTAACGATACAACTTTCCATATTCATGGTAGATTTTTCATTTAAAAGGAAGGTGCTCTTAATCTAGCGGTTGGGACCAGATCTCATCTTGGTATTCTATTTACACTTATTCCAGGAGAGGTTGTGATATTCTCATATAAACATAAATCCAAGCATAGGAGGAAAATTCCTGGTGTCTTGTGATCTCTAAAACTTGCAGAAAGCATCATATGGAGTTTTCAATTGAATCTAGAATATCTGTCTCCCAAAACTCCTCTAGAAAGGAGTAGAGTCGAACCCCAATTTGGGGAGCTAAGAACTATTCCTTATATGGATTGTAACATTACTACCAATGTCTCATGAATAAACCAAAGCTATTCATGAAATGGGGGCCATTATATTGGATTTTCTTGTGATCAACCATATCTTCAATGATAACTAGGAAGAAACCTTTAACTCGAAGGCGGAGATTGACTGGGGATTTTGGCTAGTATTTGATATGGATACATTTGAGAATATATAATTCTCTCGTTCAGATACCCATGAATTTGTAGATTATTGCATGATAATGCATAAACTAGAAATATGTTTTGAGGCACTTACTGGGAATCACAACTCTGGTATTCTTGGTGGCTTTTCGAAGGCAACGACCTTGAATTTGTGACTTCCATTAAGTGCCTAGGAGGAAATTTTTAGGTTGGTTGCATCTATGTTTCCTGAAGCAATAAGAAGGGTCAAGGAGTAGACTATGGGTGCCATTGAGAACAAATTTGAAGGAGGAGGTTGCACCCCTCACCACCCCTCCCCCCTCGCGCCTCTCTAGGAGGGGCTGTCATGTGCCCACACAACCTCAAGATTGCATCAAAGTGCGTTAACTGAGGCGTGAGTGAGTGTGGAAGCTTCATGTGTAAGAATTGACAACCTAGAACCCTAGAATGGTCTGAACCCTAGCAGGGCGCTTGAGAGCTCACACAACCCTTTTTTTATGACATGCTATTTTGATAAAAAGAGCTCTTAAATATATATATATGGTAGCTTTAAGAACTGGCTTTTTAAAAGGGTTTCTAGGTTTCCTTTAATGTCTTCCTTCAATAGTTTCTTAAGAATCGATATGGAAATTCATACACCTTGATCCTACCCCTATTTGTTTTTAAATCACAACACCTATCACCTAACCAATAGTAGAAAAAATACTTCAAGGTTTCTTTGTTGTTTTGTGATCTTAAGGGAGTATATTAGTTTGTTGTGCTAAGTGTCCTTTCAATATTAAAAATATGTACAATTTGTCTCCATTTGTTTGCTTAAGCAATGAGTGCTTTTACCATGAAAAATAGATGAATTTTTTAACTTTAAGCATGAAAATAAGCCTAAATAACAATATATAGAAGTGTATAACAGAGAATAAACATCACACATAAGTTTTACACAGCAGGAATGATGAAGCATTTCACCCCTCTTGGGCTACATCTGCTGGTCCAGCTCCCAATGGCATGTCCCTCTTTGTCATTATGCTCAAAATTGCAAATTACATGTGTTTACAAGCCTCTAATGGTTGTTTTCTCTACACAAGTGGCTCGAAAATTTTCAAATTAGTCTAGGTAGACTCTTTTTTCACCCAAATTGATTGAAAATTTACCTCCCAATGCATTTTTCCCAATGTAAGTTAGAAAAGCTCCACTAAAAGTGGAGACTGGCACTTAATTGTTGTTAAAATTAGCAAAAACCCTAAATTTTAGGGCACGCTGCAATTTCCACTGGAAATATCATTTGATTTAATGTCAAATGGTCTGGGCAGGGTGGTCACATGCAGACCCCCCACCTAACTCTCCGTGGTTTAAGTTTGTGTTAACTCTACATGGCATGGAACTCGAATTCTTATGGTTCGAAAAATTATTGCATTAGTTTCCACTAAAATGTGCCCATGTTACAGTTCTAAATATTCCACTGGATTAGGAGTTTGTTGTAACCATCAGTTAAATAAACATCAAAGAATACCGCATGTGATAAGGATGGACGGAGCCACCAGTGTTATGGTTTAATATAGTTGAAGCCTTGTAACAAATGTCGTGGTGATTGTTACGGTGTCATGTGATGATCTAGGTGGATATCGGTGGCCACCCACCTATTCCATTTGGACTAGCACCATCAATTCTTGCAGCTCCTTCAGATTCAGCACAGCTTACTATTTTTAGCAGGTTTTTGGGTCCTCCACTCCCGGAGCCGTTTTGGGGCCTTAAAGATCTAGGTGGATATTGGTGGCCACCCACCTATTCCATTTGAACCCCCACCATCAGTTCTTTCAATTTTCAAGTTGCAACAAAACTTATTGTTTTTAGCATTTTTTTGGGTCCTAAACTTTCAGAGCCATTTTGAGGCCCTAAACGACGTTTTTTGGGAAAATGGAGAGCAACATGGGTCCATGGATTGATGTTTCTCGTTCAAAAGTTGTACTCATCCGATAGATATTTCTAATGAGCTATTGAGTGCGTGAAACAAAGATCGGATGCCAAAGTTATGCCCCCAGGAAGTTGAACCACCAATTTACCCAAACGAGCGCCCACAGTTTTGGCGCCTCATCTCCTACGATTAGGTTTTTGGACGTTTCAGATTCTACATTGTTTCTCAACAATAAATAGGCCCTCGAGCCTCATTGTAACATAGTTCATAGGTCTGTATCCATCACATCTCTCCTCATAGATTCGCTACCAACACCCTAGCTATTTTAATTCCATTATGCCTGTAAGCATATTTATGTTATTTGATATTAATGAAATGAAGCATTATTTCCGCTGCATATCTATGTTCATGGTTATTTCTGTATTCTGTTTCATTCCTGCATAAAATCTGGATTAGTGTTATCAGAGCAGGTCTACTCTTTCTTTGTTTTTCTTTGAATGTCCCGAATGCAGTCAGGGTATAAGGAGTTAGGGCTTAATCTAGTTGAACCCTTGCAAGATCAGCCTCGCAAACCCCGATGACCTCCCATGGCGGAAGGAAAGAAAGATGAGGGAGCATGAGATCTTATCAAAATACTACTCGAGGAGGCCCTCGAGAAACAAAGGAACGCGATGATGGATAAATTTTCTCAAATCCTTTAATGACTGCTCACATATGGTGCATCTACATCCAACAGCCACTCTAGAGGCACCACTCCCTTCAAGGTACAGGTAAACTTTGACATTCCTATATTTGAAGGAAAAATATATGCAGACGCTGTAGATAAATGGTTAAATTTGCTGGAAGGGTATTTCTCGGTCCATGACTTCTCTGACCGAGAAAAGATTATTTTTGCACTCCTCAAAGCCACCCCCCATGTCAAATACTGGTGGGAAACCTACCGTGAGCAAGAGGGCGAAGGGGAACCCTCTCTGTTCTCGGCCACACCCACTTGGAATTCATTCCGAGATGACATCAAGGAACAATATTACCCCGTAGGGAGCTATGAGGACAAATACATCCAATGGACCATGCTGCGGCAACAAAAGGATCAAGATGTGCACGAACTAACGAATCTGTTCCATACCCTGTGCACAAAGTTGGGTATTAAAGATTCAAAGAGACATTTGGTGCTCAAGTACCGTGGTTGTTTACACAAACACATTCAGGAGGAAATGGATTTCCTCTACATTACATCGCTTGGCATGGCATATCGCTATGCCGCCAAGATCAAGCTGAAATTTAAGCAGAAGAAGCGAGACTTTGGATCTACGAATCTGAGAGGTGCCCCCGAACCAAAGAACAAGGGGCAAGGCCAAAGCAATGTGACTTAGAAAAACACCACAAATCGAAAGAAGGACATAGGGAAGTGGTGTGAATTTCATAACAGCCCCACTCACAGCACAAACAAGTGTCGGGCCAAACAGTCTTTGGTGGCCAAACTAAAGGCACCCAAATCAGATGCATTTTATGATCCTGAGTTAGAACCAGACAAAGGTAGTGACAAATGGAAGTAGATCATTAATGCGGATCCTAGTGCCATTGTTGCCACCACCAAGATCCAGAGGGAGGGTCCAGAGGATGCAGAGGAGGGGGAGCACCTCTTCCAGTCGTAGATGTGGGTGAAGGGTTCTCTGCAGCAATTTCTAGTCGATAGCAGAAGCCAAAAGAACCTCATTTCAGCAGAGGTCGTGAAGCGGCTCGGCCTACCGACCATAGCACACCCACAGTCGTATACCATCAGGTGGCTCCACCCAGGGAGAGATCTCTGCATTCACCAGCAATGCCGCCTTCCGTACAGTATCAAGCCATTCACGGACAAGGTATTGTGTGATGTTGCTCCTCTTGATGTAGCTGATGTATTATTGGGCCAACCATACTTGTGGAGGTGACATGTTGTGTATGAGTCTAGGCCTCGTGCTGTTATTATTACTTTGGGAAATAACTTGTACAGGATACCAGAGGTAGTACCGCCTCCTGTCATCTCTTTGACTACTGCAAAACAACGTAGTAAGATTGTTTCCCAAACTAGGAAATTCATTTTCCTTACAACTCATTCATAAGGAAATAATAATATTGTGGCCACAACCTCAAAATAGGGCTCCCTTGCATGACTACAATAGATGGAAAAAGTCATGGAGGAATACGAGGAAGTTTTCCCCTCACTCATAGAGGTTCCTCTACACTGTCAGGACAAGCACTACATTGATCTGACTCCCAACACACCACCGCCTGATGTTGCCATACATCCTGCAACTACACATACAAAATACAAACATGTATTGTCTGAGGCTGATAAAGAAACCAAATTTACTAAATGCATCCAACATGTCTACCCGCAGGTCCTTGACATCTTCAACACATCTAATACTCAGTTCAACAGAATTTACCTCATCTCATGGAGGTTCTCAACGCAATGGGGACCATTGCTTCCTAAGGAGGGAGGAATGACTTAGTTGGATATCGGTGGCCACCCACCTATTCCATTTGGACTAGCACCATCAATTCTTGCAGCTCTTCACATTCAACACAACTTACTATTTTTAGCAGGTTTTCAGGTCGTCCACTATCGGAGCCGTTTTGGGGCCTTAATGATCCAGGTGGATATTGGTGGCCACCCACCTATTCCATTTGAACCCCCACCATCGGTTCTTTCAATTTTAAAGTTGCAACAAAACTTACTGTTTTTAGCAGTTTTTGGGTCCTGAACTTCCGGAGCCGTTTTGAGGCCCTAAACGACGTTTTTTGGGAAAATGGAGAGCAAAATAGGTCCATGGAGTAACATTTCTTATTAAGAAGTTGTACTCCTCGGATATATCTTTCTAACGAGCTATTGAGCGCATCAAACAGAGATCGGATGCCAAAGTTGTGCCCCCAGGAAGTTGAACCACCAATTTACCCAAACGGGCGCCCACAGTTTTGGCGCCTCATCTCCTACAGTTAATTTTTTGGACGTTTCATATTCTACACTATTTCTCAACAATAAATAGGCCCTCGAGCCTCATTGTAACATAGTTTAGAGGTCTGTAGCAATCAAATCTCTCCTCAGAGATTCACTACCAGCACCCTAGCTATTTTAATTCCATTATGCCTGTAAGCATATTTCTGTTATTTGATATTAATGAAATGAAGCATTATTTCTGCTGCATCTCTATGTTCATGGTTATTTCTGTATTCTGTTGTGTTCCTGCATAAAATCTGGATCATGTGAACAAACCTTAGGGCCGCCAGCAAGTTGGGACCGCTGGCAGTCCCCTCCCCCAACCTTCAAAACATAACATGATAAATTAACATAACGAATAAATAGGTTAAGTAACATAGTATAGGAGAGATTGTAGAAGAGTTGGTGTGTAGGCCGCAGGTCACCCCTGACGCCACCAAAATTTTGCATAAGCCTCTTGGGGACACATGGCAGCCTCCGGGCTTGACACGTGTCACCCATCTAATGGTGGCACATAAAACTTTGTACAACTCCATCCAACGGTCAGAAATGAAAATTTGTACAACCAAAATCAATGGCCCAGATTTAGCCACCTGTCAAATTTTTATTGATGTGAGAAAGGGGAATATTCCTCAGAATATGCCACCTACTTACATGCTGACTGGGCATCTGAGTCACAAAATTTTAGTTTTTTGGGAAAACGAAGAGAACACGGTTTCTTCCTCATACAACATCAGTTTTTCAAATCGTTCACGACCCCAGAATTGAAACGATGAGACATTTCCAGTTGCTTAGGTTCAGTACAATTTGGAGCACTTTCAATTTTGAGCATAACACATGATCTCCTGATCACACCTCCCCATTGGGAAGCTTTTTGACCCCAAAAGAGTTCAATTACCTGTTCAGAAGATGAGGGTACAACTCCCTCACCTTTTCTACTTCCATCCACCTTACCTTACTTGGTTTGCTGCCCTTGAACCTAATTTGAAGATAATCGACACTTCCCATCTTAGAAGTGCGTGTCCTCCTATCGAGGATGGAATATTCCTTGAGTGCATCCAGAAATTTTGGTGAGAAATATTCTATAGATCGCAGCTAAAAATCACTCCCTTGATCATCAATCAAATGAGGCTCATACAATTGTAAATTCTCCAAATTGACAATGGAATACATTTGCATATATGAAGGCAAGTCAAGTTGAAATTCATTATAAACAACTTGTTTAATGAACTTTAATGGACCATAATGAATGAGATTGATATTTTTACCTTCTCTTTGCATCCTTTCTTTGCTTATGTGCAACCATACTTCATCTCCTTCTTGAAAATTATGATCAACCCTATGTTCGGCATGCCTCTCCTTATATTTTCTTTGAATTTTCTCAAGATGTTCTTGAAATTGTTGATGAATAATCTAAATTTTCTTAATGAAATTTTGAGCCTTGTCAATATCACTATGCCCACCAATTGCAACATCCTTCTCAAAGATTGAGTCTAATGGCAATTTCGGCAAATACCCAAAGTAGGCTTCAACAGGTGAAGTATTTGTAGAAGAGTTCTTTGCCTAGTTGTAACCGTGTTGAATGTAATGCACTTGTTCATCCCATAACTTGGGATGTTTTATGCAATATCCTCTCAATAGATGCACAACGGTTTTGTTCACCACCTCATTTTGGCCATCAGTTTGCGGATGAAAATCAATACTCTTTTTCAACTTTGTGTCCATCATCTTCAAAAGATTGGACCAAAAATTCCAAACGAACCTGGAATCCTTGTCACTAACAATAGAAGTTGGCAAACCATAATGAACCCGTACATGTTGAAAATAAAGTTGAGCAGTTTGTTCAATAGTAATGTTTTTCTTACATGGCATAAGTATACACATTTTACTATATCCATCCACAACTACATAAAGGTAATCATGTTGTTTTCTTGACATAGGTAGACCTCCAAAATATTCCATCGAGACACTCTCCCATGGCCTTGATGTCACTAGTAGTGGTGTGTACAACCCAAGCTTCCTATTGCGAGGCTTGCTTGTTGCACACATAGAACATCCTCTTATAAAACGTGACACACTATCTATCACGCGAGGCCAATAGAAATACCTTTGTAGATGTGCCATTGTTTTAATTACCCCAAAGTGTCCATCAATAAGAGACGAAAGAGCCTCTCTCATGAAACTAAGTCTCTCTCCTTGTGGTATACACAGCTAGCCCAAATGAAAAAAAAAAAAATTATGCATGTGATAATCATTTTCCTCAACTTTATTCCCTTCACTCAAACTATCATACACATATTGAAAATCAACATTAGATGCATACTATTATATGTAAGTCTCATGTACAATAGAATAGTTTTTAAGTAAAGTAGAAGCACTTATAATTGGCGTTGAAGTCATATCAACAACTTTATTGAAAATACCTTTCTTGTACCTTATAACCAAGTGAAACTATTGTAGAAATCCCATCCACTTGAAATGTCATGACTGCTACAATTTTGTTTGCGACTGCAAGTACTATAATGGTTGGTGATCGGTATCTATAATCGTCTCTTTACCCATCAAGTAGTGTTCCACTTCTTGATGCTTTGTACCAACGTATAGAAATATTTTTCATATGTAGTATAATTAGTCGCAACACCATTGAATGATTAAGAATGAAAAGCTATACGCTTACCATGATGCAAAAGTACTACGCCCATGGCATAATCAGTAGCATCAGTTTGTATATTGAATGGATGTCTTAGATTTGGTAATGCAAGGACTGGAGATAAAATGATCTTGTCTTTTACAAGCTTCAAAAGCTTGCTTTTGTTTTCCTCCCCTTTGGAAGCCTTTCTTGACACTTGTCACTGCATGCATAGGAGCCGTTATGGAAAAAAAGTTGGCAATAAACTTTCTCCGATACTAAGCTACTCCTAAGAAACTTCTTACCTCGGTTACTGATTTGGAAGTGGTCCAATTCACAATGGCTTCCACTTTAGAACGATCAATTCTCAACTCACCTCCTCCTATAATGTGTCCCAAATAAACCAGATAAGTCTTTCCAAATTCACACTTAGACATCTTAAGAAATAAGTTATCTTTACTTAAAACATCAAGCACATTTTTCACATGCAAGACATGTTTTTCTCTTGTTTTGCTGAAAATGAGTACATAATCTAAATACACAATCACAAATTCATCAAGAAATGGATGCAAAACATTATCCATAACACGCATGAAAGTCACCGGTGCATTACACAAACCAAATGACATAACCAACCACTCAAAGAGTCCTTGTTTGGTTTTGAATGAAGTTTTCCATATGTCACTTTCTACAATTCTTACTTGATGATATCCACTTCGTAAATATAACTTAGTGAAAAAAATTTCTTCTTTCATGTTAGGTCCCTATATTACTAGTATATTCCCTTATTTTTGTTAGTGTAACCCCCTTATTGTTATTATTGTACCCTTGTAAACCCCATATTTTTATTATTGTGCTCTTAAATTATTATTGTTAGGTCAGCTAGGATTACATTATGGCCCCATGGACTCCTATATATAGAAAGGAGGTTTTGTAATTTGAATCATCCAAGAATTTTTCATTCATGTAATGTATTGGAGGTTTCCCCCCCGAAGTGTCTTATTTCTAAGGCATTGATATCTCTTTTCTTCTCTTTTTGGAGTTGGTTTCCCAACATTTGGTATGAGAGCTTTGAGATTCTAGGGTTTCGCTACTCCAAACAGGTCATCGTGGCATTTTCGCTATAAATTTTTTTCTACGAAGGTTCATAATCTAAAAGGTTTAGAGTGTGATGCGAAAATCCTGAGGAAAATTTTCACAAAATTTCAGAGCTTGGTTCGCAATATTTTTGGAGATATGATCTGTGCAAGTTAGGTCATTTCGCAGGCTCCTGAATTTAACCTAAACAGGTCATCGTGGTATTTTCGTAATAATTTTTTTTCTATGAAGGTTAAGAGGATAAAATTATTATAGTGTGAATCTGCAATCCTAAATAACATCATCGCAAAATTTCAGATATTGGTTCGTAATATTTTCGGAGATATTATCTGTGGAAGTTAGGGATTGTTGACGCTTCTGAATTTCATCTCGAAGAGGTGATCGTGGAAAAATATTTATAAAGCTCTCTCTAAGCATTGGATTGGAATCATGTAAAAAGTGGCTGCAAGTACACGGACTATAGTTTTTGGACTATCAATTTCAGAGCGAAAGGAGGAAAATAATGACACGTGGGAAGTCGTACAAATTTTCTCTACTGAACCAGTCCAAAATTGGGTCATTGTGGGAGATTTGACATAACTTTTCCTTGAAGAATCCAAATCAGATAAAACCTATGGCATTTGAAAGAAGCTTTAGAGGGCTACTACAGGACTTAATTTTAGATATTGAGGATTTTCAATTATAGATATAATTCAATTTCAATGTAGAGCTCCTCAAAAGCAAGTAAAAGGTGTGTATTTTTTTTCCGAATTGCATAAGTCTTGTTTGAGGAATCAATTTGAATTGATTCGAAGGGCATATTTTAGAATAGATATCAGTATTGGATTCTAAAATGGCCCCTAAAAATAATACAACACTCATTAAGCCTTTAGAAAGCTCTACTATGACTCATGAAGACGAAGAATGGAAACATGACATATCAAAATTACAAGAGAAAGTGCAACAAATTTCTCTCTCACAAAGAGCAACAAAAAATTACATGGAAGTTTTGAAGAAAGGCGTGGAAACTAAGATGGATGGTTTGAAGAAAGCCATGGATGGTTTGAAGAATGGCATGGAATCTAAGATAGATGGCATCAAAGCTGGCATGGAATATAAGATGGATGACATGGAAGCTAAGATCGATGAGAAAATGGAAAACATGAAGAATGATATAAAAGCAGACATGGAAGGTTTCAAAAATTTGATATAAGAAATGTTTCCTAATGGTGAAAATATAGCAGAGGAAAGTCATGATGAGAACAAAATAAATGTTAATCATGATTTCATAAAATCTAATGTTGGTGGGAAGAACCACCATATTCAAAAAATGGATATGAGGAATTTTGATGGAAAGGATCCTATAACATGAATACTAGAAATGGAATAATATTTTGATGTCCATAATGTGCAAAACACACAAAAGGTATGCATTGCAACTTTGCATTTAGAACAAAATACATTTGTATGGTATCGATGGTTTTGCTCCCGTAAAAAATATGTCACTTGGTTAATTTTATGGAGGAAATGATAGCACATTATGAGGATACAAAGAGAAACACCTTCTTTAACCAATTTATAAATCTCAAACAAAAGGGTTTAATGGGGAAGCACATTGAGGACTTCCAAAAATTGAATATAAGGGTAACTGATATTCCAGAGGAACACATGATTGATCTCGTCATAGGTAATTTAAAGGATAACATCTAACATGAATTTCACGTTTTGGAACCTGATTCATTGGAGAAGGCATTCAGATTGGCAAGAAAAATTGCATGTAAAATTATGGTGACAAGGAAGCCTACCAATCACTTCTATAAAGATAGAAGTGTTGCTACTCCTTGATTTCCACAACCCACAAGTTTGACACCACAAAAATTGGAAGAAAAAAGAGAAAAATGGATTTTCTACAGTTGTGATAGAAAATACACTAAAGGTCCTAAGTGTGCTGAGAAGAAATTATTTTACATAGATTGTGAACAGGAAGAAGAAAATGAACAAGAAGAGGATATACACCAGGAAATAATCCAAGAAGAGGAAGAAAGGAGTCCGACCATATCGTGTAATGCATTTTCAGGAATTACCACTCCTCAAACTGTCAAGACAGAAGGACATATCAAGAAGAAAAAGGTAATAGTGTTGATTGATTCAGGTACTACCCATAATTTTATTCATTGTCAGGTAGCCAAGGAATTGAATTGTTTCCTATACTAAGCACCAGAATGTCAAGTGATGGCTGAAAATGGAGGAACTCTAAATTTCTGCGGAAAATGCCATAATATCAAGCTAACCATGGGGGAATATGTATTGAATAGTCCAATGCTTTCCATTCCTATGGGAGGTGTTGATGTTGTACTAGGAGTACAATGGTTACAATCTTTGGGGACGGTAGCTTTTAAATTTCAAGAACTTTTCTTGAAATTTTTTTTAGAAGGAAAGAAAGTTGAATTACGGGGTATTGCAGGGAATCCGAGAAAGATAATAAGCTCTAATGTCATGAAAAAGCTTCTAAAGAAAGAAAAAAGAGGCATAATTTCACAATTATGCTCACTAGAAGTTCCAACATCAAAATCATCTATTTCTGCAGATCTCCAAAAAGTCTTGGTCAATCATTCCAAGGTTTTTGAAACTCCAAAAGGATTCCCACCTATTTGTGATCATGATCATGCTATTCATTTGATTTTAGGAAGTTTTCGTCCAAAAATCAGTCCTTATAGATATCCTTATGTCCAAAAGAGTGAAATTGATGTATGATTGCAGAAATGTTAGAGGCAGGTATAATTCAACCTACTCAAAGTTCTTTCTTTGTTCCTGTAGTATTGGTACATAAGAATGATAGATCATGGCGCATGTGTCAAAATTATAGGGAGCTCAATAAGCTCACCATTAAGGATAAATTTCCCATTCCTGCGATTGATGAATTATTGGATGAATTACATGGAGCAATTTATTTTACCATATTGGATCTTCGTTCAGCGTATCATCAAATTAGAAGGAAGACTGAAGATATTCTGAAAACAACATTTCGAACTCATGAGGGTCATTATGAATTTTTGGTCATGCCTTTTGGCCTTACCAATGCACCTTCTACATTTCAAGGGTTGATGAATTCCATTTTCAAACCCATCATTATAAAATTTGTGCTAGAGTTTTTTGATGATATACTAATCTACGATAGGTCTTGGAAGGATCATGTTCAACATGTTGACGGGGTGATCAAACTATTGTAGGAGAAATAATTATATGCAAAAACATCAAAATGTTTCTTTGGAGTACAAGAGGTAGAATATCTGGGTCATATTGTATCCCACAAGGGTGTTAAGGTAGACACTAACAAAATTAAAGCCAATAAGGAATGGAAAGTCCCCACAACCATAAAGCATTGCGAGGATTTCTCACGTTGACAGGGTGTTATTGAAATTTTGTTAAGAATTATGGGAGAATATCAGCACCTCTAACAACATTATTGAATAAAGATGCATTTTCATGGACTCCTGAAGCAACTAAGGCCTTTGAACATCTTAAAGGGGCAATGTGCCTAGCACCAGTCTTAGCTATGCCAGACTTCACAAAAACCTTTATTGTGGAATGCGATGCCTTAGGAAATGGAATTGGTGTTGTTTTAATGCAAGAAGGAAGACCCATTTCTTTTGAAAGTCTTCCAATCAAAGGAAATTATTTACAGAAACCTATTTAAGAGAAGGAAATGTTAGTAATACTACATGCACTAAAGAAACGGAGAACTTACTTAATGGAAAGACACTTCAAGGTAAAAATTGATCATGATAGTCTTAAACACTTTTTGGAACAAAGGCTATCTTCAGAAGAGCAGCAAAAATGGGTCACAAAGATGTTGGGTTATGACTTTGAAATAATATACAAAAAAGGAAAGCTAAAAGTTGTTGTAGATGCACTCTGAAGAAAGAATGAAAAGGTGGAAGCATTTCTTTGTGCCATTTCTATTATCCAACCAGATTGGATAACCGAAGCAAGAGATGAATGGAAGAAGGATGAATACGTGTGGACATTCATTCAAAAGTTACAGTAAGATCCTAGTACATATGATACATTTAGTTGGAAAAATGATTCCTTATGGTACAAAGACCACTTATATCTTGGTAGGAATTCCCAACTAAAACAAAATATTCTTTTGGAATTGCACACTTCCCCTTTAGGAGGACACTAGCGATTTTTAAAAAATTACCACAGGGTGAAGAAAGAACATTTTTGGGATGGCCTTAAATCTGATATTCAAAAATTTGTGGCGGAATTTTTGGTTTTCTAGTAGAATAAAGTTGAGACAATTAAGACCCCGGGTCTTCTAAAACCCTTATCCATTCCAAGTCAATGTTGGGAGGAGATTTCAATGGATTGTATCATAGGTTTACCTAAGTCTGAAGGAAAGAGTGTCATCATGGTGGTAGTTGATAGAATTACCAAGTATGCACACTTTTGTGCATTATCTCATCCATTTAAAGCAGGTACAGTTGCTACTACATTTATGGACACAATTCAAAAGCTACATGGAAACCCAAAGGTTATTGTGAGCAACAAAGATCCCATTTTTAATGGAAATTTTTGGATGGAGTTATTTTCTTATTTGGGTACTCAATTAGCTCATAGCTCATCTTATCATCCTCAATCATATTGTCAAACTAATATAGTAAATAAATTTTAGGAAGGATATCTTCGTTGTTTTGTATCTAATAAACAAACATAATGGGTCAAGTGGTTACCTCTAGCTAAATGGTGGTATAACACTTCCTTCCATACTGTAGCAAAAATGACCCCATTTATGGCACTTTATGGATATCATCCACCATCCATCACATCATATTTAAGAGAAAATTTGAAGGTTCAAGCAGTGGAAGATCACATCGAGCATCAACAAGAAGTTCTCGAACTCTTAAAGGACAACCTTAATTTGGCACAAAATTGAATGAAACAATAGGCAGATCAACATTGTAGCGAGAGAAGTTTTGATGTAGGAGACTAGGTTTTTTTACGGCTACAACCATACAAACAAATGTCCCTCAGGCAAGCTAATAAGGATAATAAATTATCTCCAAAGTAATATGGTCCTTACAAGGTGTTGCAAAGGATTGGTATTATGGCATACAAATTGGAGCTTCTTGCTTCTTCACGAGTGCATCCAATTTTCCATGTTTCACACTTAAAGAAGGTTATAGGTGAAAATCTTCCAGTTCAAATAATATTTCCAGAACTTGATGAGGAAGGAAAAATCATATTGGAACCTAAAGTGGTCACAGAAACAAGAACTCGACAGCTACAGAATTGATCAATTTCAGAGTATCTCATCAAGTGGAAGAACTTACCCATTGAAGATTTTACATGGGAGGATGAGAATTTTCTACAGAAGCACCTAGAGCTAATCAAGCATTGAGGACAACACTTTTTTGAAGCAGAGGGGCATGTTAGGTCCCTATATTACTAGTATAGTCCCTTATTGTTGTTAGTGTAACCCCCTTATTGTTATTATTGCACCCTTGTAACCCCCATATTGTTATTATTGTTCTCTTAAATTACTATTGTTAGGTCGGCTAGGATTACATTGTGGCCCCATGGACTCCTATATATAGAAAGGAGGTTTTGTAATTTGAATCATCCAAGAAGTTTTCATTCATGTAATGTATTGTAGGTTGCCCCCTCGAAGTGGCTTATTTCTAAGGCGCTTATATCTCTTTTCTTATCTTTTTGGAGTTGGTTTCCCAACATTCCAACTGATCTAAGGAATCATATATTCTTGGGAGTGGGTATCAATTCTTTACACTTATCTTGTTCAAAGCTATAAATTCGACACACATGTGCCAAGTCCAATATTTCTTCGGAATCAAGACTATGGGTGAACCGCATAGTGAAGTGCTTAGCCTTATGAGTTCCTTGTCAACCAAGTCCTTGATTTGCCTCTTTATTTCAGCATTCTCCATTATCGACATGTGATACATGCCAATGTTTGGAAGAGGAATATCCTGTATCAACTAAATCTCATGTTGAATCTCCCTTTTAGGAGGCAATCCTGTTGGCTCCCGAAACATCTCACAATGTGCATCAACTACATCATATACATATGATTTCAAATTAGGATCAAAATATTCAAATGAATCATGATTAACATCAACTTTAGGTTTAATTATTAGAAGAACAAAATTCTTACTTGAATTCACCAGCCTCTTTACTTGTCTAGCATTTACCATTACAATATTTGTCTTCTTGCGATGTGTTCTAACAATGTACTCCTTGCCATATTTTAATAAATGGTATTTGTTCTCATGGTGATGGAATATTGCTTTCCTATCATACAAGTAAGGAATGACCAACACAACACCTGTAATATCAAGTGGAACCACATCTAATTCAACCGTGTCAACAAAATGTGTAGTTATTGCAAAGCGCAATATGTACTTCTTTGTAACCTGTAAATTTGCATCCTTACAAATCCACCCAAATGGATATGGTTTTGGATGTGGAATAGTCTCAATATTAAGTTTCTTGACCAAGTCTTAAGAGATTAAGTTTTCTTGTGACCGACTATCAAACACTGTGTCTATTGTAGCACAATTTTACTCAGCCAAAAGTCGAGAGAGATTTCCACTGGGGAGAATTATTCAGGAATTACATATAACTATGGACACAGATATTATCATGATAGTTTCTTCCTTGCCATTTTTGTGATATTTGTGCTGGAAACATATGTAGGGGGTGTGTTTTCCATTACTAAACATAATATCAAATATAAGCATGCGGGATCCTTTGTCTATCACCATGATTCCAGCAGCTATGTGAGAGAAGTTGTTGATCAAATTTTGGCATCACCAAATGATGATTCACTAATGATTACCAGAGATAAATTCAAGGATGAAGAAATAAAGCTACCCATGATCTCTATTAAACTGCAACTGCAATTTCATCATCTAAGTCATCTTTCCAAGGAATTGTCAATCAACAACAGAGGATATGTTTTGCAGTGTCATAAGAATGACAATGGAGTAGCACAGGACAGATGTGAATGTTTAGACTTTGGCGATGACCTTTTTACTATAGGCAGCTGGGAATAGAAATATTTTATTAGTAGAGATGGTCAGATGAAGTAGTCATCCCAAGTTTTTCTTTGCTTCAATTGATTAGCGTAATGAAAAGGCTGCAGGGGAACTCATGGGATTATCTCAGAAAAGCTTATGAATTGCAGGATTGAATGAATGGCAGTGAATTCATCTGTCAAATTGTGCAAGATATGAGGGAAACTTTTGAACGGTGAAAAATACTTACACAAAAACGTAGATCCTCCCAGGTCACAATTTTTGTTTTCAAATTGTGGGCAAACGCAGGAAAATTTCAAAAAACCGCGACGTGGGTTTTTTGCAGAGTATGCCCAATTGACTGACGTGAGGAAATTGCCCAGAAATCCAAATTTTTTTAAGAGATTTTAATGATTCTTCAAATGTCTGTTTTTCCAGAAAACGTCTTTCAAAATTGGGTTTGAATCATTCGACTGAAATTCGGTTTCTGTTTGACATTTTTGTCTACATAAGAGAGAACGATGTTTCTGATGCAACTGATTTAGTTCGTCGACCATAAATTTTAGAGCATCTTTTGGCTGAACATGCAGCCCTGAACAAGGGTGTCCAAGTTCTCAGTTATCTATTTTGGACAACGTCTAACAATTGGGAATGGGCAGATGGTTATGGTACGAAGTTTGGATTGGTAGCTGGTTCTGCCGGCTCACAATTGCATAAAGGAGAAAATGCCGATAATGTTGGTTCTCACACATCTCAAACTGGGAGCGTATTCATATCTGGCTACACTACAACAGATCATGAAGCTCTGGATTGATCTCCGGATGATGAAGACCTCGAGTCATCGGATGATGAGGAAGAAGATTAGCTCAGATCCAACGGTTTGCGGGGGTATGAAGTAAACGATATTTATGGGAGACAGCACCCCCGTAGATGGTTTAGTTGAAACCACTATTTACCAATATCGACGGCTGTGATGTATTACAGCACCTCTTGGCCCTTTTCCAGAAACCACTATCATTACCCCCCGTAGGTGGTTATTGGTTTTCAAAAACCATGGGTGGCTGTGTTGATAAATACATATGGGCAATGGGACCCAATTCTTTTTACTTGCGCTAGTGTAAAGTCTTTTTGGGTTTTATATTATATATTATATATATAATATTAAAACAGATACTTTGTAAATGTAAATAATTCAAAAACTTCCATGAATCAGTTTTATAACTGATCAAAGCAGTTAGGAAGTTACATCAGAAGGCAGACATAAAAGCAGAGGGGAAAGGAGGAGCTGGGGTTCTGAGTTGGGGAAACCTTGAAGCATAATTTTGTATTCCAGAGTAGCAAATCAATGAAAAGTATGCAAGTTTCTAGCATTTGTTTATGCTGAAAATTTTATCCAGCTTACATATTGTTATCATGTCTGTGAATGAAATAGAGTGATTTGAGCTGCGGGTCTCTTTGTACTTGTGTATCTAAGAGTTAAACACACCTTAATGTGCGCTCCTCTATTTTAGCCTTATCTTTACATAATTCTTCTGAGTTTTAAAGTGATAGATCCTGTTTTAAACAGCATATCAGTTTGAAATTCCTTTATCATTTTCTTCCATTCCATCATTTCAGCATAAGTGTAATTTAGCATTGCATAACATATATGGGTTTGCTGTTTAAGGGGTCATACCATAAATGTTTTGAGATTTTTTCATACAGGGACAAGATATATTCATTTGTCACAGAATTAGATAATGTCTCACGCACTGATTCCTTTACACAACAAGGAATTGTTTCTTTAGGAACAACATTAATTGGCGCCATTGCCGGGGACGAAGAACCGAAGTTCATTTCCCTGGGTTTTCTTTCTACTTCCTCTGGTTGTTCAGTGAGGAGGAAGTTTTGGGCTGTGTTTTTTATTTACAGAATTCTCATTTTCAAAAAGCCAAACACGAGGTCAAATACCTTGCCGCAGAAGGTTGCATAATCCTTTCTTTTTGATGGTGAAAAAGATTCAGATTTGAAGATTGCTTGTTTATTATTCACCTGGCGACTCCACGGATGAAGGTTTCATTAGATGAAGAATTTTCCTGGCAAGAAGATGAGAAAGTATCATGGAAAAGACATGTATCAGAATTTCTGCTTTTTAAAGGAGGTTCTATTTTTTACTGTCAGTTTAGTGGTTTATTTTCCCTTTTATCTTAAAAGGATTGTTTCCTGCTTTATTTTCTCAGAAGATTATAAAGTCCAAAATGTAAATTCATTATTGGAAAAATATCCTTCTTGTATTATAAATCTTGAGACAAGTGTGCCTCCTAAATATGAAATGAGGGATGATTGTTGTATTACAATCCTGGAAGATAATCAGTCACAGTCTGGGCATAAAGATCATGATTCATCATCTTTGCATGATAATATTTTGCCTCTTGAGAAATTGACTGCTTTTCAGTTCAAAAATAAAGAAATCTTTAAACCCCTGAAGCTGCCTGCCATTCTCCATCAGTATCCTTCAAAAGGATTCAAGTCCTTGCCAAGTTTCTCCGGGAAGGAGAAGGACATTTCAGGTAAATCACATATCTTGGAATTTGAATACTTCCTGGACAAATTTCAAATTACTTATGAAGATGTAGCTTTAAGGATGTTTTGTCATTCTTTAAAATAGGATGCTCAGCAATGGTTTCAGTGCTTGGAAGTAAATTCACTTAATTCCTGGCAAGATCTTCAGGATGTATTTCTTACATATTGGGGTGAGAGTAAGTCATATGAAGAGCACCTTTCGGAACTATATTCTATCTGAAGGCAAAGTAATGAATCGATTTCTGAGTTTAATAGGAGGTTTCAAAAAAATTATTTCAGCATGCCAGAAGAAATTCGACCTCGAGAAGGAGCAGTTATGGTCTATTATTTGAAAGCTCTTTCTATTGCCTTGGCTTTTTATCTCGAGGAGAGAAAGCCTAGCACTCTGAAGCTGATGTTTCTCCATGTGCAAGAAATCGAGAATAATGCGTGGGCTTGTAAAAATTCTTCCTGCGATGTAGAAAGTCCAAGTTTTGTCAAAGATAAGAGTGCTTGTGAAGGAAACATTGGAATTTCTTTACAAGAGAATGTAAGTTCAGAGGTAAATAAAGATTTCGAAAAAGTGTCAAAAGGTTCCTGTATTGTTGAAGAATAAGAATCTAATCCTTTTGAAGATTCTAGTCAAAACTTAGTTGCAATAGCTGAACTACACTATGAAAGCATGGAAGATCATTGCAATAGTTTTGTGAGTAGTGAGGAAAATAATGCAGCTTCTCAAACATGTTTGCAAGAAGAGGAAGATTTTTGTCATCAATTGATGTTGAATGAAGAACATCATCATTATGGAGAGAAAACCTTGGATTTTTATTTTCAGCCTGAATGCATGCCTATATAAAATGGCAGTCAAGTCCCTAACACACAGCTCCTAATTGAAAAGTCAAACAACGAAAGAAGCTACCATGTTCAAAGACCTCTGCAAAATGCTCAAGAAAAGGAGGTAACCAAAGTTTTGTCTCATGATTTCTATGATCCAGTTGCTGATTATCTGGAAAATTTCTTTGGTCAGCAACAAGCTTTAATGCAAGGGTATGTACAAAATTTTCTATATGAAAACTTTTCATGGTACATTCCTCTTTTGATTTTTAAATTTCTGCAGTATAAAGGTATTAAATCTGACAAGCAGATGTTGGAGTGGTTCCATTGGAAGGTTGAATTCACTTGATTAAGTTCAACCATGCTTATATATAGGGGTTGTACATAAATAAGCTCAGGAGTTGAGCATTTCCAGTTGCAGTGTTTCTAGTTTATAATTTTCAGTTCAAAATAAAGATCCTTGCAGAAGGAGGGTTCAAAAAGGTTTTGAAATTTTCAGAGATTTTTGATTAAGAGAAAATTCAGTCTAACTTGACTCCATTGCCCAATAAAGGCTACTGATCTACAAGTCCTTATCACTTTGCTATCAAAGCACTGTCCCCAATTGGAGCCAGATGTTGTAGCACAATTTTACTCAACCAAAAGTCGAGAGAGATTTCCACTGGGGAGAATTATTCAGGAATTACATATAAATATGGACACAGATCTTATCATGATATTTGCTTCATTACCATTTTTGTGATATTTGTGCTGGCAACATATGTAGGGGGTGTGTTTTCCATTACTAACCATAACAGAAAATATAAGCATGCGGGATCCTTTGTCTATCACCATGATTCCAGCAACTGTGTGAGAGAAGTTGTTGATCAAATTTTGGCATCACCAAATGATGATTCACTAATGATTACCAGAGATAAATTCAAGGATGAAGAAATGAAGCTACCCATGATCTCTATTAAACTGCAACTGCAATTTCAGCATCTAAGACATCTTTCCAAGGAATTGTCAATCAACAACAGAGGATATGTTTTGCAGTGTCATAAGAATGACAATGGAGTAGCGCAGGATAGATGTGAATGTTTAGACTTTGGCGATGACCTTTTTACTATAGGCAGCTGGGAACAGAAAGATTTTATTAGTAGAGATGGTCAGATGAAGTAGTCATCCCAAGTTTTTCTTTGCTTCAATTGATTAGCGTAATGAAAAGGCTGCAGGGGAACTCATGGGATTATCTCAGAAAAGCTTATGAATTGCAGGATTGAATGAATGGCAGTGACTTCATCTGTCAAACTGTGCAAGATATTAGGGAAAAATTTGAAGGGTGAAAAATACTTACACAAAAACGCAGATCCTCCCAGGTCACGATTTTTGTTTTCAAATTGTGGGCAAACGGAGGAAAATTTCAAAAAACCGCGACGTGGATTTTTTGCAGAGTATGCCCAATTGACTGCCGCGAGGAAATTTCCCAGAAATCCAAATCTGTTTAAGAGATTTTAATGATTCTTCAAATGTCTGTTTTTCCAGAAAACATCTTTCAAAATTGGGTTTGAATCATTCGACTGAAATTCGGTTTGTGTTTGACATTTTTGTCTACATAAGAGAGAACGGTGTTTCTGATGCAACTGATTTAGTTCGTCGACCATACATTTTAGAGCATCTTTTGGCTGAACATGCAGCCCTGAACAAGGGTGTCCAAGTTCTCGGTTATCTATTCTGGACAACGTCTGACAATTCGGAATGGGCATATGGTTATGGTCCGAAGTTTGGATTGGTAGCTGGTTCTGCCGGCTCACAATTTCATAAAGGAGAAAACGCTGATAATGTTGGTTCTCACACATCTCAAACTGGGAGCGTATTCATATCTGGCTACACTACAACAGATCATGAAGCTCTGGATGGATTTCCGGATGATGAAGACCTCGAGTCATCGGAAGATGAGGAAGAAGATTAGCTCAGATCCCACGGTTTGCGGGGGTATGAAGTAAACGAAGTTTATGGGAGAAAGCACCCCCGTAGATGGTTTAGTTGAAACCATTATTTACCAAGATCGATGGCTGTGATGTATTACGGCACCTCTTGGCCCTTTTCCAGAAACCACTATCATTACCCCCCATAGGTGGTTATTGGTTTTCAAAAACCATGGGTGGTTGTGTTGATAAATACATATGGGCAATGGGACCCAATTCTTTTAACTTGCGCTAGTGTAAAGTCTTTTTGGGTTTTATATTATATATTATATATATAATATTAAAACAGATACTTTGTAAATGTAAATAATTCAAAAACTTCCATGAATCAGTTTTATAACTGATCAAAGCAGTTAGGAAGTTACATTAGAAGGCAGACATAAAAGCAGAGGGGAAAGGAGGAGCTGGGGTTCCAAGTTGGGGAAACCTTGAAGCAGAATTTTGTATTCCAGAGTAGCAAATCAATGAAAAGTATGCAAGTTTCTAGCATTTGTTTATGCTGAAAATTTTATCCAGTTTACATATTTTTATCATGTCTGTGAATGAAATAGAGTGATTTGAGTTGTGGGTCTCTTTGTACTTGTGTATCTAAGAGTTAAATGCACCTTAATGTGCGCTCCTCTATTTTAGCCTTATCTTTACATAATTCTTCTGAGTTTTAAAGTGATAGATCCTGTTTTAAACAGCATATTAGTTTGAAATTCCTTTATCATTTTCTTCCATTCCATCATTTCAGCATAAGTGAAATTTAGCATTGCATAACATATATGGGTTTGTTGTTAAGGGGTCATACCATAAATGTTTTGAGAGTTTTTCATACAGGGACAAGATATATTCATTTGTGATAGAATTAGATAATGTCTCAAGCACTGATTCCTTTACACAGCAAGGAATTGTTTCTTGAGGAACAACAGTTTCAATCTTGGTATGTTTGGATATGACCCTCACATGAAACAGTTCAATTCTCTGTTCTTCACTTGGAGCTTGTATGTGACAGATTGAAGTACTAGTATTGGGTTTTGTTTCAATTTATTTTCCCTTCCTGTTCTTCAATCCTATGGCTATAATTTCAGTTTCTTCACTTGAATCTTCTCCTAAGTCATGTTGAGTTGTAGCTGCAATTTTCTACTTCCCTTTGTTATTGCTATACTTGGGTCTCTTTTCAGGATGTAATTTCCAACAATTTTTCTCTTCATGGCCTTCTCTTGAATAATGTTTACAAACCGCTTTCTCCCCCTCTTTCTTGACAGATGCATTTTTTTTTCCCTTACCTTTTGAGGTCCTCTCTTTTTTTTCCCCTTAAAAGGTTTCTTTCTACTCTCATCAGTAATGTTTTTCTCTCTTGCTTCTAAATGTGTGGCCTAAACACAAACCTCATCTAAGCTTGTAGGGTTAAAAATGAGAATAATATGTCTTAGGTAGCTACATAAGCCTCTTCATTACTTGAGAAAAGTATCTTGACTCTGAAAATATACCCCTAATAAGAGAGATCTTCTCCTAAATTCTTGGGTGTAGTCTTGTACATTTTGTCCTTTCAATTGTCTAAAATTTTGCAAGTTCATTATCGCTTTGTGCATGTGAGCTAATGGAAAAAAATGTTGTTTTATTGCAGTAATGAAATCAGTCCATGATAGAATAATCTTACCATGCTTTTTGATTTCCTCCTTTGTCTTGGCTTCCCACCAAACAAGAGTTGCACCTTCCATCCTCAATGAAGCTAGTTGGATTTTGGTATCATCATCATGAAGGTTTTGAATTCTCAAATAGAGCTCCAATTTCATAATCCAATTATCAATATTTTTGGCATTGACTTCACCATTGAACATTGGCAATTCAAACTTAAAATCAAGTTCTAGAAAAGGACTTTTACCAGTGTTATTTGACTTGTGTGACTGGTGTACTGAAAATGAAGTAGAGGATGATGATGATGAGGTTGAGGATGGTGACTTTCCACTACCTCTGTTTCCTCCATTTCCCTTCTTTGATTTATCTTCATCATTGTGGCCTCCTCATGATCCCTGACCTTCCTTGTGAATTTTGGATCCTTCTCCTTCTAGTCTTTCATTCCTTTCCTTATAAAGTACTCTCACTATTTTATTAATATCAAGGAATTCTTTCTTGAACACTCTTTCTTCTTCTTCGAGATCTACCTCTTCATGGGTTTCTTCTTCTCCTGGAGGCATGCCTATTCCTTCTCCTGCTTCTTTTGGAGGTGAACTAGGTGGTGGAGAATGTGGAAATCTTGCCCTCCTTTGCTGAAGCTCCATTTGAGAATGTCTTGCTTCCACCAATTTGCCTTATCCTCTCTTAAGTTTGAGCCTAGTAAGCATGTAAACCCTTACAAACAGTTAAACAAATATTTGCACACAAAAACACCAGATATTAAACTCTAGCTCCGATACCAACATGATCTGAAAGGAGTGTATTATTTTTTTGTGCTAAGTGTCCTTTTAGTATTGAAAACGTTTACAATTTGTCTCCATTTGTTTGCTTAAGGAATGATTTCTTTAACCATGAAACATAGATGAATTTGTGAACTTTAGGCATGAAAATAAGCCTAAATAACACTATATAGAAGTGTATAATAGAGAATAAACATCACACATAAGTTTTACACAACAGGCATGATGAAGCAGTTCACCCCTCCTCGGCTACATCTCCTAGTCCAGCTCCCAATGGCATGTCCCTCTTTGTTATTATGCTAAAAATTGCAAATTACATGTGTGTACAAGCCTCTAATGGCCACTTTCTATGCACCTGTGACTCCAGAATGATCAAATTAGTGTAGGTAGACTCTTGTTTCACCCAAATTGGTCAAAACTTGACCTCCCAATGCATTTTTCCCAGTTAGCTAGAAAAAATCCATTAAAAGTGGAGAGTGGCACTTAGATGTGGCTAAAATTAGCAAAAATCCTAATTTTAAAGTGTGCTCCAATTTCCGTTGGAAAGACTGTTTGAATTAATGTCAAATGGTTTGGGTAGGGTGGTCACATGCGGAACCCCTGCCTAACTCTCTACGGTGTAAGTTTGTGTTAACTCCGCATGGCAAGGAACTCGAAGTCTTATTGTTCTGAAAAATGTGGCATTAGTTGCCACTAAACTGCACCTATGTGATAGTTTTAAAGACCTTGTCGGATTAGGAGTTTGTTGTAACTGTTGGTTAAGTAAATGTCAGATAATACTGCATGTGATAAGGATGGACGGAGATGCTAGTGTTATGGTTTAATACCATTGAAGCCTTGTAAAAAATGTCGTAGTGATTGGAACAGTGTCACGTGAACAAACCTTGGGGCCGCCAGCGGGCTGTGCCGGCTAGCGATCCCCTCCCCCAACCTTCAAAACATATGACGATAAATTAACACGGTGGACATATAGTTTAAGTAACATCGTATACGAGAGATGGTAGAAGACTTGGCATGCACGCCAGAGGTCGCGGGGTTGACTGACCCCCGACCATGATGCCACCAAAATTTTGCATAAGCCTCCACGCTTGCCATTTGTCACCCATCCAATGGTGCCACATAAAACTTCGTACAAATCCATCTAACGATCAGAAATTAAAATTTGTACAACCAAAATCAATGGCCCAGATTTAGCCATGTGTCGAATTCTAATTGGCTGTGAGGAAAGGGAATATTCGCTAGAATATGCCACTTGCTGACTGTACCTGCATGTTGACTGGGCATCCTAGTCACAAAATTTTAGCTGTTTGGGAAAGCAAATAGAACACGATATCTTCTTCATATCACATCAGTTTTTCAAACCGTTCACAATTCCAGAATCGCAATGACGAGACCTTTCTAGTCACCCAGGTTTGGTACAGTTTCACGCACTTTTAATTTTGAGCATAAAACATGATCTCCTGATCATTTTGAATCTATGCTTTTGCAATGAAATAAATTATATTTTTGCAAATAAGTACTAGTTAATTCAAAAAATGTTATTCACGAACATAACCTATAACTAGTGTTGGGAAGGTTATGCCCTTGATAGTAAAGTAAGAAACTCTTGAAGGAGGTTGTTGTGGAAAATTTCTTTGATTTTTTGTACATAAAATTTCATTTTAAAATATTTATATGGATTTAGAATGTGTCTATCTTTTAAATTTCCACTTTTAAATAAGATATTATTGTGTTATTTATTATTTTCAGATTGCATAGAACTTTTTCATTTTTTTGTTTCAGTAAATTTATGTATTAGTATTGTTAATGTACATGATGAAAAGACATTTTAAGACTTATGGATGTATCGGTCCAACTAGAATATGTGTTAAGTATCACACGTTACGCTCTGATATTTCTATTTGTTTGAAAAGCTTCATTTAAAGATAAATTATTTAAATATAATAATTAGTGTATGGGCACATTTTTTTGAAAATGATACTAACATTACTTAATGGAATAATAATGCTGATTAGTATTAATTTTAGCAGATTAAAATATAATTTAAAGTCGAATAGCTATATAAATTTATTGTCTCTCTTACTATTAAAAGTAATATTAATATTAAACTAGCATAGTTATATTTTAATAATTAATATTAATGCAAATAAATAATTTTAGCATCATATGGATAGAGCGGGGAGAGAGAGGGAAAAACAGGGAGACATAGAGAGTGGGAGAGATAAAGAGAGAGAGAGATATATATGGACTTGTGAGAGGGGAGGGGAGAGAAAGATAGAGGGAGGTAGATATTGACATAGCTATTGATCATATTTGGATCAGGACCTAAGTGATATCTCAAATTTCAAAGTGTTAAAAAGTATCTTGACCCTATGTGACTGAATGGATCTTGTGTTCCTGATTCTGGCACCGTGAATGGTTCACAAAACCAACACCATATGAATAATTTATCACGATTTGAAAAGTCCAATAAACTACAAATTTTGAAATTTGACTAGGGTTGACTTGGCAAAGGTACAGTCAACAAAAAGGAATATTCCAGGGAATATTCCTTTAGGGCCAATAATTGGAGGACAAGTGTCAATGTATTACTCGTCGAATAGTTTATTAGGGCCAATTATAAGGTGACGCGTGGCTATCCCTAAGGCTGCCACGTGTCCCCGAGACGATGTTTTAAAATTTTGGTTAGGTTCGTAGGATTGGACAGTGAGACCTCCTGCTGGGCACGCGAGTGGTCTACCATCTCCACAACATGTGTTTCTTAACATATAAAATTTTCAGTTTATATTTAAATTTGATGGTTTTCAAGTTCAGGGGTTGGGGACTGCAAGCAGTCCCTGCGAGCTATTCACATGACATAACATCAAACACGAATTAAAAAAATAAATGTAAAACTGCCGACCTGCAACCTCCAGCATAACTGTAGAGATTTCATGTCACATGGCCATGTTCAGAAGTTTAATGAGATGGTTTAATGCTATCTCTGATGGATTCCGCTGGTCACACCACTTCAAACCGGAGTTCAACTAGGGTTTAAGCCTCGAGATCCGCCAACCTTCGCGGTAACCACGGAATAGGGGTTGGAATGTGGCTACCCCTAACTGCATAGTTTAATGTTGCAACTCTTTTGGATTATTTTTTAGAACGCGCCCAAATTTGTGCGGATTTAACTATTTTGACTCTAGTTAAGTGGAGTCCTCGACTTTTAGTGGAGATTTCCTAGGTGTAAGTAGGAAAATGAGTAGGAGACTCAATTTTTGACAATTTAGAGTGATAATAGAGCCATCTTAGCTAATTTAAGCATTCCTGAGCCATTGGTGAGGTTTTTAGAGCCATTTCAAGACTTATGAACATGATTTTTCTTCAGATAAGTTCCAAGGGCCACAAGGAGCTAGCGGGAAAATCAGGCCTAGCTAGGGCAGCTAGAGGCCATTCTAAGCAAATGAATAGTCAATTTTCAATTTTTGAATTTCTGGAGCCATTGGTGAGGCTTATAGAGCTAGATGAGTATTTATGAGCGTAATCTTGCTTTAGAGAAGTTCAAAGGGCCAACAGGGCTAGCAGGAGCCAACAAGAGAATGAGGCCTTGCCAGGGCAGCCAGAGGCCGTTCTTAGAAAACCAATAGTCTATTCTAACTATCTTGAACCTTATGAATCTAATGGAAGGATTTTTCAAAGCATTTGGAGACTTCTGAAGGCCAAGATTCTATAGATATGTTCAGTGAAGCTTAAGGACACCGACAGAAGAGGTTAAGCCCAAGGAAGCCTAGGTCCATTTCCAGAGACAAAGCGGTCAATCCAGGAAATGATCGTATTATAAAACTATTGGTACAGTTCAAAAAACCATTGGATTTTAGTTAGTAACTTGTAAAATTAATTTTCCATCTTAATCCCGAAGATCCAAGGCAATTGACGAAGGCTCAAGGAGACAAAGCCCAACACATAGGGGTGAACTAATTTATTCAATTCGTTGTTATGTGTTGATGATTAATCTGCTGCAATTTATGCTTGTTATACATGATTTTAATCAACAAAAGAAAATGTCTAATTCCTCACATATAAAGCCTTAAAAAATTTAAAACACATACACATGATTCAAGTATTCAATTTCCCACTATCAAGTATAAGCAAGATCTTAATTTGTTTTAACTGAGTGGGAGATGCTTACATATCATAAAAATTCAACCACCCATTTCAAATTAGGTTGTATCAGAGCCAGGTTGCTTGCTTGACAGAGAACTAGGTTCTTTTCTTAACAGAGCACTAGGCTGTTTTCTTGACAGAGCACTAGGTTGCTTGTTTGACTTGAAGGGTGTTTAACAGTGCAAAGAATTTAATTGTTTTCAAATTGACTGATGCTTACAAGTTTGATTTTGTTAGAGGTGAAGGGGAGCTACTGCTAGCTAAGTCTAGAAGAGGATAAGAAGGAAGAAGGTTGAAAGAATCCTCCTTACCCAAAGGACCTCAAGGCAACCCTTGAAGCACAAGAGGGATTTTTTGCAAAAAAAGGCTTCTTGAAGAAGAGATACAAGCTAGAGAAAGAGCTTTAATCTATAGAAATATTGTTAAGAAGATTTGTCAATTTTTTTTTAAGCTTTTTGAATTTTTGTTGAAGTTCTTTAAATCATTTACATATTAATGAAAAATTCATGAAGTGAGGTTTCTAAATCCTCCTCCTTTGTAAGACTCTTTGATAAAGAGATGAAGCAGGACTTCTACATCTTGAAGGATGTGGTGAAATTTTTTTATGAATATGTAAGGGAAAGCACTAGACTTCATAAGAAATTGGTTTCTGTGAAGCAAGAGAAAGAAAAAATTCTTCTAACAATGCATGAGATGGAGATGCGACTCCGTCATGCCCAAGAGGCCTTAACCAAGCACATTCATGAATCAGAGGTAAATCATTCAATTTTTTCTTCAATTTCATCTTCACATAGATGTGTAGGTTCATTTGAAAAGCACACTATAGGTATAGGGTCCAAATTGATGTCAAAAATGGGCTATGAAGGCAAGGATCTAGGAAAACATGCACAAGGAATGATTGAGCCTATTACGGTTGAGGAAAGACCTAAGAAGTTGGGTGTAGGCTATTTTCAACCTTATGGCGAAAACTATAAATCCATGAAGGAACCTGAGATAGTTCCAAGAAGAAATTTTGTTACAGGTTCAAATCTTCATGACATGTCATGTTTGTATTCAAGATGAATGCCATTGTTTGAAACCCATGTTGCAACAAGATGTTTGTAGACATGCATCTTATGGCGAGCAAGATAATTCTGAGAGAAATCATGACATGAACACTGATGTTGGTCTTCAAAAGAGAGTTGGAACCTCTTCAAGTTCATCTCCTCAAGAAGGTAGAAAAGATGAACATGCAAAGCAACATTTGAGATATAATTCTTCCCATAGTCAAGTTGTTTATTATTATGTTAAGCATGACAAATCTGTATGCATGAATGGAAGAAAGACTTGTTGTTGCTATTTTGGTTTGTGTAACCATGAAGTTTTAGGATGCTGGAAGAGAATGAAGGCATACAGGAAACAATCAAAGTGAAGGAAACTTGAACAAAAGATGCAAAAGACTTGCACAAATTTCGAGAAAAAGGGACATCTCATTGCTCAATGTTGGACATAGCATCGAACCAATCATCCCAAGAATTTGAAGAAAGAGGATATAAATACTAGCGATAATGGAACCAAAGGTCCCATCATCGATGTGAGTCCAGATGATTCACAAGAGGAATATTTTCAAGAGGAAAAATTTCCATGGAAGTGGCTTGGTAAGAAGTGGTTTGACTTCTTGACCCAGTAAAACATACATTTCTTTGTACATATGAAAATGTATTAAGTTGTTTATGTTGAAAACTTACGTTTGTATGAACCACCTTTGATTGATGATCAAGGAAATGATGTTCAACTATATTCTATTGAAGATTTCTCGCCAGAATTTCTAGATGAGCTCAAAGATTATACAACACCTGATAGGAGGACAAGAGTATCAAAGAGGGGAAGTGTTGACTACCTTCGAGTTGGGTCTTAAAGGCATTAAGCCAAGCAAGGCAAGATGGATGGAGGCTAGAAAGGTGAGGGATTTTTACCCTCACCTACTAAATAGGTAATCAAATACTTTGGGGTCCAAAATATTCCCAATGTGGAGGAGTGATCAGATTTGGATTAGGACCTAAGTGATAGCTCAAATTTCAAAGTGTTCAAAAGTATATCAAACCTAAAGTCTGAATAGATGTCATATTCTTGATTCCGGTGACACCAATGGTTCGAAAAAATGACACCGTATGAAGAAGTTATCGCAATCAGAAAGTCTAGTAAACTGCAAATTTTGACATTTGACCAAGGTTGACTGGGCAAAGGTATGATCAAGAAAAAAATAATATTGCAGGGAATATTCTTAGAATATTCCTCTAAATATTCCCCATAATATTCCTTCATGGCCAGCAATTGGAAGAGAGGTCTCAATGTATTACTGTTCGAATGGTTTATGAGGGCCAATTATAAGGCTACACGTGTCTGGCCCTGAGGCCGCCACATGTCCCCCAGACGTTGTTTTAAAATTTTGGTTGCGTTCGCAGGATTAGACCGTGATACCTCTCGCTGGGCATGCGATTGGTCCACCATCTCTGCCACATGTGTTCCTTAACATATAACGTTTTCAGTTTATATTTAAATTTGATGGTTTTCAAGTTCAGGGGTTGGGGACCGCCAGTGGTCCCAACCTGCCAACGGTCCCCGCGAGCTGTTGACATGACATAACATCAAACACCAATTAAAATGGTTAGCACAAGACTGCCATCCCACAGTTGCCAACATAACTGCAAAGATTTTGTGTCGCATGGCCACATTAAGAATTTTAATCTGGCAGTTTAATGCTATCTCTGATGGATTACGCTGACGAGACCACTTCAAACCGGAGTTCAACTAGGGTTTAACCGTCGAGTTCTGCCAACCGTTGTAGTAACCGCGGGACAGGGGTTGGAATGTGGCCACCCCTAACCACATAGTTTAAGGTTGCAGATATTATGGAGGTTTTTTTAGAATGCACCCAAAATTTGTGCGGATTTAAATTTTTTGACTCCAGTTAAGTGGAGTCCTCCACTTTTACTAGAACTTTCCTAGGTGTAACTGGGAAAATGAGTAGGAGACTCAATTTTCAACCATTTAGAGTGAACAGAGAGTCATTCTTAGCTAATTGGAGATTCTAGAGCCATTGGTGAGGTTTTCAGAGATAATTGAGAGCTTTTGAGCATGATTTTGCTTCAAAGAAGTTCCAAGGGCCATCGGGGCCACCAGGAGCCAAAATGGAAAATAAGGCCTAGCCAGGACAGACAGAGGACTTTCTCAATAGATAAATAGTAAATTTTGACTATCTTGGAGATTGTAGAGAAATTGGTGAGGTTTTCAGAGCCATCTAAGGGATTTTAAACACAATTTTTCTTCAGATAAGTTCTAAGGGCCACTAGGAGCTAGCAGGAGAATAAGGCCTAGCCAGGGTAGCCAGAGACCATTCTCAGCAAACCAATAATATAATCTAAATATCCTGAACCTTTTGAATCCGATGGAAGGATTTTTAGAATCATTTGGATACTTCTAAAGGCTGATATCCTATAGAGTAGATCAGGGAAGCTTAAGAACACCAACAAAAGAGGTCAATACCAAGGGAGCCTAGGTCCATTTCCAAAGACTTAGTAGCCAATCCAAGGGTATGATGGTATTCTAAAACCATTGGTATAGTTGAAACAACCATTGGAGTTGAGTTACTAACTTGTAATAGAAATTTTCCATCTTAATCCCAAATAGCCAAGGCAATTGAGGAAGGCTCATGGATATGTAGCCCAAGACATACGGGTGAACTCCTTTATTAAATTTGTTGTTATGTGTTGATGATTATTTTTATACAATTTATGATTTTTGTACATGCTTTTAGTTAGCAAAAACAATTTTTTAATACCTCAGACATAAAGCCTTAAAACAGTTAAAACATGCACGTTATTCAAGTATTCAATTCTGCACTTTCAAGTATAAGCAAGATCTTAATTTGTTTTAACTGAGTGGGAGGTGCCTGCATATCGAAACAAGTTAGCCACCAATTTCATCTCAGCTATAAAAATGAATGAGAGAGAGAGAGAGAGAGAACTATAGTCAGAGAGAGTGATGGGTGGAGAGAAATGGAGAGGGAGGTGACAGAGGGAGAGATAGAAAGGAAGAGAGACTGGAGGGGGAAGAGAGAGGGAGAGAGAGAAGGAGAGGTGTAGGGATAGAGAGGAAGGGAGAAGGAGGGAGAGAGAGAGAGATATGGATTTTTAGGTAAAGAGAGAGGGGGGAATAAAAAAGGCATAGAAAAATAGATATGGACTGGGAGAAGTAGTGGCAAGGGGAAGATGTAGAGAGAGTGATTGATAGAGGAGTGGAGGGAAGATAGAGATAGGTAGAGGAGAGAGGGAGGGAGGTATTAATAGAGGTGGGGGGTGGAGATAAATAGAGAGATAATGAGTGAGAGTTCTTAGGGGTGAGAGAGAGAGAGAGAGAGAGAGAGAGAGAGAGAGAGAGAGAGAGAGAGAGGGAGATATAGATGGATTTTGAGGGTGAGAGATACAAAGGGAGGAGGAAAGGCATAGAGAGATAAAGGAGGAGAGAGAGAGAGGTAGTGAAGACTAGGGGCGAAGAAAAAAATCTGGTGGAGTTTTTAAATGTGGATTAGTGCATATTTATTTACCGTCAATACGTGGTTAGGCCACGTTAAACCATCATTTGCGCTAAGTGTCGATTAACGCACCACTTATCGCATTAAACTCCTACTTATCCACTAATTAAGTGCATATTAAGTTGGTGGCCAATTAAGTTTATATTAATTTGGTTTCCAATATGGCAGAGAACTAAATTCGGAGGCGAGTTCCTAAATTGGTGGAGTTAACTAGAAATTAGCCAGATTTTGAGGTAGTTTTTTGGAAAAAACTTGAATGAGGCATAACTTTTGCCTAGAAACTTCAAATTTGGCTCAGTCAGAACCAAAATAGGGGTATTTGGATATTTTGAAGCCATTGAAGCAAGTTTCAGAGGTAGGAAAGGCCATATTAATGTTTTTTTTAAGTGCGTTTTAATATTTTTGAAGGCTAGGGTCATCAGTGTTGGTGTCATTGCTAGAGCATCCAGAGTTGAATTTCAACAAATGAATAGTCAATTTTAACTGTATTGGACATTATAAAGCCAATTTTGTAGCTTTCAAAGGCATTTGGAGAATTATAAGTGTGATTTGGCTACAAGGAAGTTCCAAGGAGCCTAGTTCCACCAGGTGTTGGAGGCATAGCCACGGGAGCAAGAGGTCATTATGAGTGAATGAACAATGAATTTTGGATGAATAAAATGTTATTGAGATAGTGATATAGGTTTTAGGATCACATGAAGATTTCTACAGGTGTTTTTCCAACATGATAGCTCAGGGAAGCTTACATCCATCAATAGAAGAGATCATGCCCAAGGTTGCCATGGTCCATTTCCATAGATTGAACAATAAACCTAAGGGTATTTTGGTATTCTGCGCCCTTTGGTACAGTCTATAAACCCAATGGATTTGAGCAGCATCTTGTAAAATAATTTAAGTATCTTAATCGTAGAGAGCTTAGTCAATTGATGGAGGCTCAAGGAGACGTAGCCCAAGTGTTGAGAGTGAGATCCTTTATTATTTTTTTGTTGTGTGTTGCTGGTTAATTTTCTACAATTTGTTTGATTTTCATGAATTTAATCATCTAAAAACAATTTTTAATGTCTCACATATAAAACATATAAAAAACACATAAAATTGATACAAGTATTCAATTGCACAAATGGATGTATGAGCACGATCCTTATGTTATTTAAATGTAATAGAAGGTGTTTGCATAGAAAAATAAGTAAACCACTTATTTATGATCATATATATATATGGAGAGAGAGTGTGTATGTTTGGCAATGAGATAGAAAAAAAATAAATATAGACAGAGATATAAATAGAGGGGAGAGAAAGGGACCAATAGAGAGACAAAGAGAGGGAGTTAGGGAGAAAGAAATAGATATGGAAAGAGAATGTGGTTATTTGAGAGGGTGAGATAAAGAGATAAATAATTATAGATGGAAGTAGATATAGATATGGATAGAATGGGGTTAAATAAGGAATAATAGAGAGAGGGAGAGAGAGAGAGAAAAGGAGAGTCGGAGGGAGATAGAAATAGAGATGGAGGGGGAAGAGATAGGGAAGGATAAATAGAAACATAGAGAGCAATATATATATATATATATATATATATATAGTATTAATTAATATTAAAAATAATTAAACATAGACGAGGAAAAAGTAAGATTTCTACAAAAGGTAAAAGATGTTGGATTTAGAAAGTCATGAATATATTATTTTTCACTGAAATGGATGCATTGATTTCAGTATAGATGTTCATTACTAATTTTATTTGATGGATTACACTGGATGCATTTATTTTTGTGTAGTTGTGTTTTTCTAATCCTATTTTATTTTAGTGTAGATGTTGATTTCTAATATTTTTTTATTTCTTCAAATAGACACGTTGATGTAAGTGTAGATTTTGAATTATAATCTTATTTTATATTTTGCACTAGAAACATTGATTTTAGTATAAGAAAAAATAATTTATTGACTCCATAAGTCACGATGATTGAATTCGGATAAAGCTACCGTGGATATTGAAGAGTAAGAGTGACAAGGTATGGATTTCACTACAATATCTCGAGTTAAATATTTGAATGGTCTATGACTTCAACTAGAAATTTCAAATGATCAATATGAAAATATGGCAAAACTTATAGGTGTGAAAATAACAAAAATAGAAGAAAATTATTTGATATTAATCATAATAAAGACTATTTGTAATTGAATAGATTCTTATTATTCACATTTTTGTATCACTCAACACAATTACAACGCCACTCTACTTTAGAAAAAAATATTTCATCATTTTTCATCATTCACGTTATTAAAAGTATCCATCATCTCAATAAACCGAGGTAATTGAGAGAATTGAAAATTAAAATGACTAGGTTAATCTCATGCATATTTAGCATATTTCAAATTATTAGAATAATTATATGGTCAAAAAATTTTGGCTGACCGCCCACAACTAAAACTAGCCTAGATCCTTCTTAACCTGAGATCTGTGAAGCACAAATAGGGATCAAATATCTCGAGGTTAAAATATTTCATTAGTTTTTACACTCAAAGAAGAGGTTTTCACCTTGCGATATTGGACCCCTCTTAGCACTTGATAGATCTTGGTTAAGATGGATCTAGGATGGAAATATACCAAAGAATACAAATAAATCCAAAATGAATCCTTTTTTTATTTCTATGAATGAAAAATCATGGCATGAAAGCCCTGTAATCCTTCACATCAAAGAGGTTATCCTACCTACAGAACCATGTCCACCGAGGGCTATAAAATGGGGTCATCCTTAGTAGATTAAAAATAATCACATCAATTTTTTTCATTGTTAAAGGTGGTATTATTTCATTTTGATTTTATTTAACTCTAATTTTACTACCCATAGTGGTGGGGGCACGCAATTTCCAACCACTAT
The DNA here is from genome assembly GCA_034641835.2 of Pinus albicaulis. NCBI lineage: Eukaryota > Viridiplantae > Streptophyta > Pinopsida > Pinales > Pinaceae > Pinus > Pinus albicaulis. Next base: position 1,525,448,332 of record CM076575.1, on the reverse strand, counting down.
GTCTAAATGTAGCGATAAAAAAATTCAAAGAAAAATTACTTACTTTGATTCTCTCAGAAACCTAATCCAATCTCCTATAAAAAAAACATGTCATCAACATATAACAACAAGAGCACATGCTCACCTTTACCAACCTCGTATTAAATATTGTGATCTATATCACTGTTAGTGAAACCAAGACTAATAAAACACCCATCAATCTAAAAAATAACATGCCCTAGGTGCCTGCTTTAGTCTGTACAAAGGTTTCTTCAGTCTCTAGACATGAGACTTGTTCTCATGTACCAAAAATCACTAAGGTTGCTATATGTACACTTCTTCCTCAATCAATCCATTGAGGAAATAATTTTTCACATTGATTTGATGAAATTTACAATTTATAATAGAAGAAATATAAATAAGAGCTCAAATAGAAGTGAATATGGTGACTCAAGAAAATGTATCTTTATATTCCTCTCCCTCATTCTAGGAGAACCCTCTTGCCACGATTTTCTCTTTGTAATTATCTATGGTGTCATATACTGCATATTGTATTTATAAATATGTTGGCTTGAGGGGGTTTAGACCAAGTTTCGGAGTAGCTATGCTACCAAAAAGACCCTCTATTACTATCCCTTTCCGCAATGATCTTCTCCGCAGACTCCAATCTCACATGACTGGATTTTTGCATCCAAAGGGACTATGAAGTGTCACTTTAGGGCTTATCTCTACTTAGGGCTCGATCAGAGATTCATTGAGATAGTAAAATTACCACAAGAGACAATGTTCAATCACTTAGCTATTTTTCTTGTGCATTGCCTTTCTACTTTGACATGCATTATTCATCATAAAATACACCAATATAATCTTCACGATGAATTTATTGAGAAAATATATGGAAAAAAAACTCTAATCATGCACAACAACTCATAAAAATATAAGGCAGAAATACACAGAAAATAGACAAATATGCTTTGAAGTCCTTATTTATTAAGAAATATAATTCAATTACAATCCTTCTCACCCTGCGCACATGGTTGTAAGGCCTATGCACACAACTGTAGACTTACCAAGGTATCTGTGCACACAGATGCAAGAGCCTTCGCCTTTGACTAAAACACTGAAAGATATGACATTACAAACTAAAATCCAACATAGGTCTTACATATCGATATCCTTGACTCACTAAGATAACTCTTTATATGGATTTTCCTTGTACAATACCATGGTGTGAGAACCATGGGCAGAGCTTAAAATATTCAAAAAAAATAACATCTCTTTACAAAATAAGGAGCTTCGACCAACCCCAAAGTCCCTACCACTCCTAAACATCTGTGTGAAACACGCTCTACTCCTCAAAATGTGTAATTTTGACCAAAACTTAGGCACAGGGGGGCCCTGCACAAAAATATCCACATGAAAGTCACCACAAAATTCCCCTCAAGCCTCAAAAAAAATTCCTAAACACCATTCCTCATGCTTGAGTGATATTCCTCCATCATTGAATCCTTCCAATCTCGTCGCCCTATTGCCTTCATATAGTTCGATTTCTCATAATCAATTATGTGACTCATCAGTGCTGCATATCCTCAATACCTATTAGGATGTTTTCTTTCCCTGGAGGTGTCATGGAGACCTGGGTTCCCCTTTATATCGTTTAATGTACTTCAAACACATGCCAACCTCTTCTTCAATTCTAGAGAAACAATCGTAAGTGGGTCTATTGGCTCAATGGGACTTTCATGGTCTTCTTGATGACATAAAATATGTTGCAAAGGTATGGAAGGACCTAAGCTCACATCCTTGGAGCTTTTTTCTCATCATCATCAATATATACGTCATATCGTTTCAGTCTCCAGTAGGTTACATCCTCATCAAAGGTATCGAGTATTTATTATGGTACAAATGGACAGAGGGAGTGAATTTTTGTGGCTTCAGAGATGAAAATTGGGCAACAAGTCCATCTGACCGAAATATTACATCAGCTATAATTTTCAGTGTTAGGTACACAGTGGTTTTCTGGTACAATAGGAAGCAAATATTTGTGGTGATCAGCTCGATAAAAGCATAATACATGGATGCAATTCAAGCAGCGTGTGAGGAAATATGGATGTGAAATATACTTATAGGACTATTTGGTCACATGATGGATCCAACTATAATTTATTGTGATATTCAGAGTTGCAATAATATCTATGATAATATGGTATTTTACGATCAATCCCAGGATATAGATAATTGGTATCATCATTTACGAGACTTTGTGGAGAGGAAGATAATGCTTCCAAAATACATTATGACATAGGAACAAGATGATGAAATACTAAAAAATGATTTGTCAAGAGGGAAGTTTGAGTTGAGCAGGTGCAAGAAAGAGGTGGTTGATAATCCCTTTCTTGCTGAGAGGGAGTGTTGAGAAGTGCAACAATAAAGTCTGAATTTTAATTTTCCTTGGTCAAATTAAGAGAATTCGAATTTCCCTATCAGCAAAAAATTTGATGTAGTTTACTTATGTGACATGGCTCTTGTCACTCAATTATCTCAGTAAATTCGAGTTAGAGGGCTTGGATTTCAGTTAAGCATGTGTGACTTCTATATTTTATTAATCCAATTTAGTTATATCCAGTTGAGTTCAATTAAAATAGCTCTAACAATTAGAGGAACTAGTGGAGATTCAATTGTACACTGGGATAATAGTATAACTCAGTGATCATATAGTTAACTCATCAATCATCCTAAAATAACTAGTGCATGTAGATAATTCGAGCTCCCAATGGTGGTGGAGATTCCGAGGTAGTGTGACAGGTAGCTGTAAAATTGTTTGATTGTATAGCTGCTAAATAAAGAATGATGACCAAACATTGGAAATTGTGAAATCAATTAGAGGAAAAATCCTAAGAAATAAGGGCTAATTATCTAGGAATTGCACAAGGAAATATGGGCTCAAGTAGTGGAAAAAATTGACTAAGTCTAGGTCAGAGCTTCTCATTGATAAAAGAGATAGTTTATTCACTTATAGGTTGAGCTCAAGCATGGATATAAATTTTAATACATCTCCATTCATATGATTGATGCAAAGAGGATTGAGAGTTTTTTCCCAATTGTTTTTTCTAGAAGAAATATTGTGCTTGTGTGTTATTTATTATTTCAAGTAAGAGATTGTTGTTCCAAATTGTGAATTGAATTCTGCATATTAGTAGAGCATAAATATGTCCCTTGACTTAGATTAAAATTTCTTGAGTTGTTGCAACTCTATCACCAAAATTATACAATTGTTTTTCTCTATTTCTCTATACTCTTAATAGAAATACATTTTTTTTCTCACATTCATTGTTATAATGATTGCCAAAATATTCCATACTAACTTCTATTGTTTATGTTAAATAATTTATATGCCATGTACGTTTATTACTATTTTTTTCATGTCTTTACAGTCTTGGGATCAAAACATTGAATGATGCATCAATAAAAAGTGATGACCATCATTAATAATTTTGATAAAAAAAATTATGGACTATTCATTCCATTTCTTTCATTTATGATTTCATAGTGACGATCGTAGAGAAAGTTTGAAGTGTTTTTTTATTTTATTAAAAGCTTGATTTTTGAGACTAGGGAGAACGATCTTGTCTGCAAGGTAATATTTGTCTTAATAGCTCCAAAATAATTCCCTCACCTACCCAAATATCAAAAACTATTAGATTATAATTAACTCACAGAGTGTTTGAGTGTTTGAATTTGTTAAATTGTTTTGTAATAACCTTGGTGAAATTTCCATGTAATAAAGGTTAATAAAGTGGAAATAAGGACCACAGTTATGGGACACTTATTCCAAGTTGAATTTTTGGAAAAAAAAATCCTAGCGTGGGTGTTCATTTTGGCTATTTTAACTAAGGAAATTGGAAAAGGAAATGGAAAAGGATTTGGACAGGAAAAATAGAGTTTTTGGAAAATTATTTATGAAAAATAATGGAAATTAGGAGAAAATGAAGGTGAATTGTTACAGGTTGCATGTGCCGAGTAAAATAAAGATAAAATAATAGAAAATGAAGAAAATATATGCCACATTAATATAAAGGCCTCTGACGATTAGTTCATGGATTTTGCTAAGGTTAGTTTCAAATCTCTCTCTCTTTTCTCTCTCTCTCTCACCCTTGGAAACTTAGATTTTTCCTAGAGCACTTTAACATCGGATCAAGAAAGGAAAAGAAGGAAAATAGGAAGAAATAGTCAAGCAAGGAATATCATACTTAAACAAATACAACGAATTTACTTGCAAGTATCGATTTCCATGTCTGATTTCCTTACTATCTTTGGCATGCATGGTTATGAATGTGTGTTATTAGTTCTCTTGCTGTCATTGGCATGGGTTTTTCTAGGTGCGATAGTGTTATTTTTCCTTGCTTTAAATTTTCCATATATCCATGTTTGGATGTATTTCTCATGTTTTGATTGAGATATATTTTTGGATGGATTTGAAACTTAGTAAGGTGGACCTATGAATGAAATAACACATGGCATAGTGATCCCTAAACTGGACGCTATATCATAGTAATTCCACTGGCCTAGTAACCCTAAAACCCTACTGTGGGTTGTGGTAATCCATGTATTATGTTCCTCAGTGGGCCTAGGTATCCTTGACAAGTGAATGGAGGGTTATACAGTAAATCCTTGATGTGGTTTCCATTGAACAAGCCTAGGAATCCTTGCACCTAAATGGAAACATATATGGTAAATCTTGGAGGGTGGTTTCTCAATTATGGCCTAGTGATCCATAGATTGCATTGTTGATTGTGGTAAAGCCTAGAGAATAGGAGACAGGAAAATTCCTCACGGTGTAGGTGGAGAAATCCAGTGGAATCCATGGTTATTTATGACCTAGTGGCCTGGTGAGGATTGTGGTAAATATTGGTTCTATTGATGAGGGTGAGGTGGTTTATCCTCGAGGAGCCCTTGTTAATTATTTTGGTTTTGAATCCCATATTCATGATTGGAATATGGCACGAGGGTGATTGGCTAAAGAGATATTTAGCTCAGCAAATCTATGGTCAAGTGGAATGTGGTAGCCTCATACCTAGTTGGATTTTCATTCATTAATAATAAATTTTTTTATTGGTATTTTATGTGTAAATTTATTAGTTTATATGTGTCATTTATGGTTGTTGTATCCTCATTATTTATGTTGTTTATATGTTGGTTATGAATACATTTTACAACAGTGAAAATGGATGCTTGTCATCATTTTTAGATTTGTAAATGATTTTGCAATGAAAATATGAGCTAATGGGTGAAAATGGAGCTAATGTGATAAGTCATCAATTCTTCTTAGCGATTCTCATATAAGTATGGGACCCCTATGCTCAGATCTATTATTATGACTTGTAGGATGCATATCTATGACATGGTTAATGAAATTCCTCTCATTTCTAGTAGTGGTCCAATCAAGTATTTGTTCAAGAATTTGTATTGGTATCATTGTCTCTATGTTACTATTCCTTTCTATAAATTCCATGAAATTCTCGACAGTCACTGGGTCTTAGCCTTGGAATTTAGCCTTAAATCTCTCAATTGTTCACATAACACTAAAAACAAATGCTACAGTCACACTCAAGTAGGGTCATGAGAGAAACTAGGGCTATCATTCCCATGTAGGCCTTGGCAAGGGAGTTATTAAGGGTTTAGCTCCTTGAAATGTTGATTTCCCTCAAGGATTGGTCACCTGGAAGGATGGGTTAGGTCCTGAAGGTTCTGTAGGATGTGTAGAAGGAAAAATTGGTTGTGTTGTTTGAGTTCCACTTCCTTGCTTGTACATGTCGAGTTAACTCAAATCATAATATCCTCTCGTCACATGTTTACCCGGGTTGGCCAGTTACTTGGGTGTATGTGGGAAGAGGATATTACATGTTCGTCAAACACCTTAGGTAGAAGTAAAAAGTAAATATTAAAAACATTCTATATTTGGGTTTACCAACACATCGAGAATAATTCCCTCACCTACCCAAAGATTAACAACAATTAGATTATATTTTAATTCACATAATAATGGTATGAATACAATTGAATATACTTTAATAATTTACTTAATTTTTTAAAATCAAATCCTAGAATATTATTAGAATTTAAATTTAAGATTAATATTTAGATTGTGGCGGTTCATGCTTGTGAAGAAATTAATGGCTTCTCATTATTTAATTTATATAGATACTCATATTATATGGGAGAGTAATGGTATGAATACAATTGAACATATTTTAATAATTTACATTTTTATTTTTAAATAAAATCATAGAATATTCTTAAAATTTAAATTAAATATTCTTTTAATATTGAGAATGCACTGATACATGCTTGTGAAGGAATGGATGACTACTCATTATTTAATTTAAATTGAGTAAGATAATTGGTTATAGAATTGTGTTTATCTCATTTTTTTCATATCTATGGCTAATCAAAATATGAAAATAATCTTCCATAGTAATGGTATGACTACCATTTAAATATATTTTAATAATTTACTTTTTTTATTTTTTAAATTAAATCATATACTATTCTTAAGATTTAAGACTGATCATTCCTGATGTCACTGGGGTTATTATACCCATGAAAATATGTCCAATGAGGGATATAATATGTGGGCATACTCAAAATATTGATAAGAACCAAAACAATAACATTTTCCCATTATTATAGGGGTATTATCTCTTTCAACTGAGGCATCCATGACGATCCGTTCATTTCGAGATATTGTTACTACTTTAGTGTTACTACTCATGGTGATGGGTGTGGAGAGTCTAACCATCACGAGTGGCTCATGTAGCAACCAAAAAATCCAAGAGGGAGTCCTTACTCTGGATCTACTAGCCTAGATCCATATTAACTTCGGATATACCAAGCACCGAGAGGCATCAATTTTATTTTAGCTTTAATAATGTCAAGTGAAATTAAATTCCAATAAATTAACTATCTATCCTAGAATGATATTGTTTGGTCTCCATGAGAAGCCCCTTTTCCTATCCCTAACAACCACATCATAGTAGGAGGGGGGTGATCCCCCTCCTTCCATCCATAAGAGCCATTGATTTCCAATCTCCAAAACCAAAACCATAAAAACTAGTATTCATATCCTTCAACTTCAATCGTTGTTTTACTTTTACTACACATGCCAACATCAAGTTGTCAAAGCTTCATCTATTTCCTACAATATTGAAAAAAATATTCATCATTATTTATATTCTTATTTTTTTATTAAGAAGGATTTCATATCAAATTTACAATTTAATATTCATCTAACTCTTAACTATTAACGTATTAAAACTCACTTTCAATTTAACCTTTTTCTTATTTGGAGTTAAAGCATAAGAAACCCCGGTGTACTTACGTACATTTCATGGATGGTAAATTTGGTAAATAGTCGACCTTAATTATGTGTCCTCATCCCATGAGAATCAAGGAGATTCAAACCTGTGGTGAACAATAACTAATAAAAATATCAAATATCTTCACCTCTAGTGCTAGACCAATTAAACTAACCCCTATGAGTAATTACAATCTAAATCTATATCAAAAAATATAAACTTTCCCAATTGATGATGTTACTAGCACTATTGGATTTGCTAGGTTGTTATTCCTTTCCTAAAATCAGATTCTAATACTTTATCTCTAAAGATACTTGTACCGTGCAAATATCTCATCACATTATTTGACACAGTCTAATCTACATGCCTAGGTTCCACCACGAACTAGCTTAGAGTGCTGACTACAAAGAAAATATTAGGTATCTTACTAAAAAATTACATCAAACATCTCATCAACTATAGATACATAAAGGGATACCCAAAATAAGAGTCAAAACCTCTCAACTTCTTCATATTGGTCACCATGGGAGTGGCCATGAACCTTTTTTCCATCATCCCAAATATCTAAAGGATTGTAATAATATACTTCCCCTAAACAGGTAATATAGCACCCAACTTCTACCACACTTATAATCCCAAGAAATAATGCATCAAACCTAGATACTTCATATTTAAGTCAAATTTCAACTCCATCTTACACTCATGAGTGATATTTTATGCTTCTATAAAAAACATGTCATCAACATATAACAACAAGATCACAGAATCACCTTTAACAACCTTTTAGTAAACATTGGGATTGGCATCACTCTTAGTGAAACCAAGACTTAGAAGGTACCCATCAATCCAATAATACCAGCTTGAGGTGCTTTCTTGATCCGAATGGAAAATGGCATCCATGGTCATTCTCACAGACCCCATGGTATTGTCCTAGCTTTTCCCATCTGTGTTGGGGGCAAAACTGTCAATATAGAGGTTGAGGTAGTGGATGCAAGCTTGGACTACAACCTTCTATTGGGGAGAAACTAGATCTATGAGATGGATGCCATTGCATCCTCATTATTTCGCATTATATGTTTCCCCCACGAAGGGAGGATTGTTACAGTGGATCAACTGGACTGTCCTCCTATAGACCCGAATGTGTCTACTGACTCATCTATTCCTAAGTTGGATAATTCTAAGGCGCCTGTTGAGAATTTAGGAGTTGGAATGTATTCTTCCTTGATGGGTACTTTCGATATTCCTCCTCCTACGGTTCATATTAATGCAATTTCATCCTCCAAGGCTCCTCTTCGAAGAGAGTTCTTTAGAACTCATTATTTTTCGGACCCTTGGACCTTACCTTCCCCTACCGCCACATTAGCAGAAGGTCAAGTGGGTGGAATGGCATTTCCTATTTCTGCAGCTGAGATTGCGTATCAGTCTATTGTTGACTCTGCAGAATCCATCCCAGCTCCTCTGTCACTGGAAGAGTTGGATGGAGATGTGGCTCCGGGTTGGACACTTAGTTCTTCTTCTGCCCAGGATTGCCTTGATACCACTCTTCCATCTGAAGAGGCCATCCTGGAAGCCATGACTGGTATAGATAGACCGTGGGATGACTTGCATCATCGGTCTTACTTTTTACCTGACTTGAGCGAAGTTGAAACAAGCTTTCCAAGTCCTCAGTCTCCTGGTCCTGTTCACCCAGTCTTGAACCCTTTAGCACCAACACAGGTTTATGCTGAAGGGAACATGGCTGTGATTTCTCCTACTATCCCGGTGAACATTTCCAGGGATCCCAATATTATCGAGAATGTCTTCATCAGAGCTGAATGTTTCCGTGAAGAGGTTCAAATTTACACCGAGCTCTTTAAAGAGTATACAGATGTATTCGCTTGGTCTTATGAGGAAATGCCTGGTATAGACCCATCTATTGTCCAGCATGAGATCAAGACGTATGAAAATGCTAAGCCGATGAGGCAAAAACTTCGTCCGGTCAATCCTAGGAAGGCAGCAGCTATCAAAGTTGAAGTTGAGAAGCTGCTTAAGGCGGGATTCATTTTCCCTGTTCCTTTGACTGAATGGGTTTCAAATCCCATTCCTGTAGGTAAAAAGCAAGGAACGATTCGAGTTTGCATCGATTTCAGAGACCTAAATAAAGCATGTCCTAAAGATAATTACCCCACACCATTTATCGATCAGATCATTGACGAGTGTGCCGATAATGAGATTTTCTCCTTCATGGATGGTTTCTCCGGATATAATCAAATTACTATCCATCCTGAAGATCAGCATAAGACTGCCTTTATTTGTCCCTGGGGTACGTTTTCATACAAGAAGATGCCTTTTGGTCTTAAAAATGTTGGGGCCACCTTTCAGCGGGCCATGTCATATGCCTTCCATGACATCAAAAAGATTATTGAGGCGTATTTGGATGATTTATCTGCTCATTCTCGAAAGAGGATGGATCATCCTGCTCACCTCCGACAAATATTTGAACGATGTCGGTTCTATAAGATTAGATTGAATTCGAACAAGTGCATTTTCGCGGTTACATCCGGTCGGTTATTGGGATTCATTGTGTCCAAGGAAGGGATTAGGGTAGATCCCTTCAAGGTTGAGGCAATACTTCGGTTGCCTCCCCCGTCCTCTATCCGTCAGCTTCAAAGTCTACAAGGAAAGTCTAATTTTCTTCGGAGATTTATCGTAAATTATGCTGAAGTTACAAAGGGATTTATGAGATTGTTGAAGAAAGGAGTTCCATTTCTTTGGGATGACTTCGCTCAACGCTCGTTCGATGTTTTGAAAAAAGCATTGACCTTTGCTCCTTTATTGAGTCCACCTGATTATAGCAGGGATTTCCTTTTGTATCTGGCAGCAGCAGAATCTACTATTGGTATGGTTCTGGTTCAGGAGGATGATGCTCTTGCAGAGCATGTTATATACTACCTTAGTCGAGGTTTGGTAGGACCTGAACTCCGGTACACTCCGATAGAAAAGTTAGCTTTAGCAGCAGTTCATGCTGTGCAGCGACTCCGGCATTACATTATTCTTCGAAAAACTTATGTTTTGGTAGCAGCCAATCCATTTCAGTTTGTCCTCAGTAGGCGAGTGATTGGGGGAAAATACAATAGATGGATTGTGATTTTACAGGAATTTGATCTTGAGTTTATGTCTGCCAAGTCCAAGAAATCATTGGTTTTCGCGGAATTGATCTCCGAGTTGCCCTGTGGGGAAGAGATGATCTATGATGAATCCTTTCCGGATGAAAATTTGTTTCTTATCTCTTCACGGGATCCTTGGTACGGAGATATCATTGTGTATCTCCAGACTGCGAAGTTTCCCTCTACTTTTTCGAAAGATGAGCGTCGTAAGCTGCGTCACTTGGCCAAGAATTATTTGATTATTGGTGATGCTTTATACCGTCGAGGGGTTGATTCAATCCTGAGATGTTGCTTAACTCTCGAAGAAGCTGAGGCTGTGCTGAATGATTCCCACAGTGGAGCTTGTGGGGGTCATTTATCTGGGCTTGCTACAGCCCAAAAAATCTTGCGTGCTGGGTACTTTTGGCCCTCGATTTTCAAGGATTGTATTGAATCGGTCAAAAAGTGTCATCCGTGTCAAGTCTATACTCGAAAAATGTGCGCTCATCCAGCTCCACTTTTTCCAGTCATTACTGTCGGTCCCTTTACAAATTGGGGTATTGATTATACTACTTGTAACCCGCCTTCGACTAAAGGTCACAAGTACATTATTGTAGCAGTAGACTACTTTACGAAGTGGGTCGAGGCTATGCCTACTTTTGGGAATGATGGTGAGACTGTAGCTCTTTTCCTTTTCAACCAGGTTATCGCTCGTTTTGGTATTCCTAGAGAGATTGTCACTGATCATGGCAGTCATTTTCAGAATAGTATGATGGGTGAGTTGGCTCTCAAATTGGGTTTCCGGCAGGAGCATTCATCTATGTATTATCCTCAAGCCAATGGGCAAGTGGAAGCCGTGAATAAATCCTTGAAGACAATTCTTCAAAGAACAATTGATAAAGCTAGATCCAACTGGCATATTATGCTATATCCTGCACTTTGGGCATATAGGACGTCAGTGAAAACTGCAACTGGCTTTACTCCGTTTCACCTAGTGCACGAGGTGGAATCCGTATTTCCTATTGAATGTGAGATTCCTTCTCTTAAGTTAGTTGTTGAACTTCTTCCTAACACTTCTAGTCTTGTAGAATGGCTCCTTCATCTAGAACATCTCGATGAGCAGTGTCGGGATGCCGCCACGATGAATGGAGCGCATAAAAACCGAGTTAAAGTTCAGTACGATAAGGAGGTCAAACCCAGGGTTTTTTCAAAAGGTGACCTTGTTTTGGTCTATGCCCAAGAAAAATATGCCCTCGGGGTAGGAAATTTTAAGTCTATGTGGTATGGCCCCTTCATCGTTAAAAAAGTCCTTAATAAAGGAGCGTATAACTTGGTTGATTTTGAAGGGAACGAGTTGCCGGACCCTTAAAATGGGCTCTATTTGAAGAAGTATTATGCCTAGGCTTTGGCCTGGCATGTTGCTTTTGTATATAGTAGTTTTGTTTTGTACATATCTGGTTGATTTTCGATCTTTGATGAGTTGGTGATGTTTTTGATCTGCTTTCGCAGGTTGTGTTGGATGTCATGAGTCATTTTTGTTTCGCCGATGGTGCTAGTAGACACACCCGGAACTTAGCTTCCGTAGCTTGGGTGCTTCATTATCCTTCCGGTTAGCTGTTAGTATCAAGAGGGGTCTGCATTGGTCCTGCTTCCAATAATATAGCACAATACACTACAATTGTTTATCTACTCTCGGAGGCAATATCTTTGGGTGTTGATTCGTTGGTAGTTTTCTTGGACTCTCAGCTGGTGGTGTCGTAGTTGAAAAATACTTATCGGGTTCGAGACCCATTTTTATTACGGTTGTTCTTGATGGTACGTTTGTTACAAAGATCATTTCAATTTTTAACTTTCATTCATATTCCTCGAGCTGACAACTGGTTAGCAGACTCATTAGCTAATCAAGCAATTGATTGGCATATTAATCATTCCATACAATACAATTTAATCATCAAAAACATCATACATTTTTGATACATTTATCACATCACATCAAATATCGCTGTATATATATCATCAGAGTGTTCAAAAACTTTACAAAATTTGGATCCATAAGGTCATACAAAATTTGGGCTTATGCTCGATCACGTTCAGTCTCAAAAAAGAATACACAATCATCTAATACATAACATCTATATACTCCTGAGGTCCCTGCCCAGAAGTCGTGTTCCTATAGAACATAATCGTGGTGGCAACTCGGCAGAATAACCATACCCAGTCTCGGGGCACTCCTACCACTCGTCTCTGGATGGCTTCCGACAGATCTTCCACGACAGCCATAGGTATTTGGCGGGTTAACCCCTCCAAGTTCCTCTGTATAGCTTGGAGGGTCCTGTCTGAATCCACTGTATCTGCTTCGCCCCTGTGACGCTTGTGGCGCAAGAAACCCTCAGGTCGAACTGGTCCAATATCTGTATCATGATCATGTTTACATTGTCAGTCATTATGAATCCAATCAAAAACATGTTTATTTTTATTTTTTCATACATATTTGAAAAAATCCAAAAAAAAATTATATAAGTCAAATTTTTTTTGCAAAATTACCGACTGTGCCCCATGGTGTGCTTGGTGGAAGAACAAGATCTGGATCTCCACGAAAGTCCATCTCGACATAGGGATAGTCGTCCACAGTGATGATTTGTTCTCCCCACCAAAGGAAGAACTCATCATCCCAAGTGGTCCGGGGAACTTCACTTCCCCCTAATCTCTTCATCATGTCCGCCCAACAGGCAATTCTTGGGTCTCTCGGGCTGCTAATGGTAGAGATAACTCTGGGTCTCAATGCTAGTATCTTCTCAAAGAAGAATGTCATCAAAATAGTACCGTAGCCAAAGTGTTTGGTCTTCGCTTGGCGGATTGAGGTCAACTGTTGCTTCATGTTCAGTAATAGGGCTATGCACCAATCATACACATGAGTCAAGCATTCCACTGCTATGCTCATTTGCGTCCTGGACACCTGATGTAGGGAGGCAGATCCTGCCACTCTACCAATGGTGAAAAGGAGGATTTTCATGTGCAAATCCCTTAAATCTTTAATTGCAATCTAAGTTCAAACTTTCTTGGAACCCTCTACGCAATACACGTGGACATAATCTTCCACGGTTAGCCCTCCTAGGGGCTTCCCGTGCAAGTCTACTGGTTCCCCCCTCCGGGAGAGTCCAGTGATAAAGTATATGTCTTCCACTTCAATGCGTAATGGCATCTGATCTATCATAAAGAAGTCCTCTTCCAGTTCCCAGTAATTGACGAGCATTTCTAGCAACCGAACATTGATTTTCATATTTGGCATTTTGAAAAATTTGAACAATCCGCAATTCCGAAGAATATTTTGCGATGCTCGATCTTGCATGACCTCTTCATCAATTGCACTGTGTTCACGCTCTCTCCATGAGATTGTCATCCTGTCAAAATTCAACAAATCCTTCATTAGCCACGCATTTTTTCATTTGGGCCTGCGCATACATGGCTTTCTTTATGCACAGTCGCATGTATACACGACTTTCCTGTTACCAAACCGCGTATGCGCAAACCCGCATTTTTTAGAAAGGGTTTCTGTGGTGAAAATCACTAAATTTTAATTTGTAAATGGACAAAATGATTTGCAAGGATGATTGAGGAGCTTACCTGACAAATTCGGTGTGATTCGACGGTTGGTTGTTCCTGATTTGACGAAAGAAGTTTTTTTCTCCAGAGCACTTTTTTCCAGATCAGCAATGTAATAATGAACCAAATATGAGGTAATTTGTCTATTATGCCTAAAAAGTTGAAAATTTTCACAAAAATTTGTTATGCTTATTTTTTCGATCTATCTTAAGCTGCATAATCTGGATGCTTGGAAGTGCCCAGTTTGATATGTTTTCAGGTACATTTTGAAAAATTTGAGATTTTTCCCATTTTTGATCCATGATTACCGACTCGTCACGGCAGGTATATGATCTTCACTGACATATAGGTTAGGGAAATCACTTTCCGTTTCATCTTGCATACTAGCCTTCATACTGATCACTTGCCATAGGGTCGATCCCATCAGGTCATGACTATTACACCCATTTCACTCGCCGATTATTTAATCATGACTTGGTGGTAGAGCCTTCCTTTACATGGTCTTCCTAGTTAGTTCCTCGCTATCACTTGTTGCCCATGCTACATTTTATGTAGGCTCGGGAGTCCTCTTTAGTCCCGCCATGACTTATATGTTGAAGCTTCATTCTTCTTCTTCCTCACTATCATTTTCTCTAGCTTTTCCCTAGAGGCTCCCTGGTGTCGTTAAGTTGTATTACTGCATTGCATATTGGCTACTTGTTTATCCTGGCCTTTAGCCGACTTCATTTGGACTCAGTGTTTAAGCCAACTTTTGACCTTGACTCTTTGTACAAGTTAACCATTGCATGCACTTAGCTATCGCGACTTGACACCCTTTTACCCATGGATGGAACATTCCTTTGAGTATCTCTTACCAGTTTCCGCCACCTTGCATTGAGCATAGGATTGTTCCAATCCTAGGAAATAGTGCATCTGATTTTTTGATACTCGTTCTATCCATTGTACCATAGCATTCTTTTATTCTTTTTTAGGCTTATTATATGAAAAAGACAAAAAAATAAAATATAACAAAAAGAGTGGGAACGGGATGTATCTTCGTTGTTTTGATGGCAGTACAGAGTTAGTTTGTCACCCTTGAACAAAGCACATATACTTATATATATTTCCTACATTTGGGATGGTTTTAGTTTATGACCTAGGATCAGCCTTTACCTGGTTTCACTTGTCAGTCCTCCCCCGGTTGGTTATCTCTTCCAATCATATGGAGAGTTTGTTCTACCTCCTGCATAACAGACTTATACAGTGTCACTTTTTACTGCCATGGTCATCATGTGTCGTGTTTTTGTTCAAGGGAAGTATAACCAGAGTCGGTCATTCTGCGGTGTCTCTTGACTCATTATTCAGTCGGCCTTCCCAGTCTTGTCAGTATCTTGTTCTATCACATCAAATGTTTTGGTCTTCTGCTCATGCTGGTTTGAGAAGGTCCCCATTGACTTCTTACTGGCGGGTTTGTCTCTTATCGACTACGACACATTGCTCTGAGAGCAAACCTAGAGCAGCACCCTGGCCCTGTTTCCATCATTGATAGGTGACCTTGTGCTCAGCATTTGATCATCATTATGGGTCTTTGACTGAGTGGTTTCCCCTGTGTTCGACGTCAGCATACATTATCACACTTGGGATTCGTGGAGTACCTTGATTTCCATTTGACCTTATCGGTGGATTTCTCGCCTCTGTGTCAGCTTTCATTATTGGTTGGTTTAGAGGGTTTCTTCAGTGTGCTAGCTTCATTTTGTGCATGTCGAAAACATACTTTGGTTTTGGTTCCATCACTCTACTTTGTCTGATTCCTTCCAAATCTTGGCCTGCGGGTTACACTCACGCTGGACGGATGTGGGATGCCTTAATGCCTTCCTTCCAACAGATATTTTCCCATCGACTCTGACTCATTGCTCTAGGAATAAGGTCTAGAGTCTTTTTGTCAGTACCTTAGGGTTTGCAATCATCAGTGGCAGACTCTTCGCTATCGACAGTGGGGATTCATCATTGCCTCCTGATTGGTAGATTCTTTCAAGTGTTCGACTTCAACTCATTCATTCGCACTTGTCAGATTGTACTGGGGCACCTTGACACTCATTTTCATTATTGGTGGGTTGTCTCACGTTGGTTAACGGTATACATCATTGACCGGTAATCCAACGATTTCTCACATGGTCGACTTCAGCTCATTTATTCCCATTGTGTATAATTGTGCCATAGTGATCGGTGAAGACCTCGGGTTGCATCAGCATTTCTCGGTTCACTTTTGACAGTCCATTCAGTTTCTGCCAGTGATGCCGTCCACCCTTATATGTTGTAGTTCAGTACAGCAGCATCCTATATGTTGGCTCCCGAGTTGCGTGATAGTACCGTTTGTTCCACCTCTTATGATTTGGTACTTGGAGATTCAGTTACTTATTTGATCAGACATCCAGTTGCAGCATCCTTGATCAACTTTCTATATGTGATACTTGGACATTGATTCAGACTTATACTTCCGGGCCATGCTCAGATGATTCATTGTGTACTTTCAGTTCAGTTATACTTGTATAC
Organism: Pinus albicaulis; assembly: GCA_034641835.2. Taxonomy (NCBI): domain Eukaryota; kingdom Viridiplantae; phylum Streptophyta; class Pinopsida; order Pinales; family Pinaceae; genus Pinus; species Pinus albicaulis. The sequence goes on along the minus strand of CM076575.1, from coordinate 1,525,431,738 downwards.
ATGTTGGATCTATTCGGTACTTTCTATATGATGTATTTTTGACTGAGCATGGGTATGCCCACCTCAGCATGAGTTGACTCTCTGTTTTCTTTCATTGGTTTTTGGCAGGCTGAAATCTGGTGAAGTCCTCTCTTGTCCTTGCGAAGTTCTTTCTATGTGCATAATACATTTCGGCCATCATGTACCCCTTTTGACCTCATATATTAGGGGGCATCTGTTATAGCATCATTTCTCACCTTCATATGATTCATGATTGCTTTTATGGCTTTGGGCACCCATTCCTACAGACTTGGACAAAATTCACTAAAAAACAGTGTTAAAATCCCCATACGCGGTTATGCCCAGACTTTTCCGCGTGTATACGCGAGTCCAGATGTACTTTCCCACGTATGTCATTAAAATCATTAAAAAATATATAAAAAATCCCTATTTTCGGGCTGGGTTGATGGTTACTCTGGTAGTTCAACCACCCCAGCACGTGGCCAACTGTTTCCAACTGTTGAAACTACTTTGAGGGAGTATAAAAGCCCCTCATGTGCATGGCCTAAGGGAGAGAGATAAATTATTGATATTATACTCTGTTGGTATTCCCTATCCAAGTCTGAATTCCCATGCCTCCTGCACTTCCCAGTTCATTATAGGAAACCTTTGTTTCCTGGAGATGCTCATCTCTTTATATGTCATCTCATATGCACCAGTTTGGAAGGAATCTTAGCGAGGCAAGGGTGGGACGGATCCGGACGATGGTCTGCTCGAAGATCGTGGAAGGATTCAGGTGATCTCTCCACTTGTTATTTCTGTACATGCTATTTATAATACAGAAGAACCATCTTGTTCCCGAAATATACGTGTTAGTGTCCGCTTGCATATATGAGAATATTGTTATTTAAGAATTTATTATGGTTTATCTAATGTTTCATATGGATTTCACTAACATTTAGAGTAGATATATGCTATACAACCAGTTCTTCGTGCTTGTTTCTTCTTGTCTTTCAGGTTAAGAAGGAAGAAGGGTTGCTGGGGGTTTGGACCCCGCGGGATCTGCTTCAACCGTAGGACCTACGGGTAACTTCCTCGATCTACTCTATTTAGTTTTTCATGAACATGTATGGTTGTGTGAGTCCTTCTTAAGTAGCATGCCCTGCTCTGTGGAGGTTTAAACCCAACAAACCTCTAGGGTGATTTTCCCCGAAACAATCCACCCATGGTATTCATCTACCTATGTTATCCACCCACCCATGGAATTTACCCATGGTATTGTAAATGTCGTTGACCAATGGTATTCATCCACCCATTGTATTTACTCACCCATGGTATTGTAAGTGACATCTATTTATGATAGTCATCCACCCATGGTATGTATCCATACATGGTATTCGTCCATGGTACTAATACAGATCATTGAGGGAGGCCCCCAAGGTCTAAGAAAATTGAAATGGATCTGACAAGATCTGCAAAATTAGAATGCCAGAGAAAAAGGGAGAACACAAAGCAAATAAAACCACAAAGAAACTTGTTTTATTAAAATAGAGAATAACCGTAGAAGCTACATTCTGGTGGAAAAGTCTGTCCTTTTACAAACTGAGGCTTGTTATTTATAGCCTTTTTTGAGTTATAATACCATGTGTAGATACCATAGGTGGATACCATGGGTGAAAACCATGGGTCACTACGATGGGTAGATACCACTTACAATACGATGGGTCAATTCCATGTGTAGATGAATACCATGTGTGGATACATACCATGGGTGGATGAATATCATGGATAGATGTCACTTACAATACCATGGGTGAATAAATACAATGGGTGGATGAATACCATGGGTCAATGAAATTTACAATACCATGGGTAAATTCCATGGGAGGATGGATACCATAGGTAGATGAATACCATGGGTGGATGCCATTTTCCATTCGGATCATTCCTCCCTCCTTAAGAAGCAATGGTCCCCATTGCATGAAGTTCCCTCCTAAGAATCCTTTGTTGAATATGAAGAGCCACTGAAGAGAAGGGTTTTATGTAGTTAACCCATAATCGTGATGAATGAAGATTCAAGGATAGAGATACCCTCTAATGCTTGTGAACAACTGTGATATTGACAGTGTGCAGCCTAAAAAATGGACTTCAATGAAGTGTGTGTTGGTGGATGAACCAAAACCATGACAAATGAAGATCCAAGGATAGATATACCCTGTAATTCTTGTGACCAACTGTGTTATTAATAGTGTGCGGCCTAGCAAATGGACTTTGATGAGAAGGATTTTGTGCAGTTGACCCATAATCATGATGTTAATTGTTGATGAAGTAGCAGGTGCCTACATAGCTTGGGGTGGGAGGGCACGTCTCCAAATAACCGAAGCTAAATGATTCTATGCTGAAACTGATAAATGTGAAGCAGGTGCCTACTAAAGCGAGGTGGGAGGGCACGTCTCCAAAGGGAACCCGCTTCGAATGCTATTCCAAATTTAAAATGAGCATAACTTGGTCAATATAACTCAGAATATTTATTATAACATGTTTTTGGAAATGGAATGACCATTCTTCATCTTCTCATGTGCTTGAAACCGCTATTTGGAGAATCTATACTCTTAGATTCGTGCTGAAACTGTCTCACCATCACAAAATTTCTGAAAAAATAGCTGATTTTAAATCAATGATAACTCCCACATATAGACTCCGATTTGATTGATTTTTTTTTAAATTGGGTGTTTTTTCAAGGGAAACGCAGATCTATAGCCATTTATCTAAAATTTTGCATTGAAAATTGTGAAAAATGTCAGGAGAGGCACCATCCACGAATTGTCATCAGAACATTTTCTGCAACATTGATGATTTAGAATCAGCAAGATCTCCGTCATCCAAACTCTGATTCGGTTGATTTTTTTTTTTAATCTGGGTAATTTATTGTAAGGAATCTAGATCTGGTCTTAGATTTTGTAAAATTGTCACCAAAATTTTTGGATCTTATCTGCAAAATCGCCACCCAAAAATTCATGGAGTTTGCTGAAAATTGCTGCAAAACATTGAAACTGAAATATGCTTCAAACCCTCATTCCCATGGATTCGTAACCTGAATCTGATACCACAGATCTAGATCTTGGGGGTAGGCCCCCAAGATCTCAAAAATAGAAATGGATCTGACAAGATCTACAAAATTAGAATGCCAAAAAAAAGAGAGAACACATTGCAAATAAAACCACAAAGAAACTTGTTTTATTAAAACAGAGAATAATTGTAGATGCTACGTTGTGGTGGAAAAATTTTTCCTTTCACAAACCGAGGATTGTTATTTGTAGCCTTTTTTGAGTTACAATACCATTCGTAGATACCATAGGTGGATACCATGGGTCAATACCATGGGTAGATACCACTTACAATACCATGGGTTAATTCCATGTGTGGATGAATACCATGTGTGGATACACACCATGGGTGGATGAATATCATGGATAGATGTCACTTACAATACCATGGGTGAATAAATACAATGGGTTGATGAATACCATGGGTCAATGACATTTACAATACAATGGGTAAATTCCGTGGGTGGAATGATAACATAGGTAGATGAATACCATAGGTGGATGCCATTTTCCATTTGGATCATTGCTTGAGTCCTTAGAAATCCTTCTTTAGTTTGTAGATATCAGAATCCTTCTCATGTACCTCAAAGCTTGAGGTTTCTCTATGTATAGTTTTAACTCAATCACTCCATTCACGAAAGAAATTTTCACATCGATCGGATGTGATTTCCAATACATAATAAAAGAAAATAAAATACTTCTAATAGAATTCTATTCAGCAACTAGAGTAAATGTATCTTCACATTCCTTTCATTCTTTTTGGGAAAAGCCTCTTACCATAAATATTTTTTTGTACTTATCTATATTTCCATCTACTTCATTCTTGATCTTGTATATCCACTTGGAAGTGACCACTGCATTCCCCTCAGGTCTTGTCACAATTTCCTACACATCGCTCTTCATGACGGCTTCAATTTCCTTCATCATGGGATCCAACCAAACTTGTTTCCATACTTCCTCCTTATAGTTGGATGGCTTGATGTAAATGATGTGACTCACTAGTGCCACATATCCTCGATTCTTTTTAGGATATTTTATTTCCCTGTAGATGCCATGGGGAGCCGCATGGCCATCTACATCCTTCAATGTACTTTGAGGCCATGAGGTCCTTTTCTTGGATTTTGGAATAATGATCTAAACTGGGTCCATTGGCTCAGTGGTACGTTATGGGTCTTGCTGGTGACTTGAATAATGTTCCATAGTTACATAAAGACCTAAACCTACATGCATGGGAGTCTCTTTCTCCTCGTCATCAATCTCTATATGAGATTCCTTAGATCTCCAATAGACTACATCCTCATCAATGGTAACATCCTGATGGGCCTCAAAATGTCGTTGCATTGGAGCATAACTCCTATAAGCCTTTAATGTCTCACTATATCCAAAAAAATTTCCCTTCTTCCTATAACACTGTAGCATCATCCTATTATCCTTAGGTATGTGAATGTATATTGGATAACCTTTTCTTTCTCACATACCAATAAAATCCTCTTCGAGAGTCTTATTACCCAAGATATGGTGAGGAATTCTACTCTAAAAATAAATTTTCATTTTCGATGCCTATACCCATATAAACTTGTGTAAATATTGATCATCAATCATTCCCTTATTAGACTCCACAATGAACATTTTATTCCTTTTGGAAAACTCATTCTACTGAGGGATTGTAAAGAACTATAAGATCCCTCTTAATCCCTACTTCCTTTGAGATGGTAATGAGGTTCTTGGAAGTATACCTCCATTATAGCTTATAAACCTTTATCTTCTTCTCTATCAAGTTATCTACATAAGACTTGAGGTATTGAAACCTGCTAAAGGTGTCACCCTTGGTCTTCATGATGTAGATCCACGTTTTCTAGGAAAAATCGTTAATTATTATCACATACTACAAGAAACCACCAACATATGATATTGTTATGGGTCCAAATACATCTTAAATTATTACATAAAGGAACCCCCTGGACCTATTGTCAGTTCTTAGAAGATATCTACTGACGTTATTTCCAAGTGCACAACCCTTGAAAACTCATTCATTCTTTACTTAGAGCTCTCGAAGACCTGTAACCATCTTCGTTGATGTTAAAAAAATTTTTTAGTGTATGTGAGAAAATATTTGATGCCATAACTGACATAGATTGGTGTTATTATGTGCCAATTCTTAGCACGACTGTCCCAAGGGTTTGTACATTCCTCCCTCTCGAAGAACAATTAGCTTGGAAGAATCTATTCATGTGCCCTTATTCCATATAAGGACTTTCCTGTTAATAAATGAAACTGTATACCCTTTTTCATCCAACCATGAAGTAGAGATAATGATTCTTTTCAATCATGGTGCATACAACACATCATTTAAATGAATTTTTTCTATTGAATCTAACTAGAAAGGTGACTTCTTCTCTACAAATTATGTGAGACTGTCATGGTCATGTGTCATATGCATCGAGGCACCACTATACACTAACCAAATATCATTCTGATCTACAACGGTTCCTATAAGGGAATAAGAGAAGAAGTAGTGTATATCATTTTTAATATTTTCTTATGTGGATGCTTATCATCATCACTGTGTGCTAATGAAGCATGTTTCTTTCCCTTTCTCTTCTTATAATTACTCCATTGAGGACACTTGTTTTTATGGTGAGCTAACCTTGTAACAACTCAAACACTAAATCTTTGACATATCCCTTTTCTTATAACTTTAAATGGGAAAAGGTCTTCTACATGTGTTCCTTTTATGAAAATTTTAATTTTGTTGTCCTCCTTTTCCATTCATCTTAGGAGATGCTAATGGTTGGAAATTTGAATGTTTAGGTCTTTGAATATTCTCCTTTAATAATAACCTATACTCCTCCTAGGTACATGAAGCCTATAACTAATAAAACTTTGGAATTTTTGTTTTATCACAAATTCTTGATACAAATGAATCCCATGAATCAAGAAACCCAATAATTTTCATAGTCATAAGTTCTAATTCATGAATATTTTCTCCAATGGCTTTGAGTTAGTCTCTCAACTAAGAGATCCTCATGAGTTAGGAAGCCACAATACCTCATCTAGACTTCAAATTTTTGACTGTTAATTTTAAGCAACTTATAATTACTTCCAATGATATATGACATTATCTTGACACTCTAGATAACACCATTAAGTAATTATGCTCCAAAAATTCAACTCGTCAATTATTGAGTGCTGCAGACTCCTTACAAAATTGGGCCTCTTTATGAGATTACTAATAGCCTAAGAGATATGAAATAAATCTGAGTGAATAAATGAAAAGTTCAAGTGTCTTCTTATAGTGATATTACAGTGTCCATGAGGCATGCCTTTCTGTAAATTATTTTTTCTTTATTTTAATTTTCTTTTTCTAAATAGTTGTCGATGCAACTACCCAAATATCAACATTAATGGGGATATAATCCACCCACATGGTGCTCGAATTTGTTAAATTGTTCACTATTTTTTGCATAAATTTAGGTAGAAGTAAAAAATAAATATTTATTGACTTTTTTCGTATTTTGGTAATTAAACATTTTTAGGAGGAAAAATTTCCCACCATAATTCTTTGCATGTAAACCTCGTCTCTCAAATTTGTTTTTTCCTTTACCATTCTTGGTTGGGACTTGCAATATTGAGGTCTCCCAGTCTTCCACCTTGATAACAATATATACTCCTCTTAGGTAGAGGAAGCCTATAGTTGATCAAACTTTGGAGTTTTTGTTTCATCACAAATGATTGACAAAAATGAATCCCATGAATATAGAAACCCGTTAAGGGAGGGTCATAGTTAGAAGTTTTCATTCATCAATATTGAACGACCTTGAGTTAATGTCTCAACAAAGAAATCCTCATGAATTAGGAAGCTACATTATCTCATCTAGACATCTAAATATCACAAAGTTGATTCGTGAAGGTCATATTCCAAAAAAATTTGTTGACTATATATAGCCCTATTAGGGCATCATATATTTGATTTGAAGTCTTTATTCGAGCAACAAATGGAATCAAATGGTCTTTGATAGATGCAATAACAATCTTTCTTGACGTATTTTACATCTTCTTGCGTTTGGTATTTCCCTCATCATCCATGTGAGGTTAAGTAATATTTATTTCCACATATTCCATGGCATCATTCTCTTCAAGATTAAGATCCATTCACGTCCTATAAGCCCTAAAATTTGCTACACCTTCTAGTTTATGTTTAGGCTTGATATAGGGTGCAATGTGCTCAATGATTTGGTTACAAATCAAATTTCATAATAGGTTTTTTGAAGGGATTACATTAATGACCTTTCTTCACCAAATCTCTTATACCATGTTAATTTTCTAAGGTTATATTTTTGCAAAGCATAATGACTTCCAACGATATATGATATTGTTTTGACACTGTGGAGAACATCATTAATTAATTATTCTCCAAAAAATTAACTCGTCAAACATTTAGTGTTTTATAAATTTGACTTAAAAACTTGGGCCTACTTCTTAGATTAAACCCACCTAAGAGGAGGAAAAAATGTGAGTGATTTGTGAGTAAATAAATAAGAAGTTCAATTCTCTTTTTATAGTGTTATTAGAGTAACGAAGAGGAAATGTATTTCTGCAAATTAAATTTAAAATTAAATTAATTTTTCTTCCATTTAATTTTATTTTTCTAAATAGATGTGGAGGAAACTACTCAAAAATCAACATTAATTGGGTTACAAATCATCTACATAGTGTTTGAATTTTTTAAATTATTCACTATTTTTTTTCAATAAATTTAGGTAGAAGTAAAAAACAAATATTTAATACACTTTTCATATTTTGATAATTACGTCATAAGGTGTTCCCCTTTGAGAAAAACTCATTCAGCTACCTCTTTACCAATATACACCATCCTATGGAATGTTGGACAATTGAATATTTTTAGGCCTTATGATTAATAGTTAATAGTGAAGAAAAAACTAATAATTAGGGCATGTAATGGGAAAGTTCAAAAACTAATCAAAAGACTCTTTCTTACTAAAAGGTTTCTTTATGTCTTAAGGTCAAGAGTTATTCCCCCATCAATTCTCTAAAAGGCAGTTTCTCTTCCAGGGATTGGTCTATTTGCTCATCAATCCTTCGATACTCGAATTATTCAAGTAAGTTAATTTGGTCACTGTATTACTCTCCTTTTTTTATAATTCCAGCAATATCCTAAAGTTACTTAATTTTTCTCTTGCTAATGTATCATTCTAGAGAAACCTACTATTTAAAAAATAGCTATAAGAAAATCCATACATATATTTGGATCGTGAAATTTAATCTCACTAGGTAATCTAGTAATATGATTATACTTGATTTCAGGAGCTGTAAATTGGGTTTTAAATATTATTCTTAACGACCTTGGTTTTATGTTAATGTTGCAGACATAGATGTACCACATGTTATGAAGCCCATTTAGGAAATAACAATTGTAGAAGGGAAAGTTATGCACGCAACAGAAGGAAGGTATAATGTACCAGGAATCACATGGAACTTTGCATAGTGTTTAAGACTTTTATATTCTTTTATTGGAAATACGTTAAATTCGGAGGAAAAATAATCGAGAAACTTATTTTTTCTAATTATGTGACGCATTTGGTTCGTAATATACTTCAGGCAATATTCTTTTTACTTCGCATGGTAAGGTGATTTTTAGAAAATGAAGAGGTTGAAAGATGTTAGTCCAAATGGAATTAAAAATTGAATCAAATGATAGAATTTTGTTCTATGACATGGTCATTTCATATGTTCAATTATAACAAAAATAGGGGGTGGTGGTTTGATATGCTATCTACTTCACTATCCTTTGAGTTATTTATGGTGTCTTTTACTAACTTGGTGAGATACCAATATTGGGATGCCAAGTTCAAGATTCATATATGTCTTTAGCTTCCTACCCACATTTATTACACCTACAAGAACAAAAGAGAAGAAATAATAGTGTATAAAAAAAATTATTGTCCAAAAAGTTTGACCAGGTTACTCCAAACTAAAACAAAACATTTGTAGAATTTTCTCAATTCTGTAATCAATTTATTACTAGCTTCCATGTTGAGGATCTAACAAAAAATAGAGAGAATAGTAGTTGTGAAAGCCTATTGGTTTTTTAAAGTTATTGATCATGAAAGAGTCATCCTACACCTGTCCAAAAGCTCTTATGGGAATTTTCATTTCCCAACAAATATCATGGCAGTAATTTTCTTGACCCATCCATAAGTATATATGTGAAACTCGAAATAGCTGGAAGTGTGCACTAATATCTGCAATTTATTTATCACATTTATGTTCAAAGAAAAAATATGGTTCTCTCTACATATAAAAAATAGAATTTTTTTTTGGTTCTCTCTGCATATAAAAAATGACGTCGGTTGTTCTAACTTGGGATCTATCTTAGTTCCAACAACAATGCACAAAATTAGTTCTATTTATTTTTTCATGATCAATTTTAAAATCATTAATGATCAACTAAAGTTGTTGGATGAAATTGTGTGATGAATCAATTCCAGAGAGTACAAAGAAAACTCTCGTAGTTGCTGAAAGAAAATCCACGAAGCTTTGATAACATATATGATTTTCACATTCTGCCAAAAGAATGCACAAATTTGCAACAAAATTTGTGAGATCTAGCCAAACTTATCCAAGATCCACCATCACATGACAGGATAGTTCTCGCCATGTCATAGCTTTAAAAGGACGGAAACACCCCGTTGAGTTGTGTATCAAAACAACCAGCACAAAAGATTAATGATCTCGATCAAATGTGCGGTACCCTTCATTTTCAAAACCACTACAGGTGGGATCCCTCGTAGTTTTTTTGGTTTCGAGAAAACCATTCGAGGTTTTACATTTGGGGCTTGTATGACTCCACTTCTTCTTTAAAACATTGGTTTATATATGAGTAGTCTTTAGTGCGACTTTTTGAAGGCTTTTACGATGACTTTTTACAGTGTAATTTCTCTAAATTCTGGCAGGAATTTATTGAAAAGAGAAGTTTGATTGCTAACTTTTCAGAATCGAAGTGCCCTAGAAGTTTTTGAGGGTGTTGAATCTATTGATAGAGTCAAAAAACCAGTTTGAATAACAAAAACCAAGATTTTACCTCGCACCTAAAACTTCAAAAAGTCGCACTAAAGACAACTCTGTTTATATATACCTCACTGACATGGAAAAAATATCGATCCCCAATATATTATAAATATTTTATAAGATTGGCAAGGCTTCATTTTGTAAAAGGGTTTATATATATATATATATATATATATATATATATATATATATATATATATATATATATTTCAGAAGGAAAAACACACTATATATTATATATGACAGTTCATCAAGTGAAACATTACATTCTACATTGTTAACAACGAAGAAAAACATGAAAAATCAGAGCCACACCATACCAAGACCACCCTTCTAAGAAAGAAAAGAGCCCAATAACCACATGGACAAGATATCACCCATCATAAAGCAAAATTAGGGAGATACCTCCCCAAATCTTATTTTCAGATAAAATATATTTGTCTTAATCATCCATTCATTGCACATATTATGACATAATACCTGTATAACATATGACCAAGTGGGAATTGTGAATTATACTGATATACCTACTCTTAGACTGAAGACAACTGAGAAATGCATCTGCAATGGATTCATCATATCAGAACAAAAATTAAACAGGCTCGTTTGTGGATGGGATTCATCATATCGGCATATATAAAAAAAATAGGCTCGTTTGTGGATCAATAACCGCCTAAAAAAGTAGAAGTCGTGAACCCATTCTTCGACTAAAATAAGATGAAAATCAGAAGCATGTGGTGAATATAACAAAATATCTTCACAGGCTCGCTTGAGGTTGAAGAGCAGTTGATCAAGTAGAAATCTTGTACCCAGTACCATGCCTGAAATAAGAAAATAACCAATAACATATGATAGATAAAACCAGGACATGAAAATGAGAAGTGGGCAGGCTCACTTGTAGGATGTTTTAGATAGCTACAGAATCGGAATATAGTTGTTCCATATTTTATTTCCATATCTCTAATGAATTACTTGCAAAACCCAAAATTAGCATTGATACCATGTTTAGATAAACCATCATCCCTTGTGTTGTTTTCTCTGTATATGTGAGAAATAAGCGGGCTATTTAGTCTCTGCCATAATATTTGAGTCCTCCTTAACCATCCTTGTAAGCCCGTATTATCCAGATTGTGGCAACCAATTATGCATCCAATAACCAAATTGGAATCTCCATAGATACTGACCTCCTTTAGATTTAGGTTCATAGAAGCAAGAAGGCCACCCCATAATGCCATCAATTCCGCCTTGTTGTTGCTACCAGCACCATCGTTCCAATATATGTGAATTCTTTCTCTGGTAGACAATTTGATTCAAGCCCCGCAACCAATGATGCCTTCATTGCAAGCCCCATCAAAAAATATTGCAGGAATCGAGATCTCATGAGGTCGTAGTCGATGGGAACCATCCATAATACCAACTTCAATCGGATCCCTATCCTCAATCCAACGCATTATGTTAGAATAGATGTAGGGAAGTTCAAAAGGTTTATTCTCAAAGATAATCTTATTACATGCCATCTAAACTTCCCATATGAAGAAAAATGGGAGAGATTTGAACTTACCAGTTAATTTGTCCCATTCGATGACCGAGCTTATAAACTCCCTCGGAGCCCATGAAGGATCCATAATAAAATGACTGAACAACTTCCAAAGAGAAATAACAATAGAGCATTGGAAAAAAATATGATCAGATGATTCTTCTTGTAGACAACATATGGCACACCTACTAGGACCCATAGTCCCCCTTCTGGTAAGAGCATCCCAAGTTAGTATCTTTTCCTTCCAAAAAAGCCATCCGAATAAGACAATTTTAGTAGGAATATTCCTATGCCAGAATGGGTAGAAAATTCTGGATTGTTGGCCCATATATAAACTAAAATTTATGTATTGATAGATATCCTTGAAAATAATAGAATTCCCAATGGTAGGCCCATCCCAGACAACCTGATCTCCCTCCTGTGCATAACAGATACCACCTACCCTGAAAAAATCATAGATCGAATTCCATTCCTCTGGATCATTATTTTCCAAGCCCAACTGTTCCGTCGTTTTGAAAACAAGAGCATCAAAATACCATCAATGGATAGTCTGAGAAAATAATATGATTCGCCTGTGTGCGAGACAATGGGTAAGTCGAGGTGAAGGTCTTGACTTCTTCGGAACCCCTAATATACCTGCAAATCCCAGCGGGATGCGACTGCCATCTGTAAATAACCATGTTGAGCGTTCTTCCATATGAATCATCACCTTCTTAAAACTCCTCCATATGGTCGACATATCCCTAGGAAAAGATAATTCATGACAGAAAATATAATGTAGGGTATCACCAACAAGATATTTGCACCTGATGATATCAATCCAAATACCGATACTCGTTATAGCACGCCAAAGAGACTTCACCAGCAATGCTTTGTTGAATACCCTCGAATTCAGATTACCCCACCCATCATGTAGTTTGGGGTAGCATAATAATTCCATTCTACAAAGGTGGTACTTCTGTTTCATACCTGGTCCCCCCCACAAAAATTGAGCAAGGAGATGATTAATCATAGAAATAATCTAGTAAGGTAAGTAAAATAGATGTCCCCAATAGACAAGAAATTGAGATAACGCTACCTGAATCACGATGAGCCTGCCACCCATTGTTAACCACATGTGAGTCGATTTATTGATCTTATTGCTAATCCTGTCCACAAGCCACATCCAATCTCTATTCTTGTATTCACATGGCTTGATTTTATATCCAAGATATTAAATTCCATACAATGCCAAAATGAAATTGATCCTAAGTAATTCAATAATAAAGGTGATCTCCTCCATATCACCATACTCATATAAGATAAATGATTTAGCTTTGTTGATATGGAGACCCATCGCGGATCCAAATCGGGTGAGAATATAATGAATATAGAACTAGTTGTTCCTTTTAAGAGAACCAAATAATAAGATATCATCAACAAAGAGGGAATGTGTGATAGTTACTAAATCAGAAAAGGAGAAACCATATATATATCCCATTTGCACAGTCATATGCATGATCTTACTGAACCCATCTATAACCAAAACGAAAATGAGCGGGGACAGAGCACACCCTTGCCGAAGCCCATGAGCCACTTCAAAGACGGGAGTAGGTAGCCCGTTGATAATCACTGGATATCTCACAGTGTTAATACATGTCATAATCCAACGAATGACCCCAAGTGGAATTCCAACCTTGAGCAAGACAATCAGAATATATGACCAATCCAGAGTGTCATATGCCTTAAAGAGATCATTTTTCATAACTATAGCCTCCCGTTTGTCTAAGTGCATAGTGTGCAACACCTCCTTCCCAATTGCAATGGCATCGTGAATAGAACACCCCTTGAGAAAGCCATATTGCTCCATTGATATATGACTTGAGAGAGTCCCTTTAAGTTGATTGGAAATGATCTTGGAGGACATCTTGTATATCAAATTGGAGAGTGCAATCGGTCAGAAATCCCCAAATGTGGATGGTTCTGTAGATTTTGGTATGAGCGCTATGAATGTAGAATTTAAATTTGAAGGCATGTGACCACTGACTCTTATCAGCTCCACCATCTCCGCAATCTCAGCACCCATAATGTCAAAAAAGAACAGAAATAATTCTACCGGCCAACCATCCAAACTCAGGCATTTGTCATGGGAAAAGGATTTAAGAACTAACTCCACTTCATCAACAATAATTTTTTTCATTTAAGGAATTAATAGCCTCTCCATCAAAAATTTTGTTAATATGTTGTAGAACCCATCTCTGAAAATTCACATCAATTCTCAGTTCCTCTTGGTAGAAGGTCGAGAAATGTATAAGAGACTCTTGTTGAATCTATGAAGTTGATACTGCAAAGCTGCCATCTGATCTTTTAATGTGCCAAATGATGTTCCTATTTTTCCTATCATTTTGACATTTGTGAAAGAACTTGGTATTAAGATCCCCTTCCTTTAACCATGTAATTCTTCTTTTTAGTTTCCAGGTAAGCTCTTCAATTTTAAGAATATCCTTTTTTCTGTTTCCAAGAGCCCGCAATATTTCATAAGTCTCATCATCTGGAGCTTTATTTGCAAATTCCGTGTAAATTTCCTTCATCTTGTCAGAAATATACCGAAGCTCAGCCTTGAGATAATTTTTTTCTTAATCTCCTAGTCTTTGGAGACCTTCTTGATCTTTTGTAATTTTTGTTGGAAATGATCCTACCCCGAGACATCACCCAAAGCAGAAACATCATACCAAGACAACCTTATGAGTTGAACATATCCCTTGTCTTCCAGCCAAGCATGATTGAAGTTAAAGGGAATCCCTTTGGACCGCTCACCCAATTTCCAAGACATCACCCAAACCAGAACCATCATACCAAGACAACCTTACGAGTTGAACATATCCCTTGTCTTCCAGCCAAGCATGATTGAACTTAAAGGGAATCCCTTTGTACAACTCACCCAATTGCCAAGATAGTAGAATCGGCATATGATCTTGATCGAATGCTCCGATACCAAAACCCGTTTCTAAGATGTCTCAAAGTCAATGCAAGTATCTATATATATATATATATATATATATATATATATATATATATATATATAACTCATTTCAAATAATTAATTTTAGGGGTAGAAATAAAAGTAAAAAAATGAAATTAGAGTAAGGGTTTTTATTAGATTAATGAAACAAACAATAACCTTATTTTTATTAAATAATGATATATATTCTCTATATTTAATGTAAATTGAAATACAAATATTTTAAATAATAGTTCAAATTAAGTTCAAACTATATAAAACAATTTAATTTACAATCAATATAAACTTTACAATAAGAAATAGTAAATATATATTTTAAAAATATAGAATTAGTAATTTTTTTTTGTTTCTCATTTTTGATGACTCAAATAAGAGAGACATTTTCTACATGTAAATGCTGTTTTTCAAATTGAAAATCAAAAATAAATATCACTATTTCATTTTTCCAGTAATAAACATAACTACTATTTTTATTCCAGGTAATTATAATAGTGCTTGCTTTCTCCAAATAGTTTCTTGGTATTTTTACTTTATATTTTATATTTATCAATATGACATTAGAATATATGATTAAAATCAACTAATTAAGTGAAAATATGTATTCTGGGTATTAAAATGACATTTACCTAAAATTTTCACTTATTTAATTAATAAAAATAAATTAATTAATATTTCATTATAATAAATATAGAATTTGGAATAAAAAATTTCATTTGAGTAATTTTTTATTTCATTCAACTTGGGTATTACTCTTCCTTCATAATTACAAGAGCCTCTTCATAAAATAAGCAAGAAAGCTAGAGCTGAGATACACCATTTCGAGACTATATCAAGGGAGGCAATATATTTTTCTTGCCTTTCCAACTCTTCTCTCAAACTAAGACAAGTTGCCATGACGATGAACATGTGCAAAGTCATCGTGAGTGCAACGATTTTCAAGATATAATTATCCTTAACTTTGTTTTGATTTTGAAAAAAAAGCCCTCGCTTTTGGAAAGAGCTATAACCACTAATACTACTCACCTGCTCGGGGCTTGGTGGTAAAGTTGTACTTGTGGAAAAACATCTCTCTCTCTTCCAAACACTCTTCGGCATAGTAAAATCCACATTGATTTTGGCTGAAGATGTGATTTCTTTCGTGTTCATCTGAATAAATATGGGGCTCGAATCTGTTCCATCAATTTCATGAATATTGTTGCTGAAGGACAGATGCTTCTTAGACACCTATCTCCCTAATGCATCCAATGGCTTCAGTGTTCCGTTTTCTTTGTTTTTGCACCAAAAATCACCACCTTTTCACATCGTTTATTCTCCTCCAAACTATATTCTTATTGCTCCCCGAATCCCAAATTATTAATAAATATAGTTAATATACGATATATATCAAAAACAAAAGCGGAAATAATTTTATAACATGTATATTTTTGTATTTATATTAAAAAAATCCACTCATATTATTACTATGGGATATCTATATTATTTTATCTGAGATACATAATTTATATTTAAAATAAGTTAATAATTTTTTATGTTTTAAATATTTTAAATCAATTTTATTTATCATTTTTACTATTTTAATATTAAAAAAAATTATTGCAATAATTTTCTCACTCATTATAATATTACTTTTTTTAATAATTATATATATATATATATATATATATATATATATATATAATTGAATTCTCACTCATTATAATATTACATTTTTAATATATATATATATATATATATATATATATATATATTATTTATAATTATCAATGGTGTATATTTATATTAATAAAATATAAAATTGGTATTTAGAATATTTATTTCATAATTTTTTATTATATAAGTAGGAAATTATTTTATAATATTTTTTGACAAAGTATATTATAATTTACTTGTTTAAAACATTATTATTGATTTTTAATAATAAAAGTTTTTTATTGATTTTTATTAGTTAATGTAGGTTTATTTATCATTACAATTGTAATTAAATAAAAATATAAAAATATAAAAACTATATCATCAAAAATAATCTAATAACAATTTATAACCAAGTACATTTTCACTCTAGTTAGATGCTTTTAGGTCTTTACCTATTAACTTGTGTCTTTACATTCAAATAATATGAGCTCTTAGTCAATCAACAACAATTTCAAGTTTTCTAAAATAATGTGGGCTAAATCTACATAGTTATTCAATGAAAACCATAGCATCTTACCACTATTGGTTGTACTAAAAAAATGCGGGACAAATCATCATAGTTATTCAATGAAATGCATCAAATATGGGCAAAATTATCATATTTATTCAATGAAAACCTTATCATCCGGGAAAAATTTCAGTCCTAATCCCTACCAAATGTATTTCGGTCTTAGGCCATTTATCCATTTTCTTAGATCCAAAAAATACAATTTATTTAGTCAATTACAAGCAATTTTATGTCATGAATAAATTTGTTAACCTTATTGGGGTGGTTCATGCTTGTGAAGGAATAAATAGCTACTAGGGTGGTTCATGCATGTGAATGCTAGTAGTTATTTAATGTGTGAGCACATAAGTAATCTTATGAATCCCATCAAAATATATTTTAATAAACCACTTTATTATTTCAACTAAAACCTTAGAATACCAACCTCGTTAATGCTTGGGAAACAAGAATACCAACATGTATGTAGAATGAATCTTTTGTGAATGCCAACCTATATCCAGAATTAAGCTTTTGTTTGTTTGTGTGACTAAAAAAAAATGGCTCAAAAATACCATCGTCTTAACGCCATCATCCATGGCCAACGAGGGCTATAAAATGGGGGCTGATTGATATGAATAAAAACAATAACGTTTTTCATTTTCCATTATTATTACTAGAGGTGATATTATTAGCCATTTGCAATTATTAGAGGTGATTTTATTTCTTTCAATTGAGGTAGCCATGACGATGATCACTTCATTTGGATCTTCTTTTACCTCTCTAATGTTACTACTCATGGTGATAGGTGCGGATAATCAAGGCATCTAGGCTAGGATATGTAGGGACCAGAAAAACCGAAGCAGAAATCCCTACTTTGATACTCTCGAAAACCTGCTCCAAGAAATAACACAATACAACTACTCTGATGTTTAACACTACCGGGCATCGAGTGGAGGCACCAGGGGCTCACCCGATGCCTACGGTGATGCAAACTATGATACCTCACTCTCTAGTAACCATTGCACCGGCTGCATTAATAACCTCTGCAACTCAAGCTGGGCCGTTTGCGAAAATTCTTTCCGTGGTCTGATTTTTTATAGGTCGATTTGGGCATCCTCCAAAAACATATATTAGTATTCATTAGGGTATATCATACTCTAAATTGGTTGCTACATGCCCTAAAAATGTCATCACATTGATGGTATTACTTCATGAAAGTTTCATTGCTTAGATGCTAGTTTGTAAGTTTTTATAGATGTTCTATGTTTGGAGCAACTTTACTTTTCTCACAGCAATCATACAAATAGTTAAGTAAAATGCAGATAGAACATATAAGTGGATCTTATAGAAGACAAACTAGAAACAGAAAAATGTGATGGTGCGTTACGGCGGTCAACGGGATGCTTCAACCAGCAAAGTCTCCTTGGTCAACCAACCCAGAATGTGTCACAACAGTCTTCCAATCAGCAACCGAGTCAACCCAAGTCAACTCCAAAAATTCAACGCTGTCCAGAAAAGTCAACGCAGGACAGCAAGCTAAAAGTCATCGCAGCAGCAATTTGGTCAACCCTTTGACCTCGATTTCTGTGCCAAACAGTACGGCCTTCCAAAATCGAACTTCCCAACAATTTTCAGCCCTTTCGGACCATGCGTTGACCAAAGTCAACGCTGGTCAAACTTCCAGAAAAACCCTAGCCGCAGCAATTCGTCCTTCAGCTCAGCCGTACAGAAATTCGTCCTTCTTCTTCACACGTGTGGGCTGGAAATGTCCTCCAAGGAGCTCGTACTAAATCAGATGAGAGAAGAAGATGTGAGTTGTGTTGTTGTGAAATGCTCTCCAACTTTGCCTGTATTTATATCCATCATTGGGGCGTGTGACACATCTGTTGGGGGTGTGAAACCTTAAGGCCGACCTGCACATATAATTTATTAAGAATAATAAATTCAAAATAAATGTTCTGCTCATCGGATTAAGACATATTATATATGGATTTTACACCTCTCCGAAAGAGGATTCCAACAAAAATATTAGCCTCTTAATCTGAGCATTATAACATGGAGTTTGGACCTAGTTGTCCAAATTTAACACTCCCTCTCAACTAGGGAGAACTCCATCCATCAGTGCAATCAAACATCGTGCGTCATCCCGCCGTAACTTGCTTTGCTGGCCTCTTTATTTCAAAACAAAAGTGGGTCAGTCACAAAGACATCATCCCCCGACTGACATAATTAGTCCAGAGGTTCGAAACCTCTATCAAACTCATAAAGAGTATCCAACCAACCCAAAGTTGGTTCATCTGACCCGAAGTCAGGCAGAGGTCCCGGACCTCACTAAACTTGATCCCAGATCAAGTGGTTGGATTGTGCCATCCTAGATAGAGAGTACGGCAATCTCTGATGCGTCCATCAGTCTTTGCTAATAGTCTCTAGCTTTTCCCACCTCATTGGCCAAATGAGAGGTACTTCCCATGAGCCCTGAACTCAATGGGTAGGATGCATACGGGGCACGGATAAATGAGAGGCGAACCAGCTCAATAATCACAAGGGTGGGGCAGAAGCATTATGAGTGCTTATAGCTCCGAGAAGCTATCCCCAAAGCCCCCGAGCTCCCAGGCTCATCGTCCATGCTCTAGTTTCCCATAGGGTCTTTCCACGACACCAGACTCTCACGGAAAGGTTAGGAACTTGACCTTCCCCAGGGGCTTAGTGAGAATATCTGCGACCTGCTCATCGATTCCTATATGATCGAGCCTTACGGCGCCTCGCTGTACCATATCCCGGATAAAGTGGTACCTGATATCAATATGCTTGGATCGGTCGTGGAACATAGGATTCTCAGTCATACGAATCCCACTCTGGTTATCACAGAGTATCACAGTGGTATCTAGCACATGTCCAAACAACTCACTAAAGAGCTTACGCAACCAAACTGCTTCACAACAGGCCATACTTGCAGCAATGTATTCGGCCTCCGCGGTGCTCAAAGCCACCGACTTCTGCTTCCTGCTCATCCATGAGATCGAAGCAGAACCAAGATTGAAGCAGCATCTAGATGTGCTCTTACGATCCACCACACTGCCAGCCCAATCGGCATCAGTATATCCACGGAGTATCACACTCCCGGCAGTGTATCTCAGCCCATGGTTTATCGTGCCCCGAAGATATCTCAAAAGATTCTTGGCACCAGCCCAGTGAAAATGATGAGGCTCAACCATCTGTTGACTCAAAGTGTTCACTGCAAAACATATGTCCGGACGGGTGTTCACTAAGAACATCAAAGCTCCTATGGGTTGACGATACTCAGTAGGATTGGCCAAGATAGGCCCAGCAGCGCTGCCACTCAACTTCTTAAAGTTGAGTTCCATCGGTGTCGACACGGACTTACAGTCCACCATCCCAAATCTCTCCAGAAGCTTCACAATGTATTTTCCTTGAGAAAGGAAAATCTCTCCAGGTCTCTGCCAGACCTCCAGGCCTAGGAAGTAGTGCATTAGTCCTAGGTCCTTCATCTCGAACTCAGCAGCGAGCTCCCTCTTACATTGATGAATGAGAGGGTCAGCACCTGTCAGGAAGAGGTCGTCCACATACATCACTAGAATGAGAGGCTTCCCCTGCACAACCTTGAAGTAAAGGTTCGGATCAGCATTACTTCGAGTGAAGCCCAGCTTCATCAAGTAACTATCCATCCTCTCGTACCAAGCTCTAGGTGCTTGCTTTAACCCATAGAGGGCTTTCTTCAACCTGCAGACATGAGTGTCTCAATCCTGAACTTCAAATCCCAGAGGTTGTTCTACATACACCTCTTCCTTTATTGCACCATGCAGAAAAGCGGTCTTGACATCCATCTGATGAAGAATCCATCCTTGCGTAGCAGCAAGGGCTATGATTGATCGAATGGTGGTATATCATGCCACAGGTGCAAATATGTCATCATAGTCTATTCCTTCCTTTTGAGAGAAGCCACGGGCAACAAATCTTGCCTTGAACTTTTCAGCACTCCCATCAGATCCATGTTTGATCTTGTAGAGCCATTTGGCGGTGACAACTGATTTGTCCTTCGGTCTCGGGACCACATCCCAGACATCATTCTTCATTATGGACTCATATTCTTCGTGCATAGCATCCTTCCAAACTTGATGCTTTATGGCTTCCTCAAAAGATCCAAGTTCAGATTGTACAATAGTACTCATGGCGGCTAGATACCCTTGGTACCTACACGGCTTCTTGCTTTCTCGGAATGTCCCCCTTGGGGCAGCATGGCCCTCAGCATCTTCGAGGGTGTCCCTGAGCCATGATGGTCTCTTTCCCAGTGAAGGAGATGGATCAATAGGGTCCATTGGTCCTTCAATATCAGGCATTGTCTCATCCTGCTGTTCTTCCAGATTTCCAGGCCTTTCTTCATGATTTTCTCCATATCTTGGAAGATCTACTACTTTCTTCAGGGAAGCATCTTCGTCAAAGGTGACATCATGGCTTATCTCTACTTCCCTTTGACCAGGTACATAGACTCTATAGGCCTTAGAAGTCTCACTGTAGCCCACAAACATTCCTTTCTTCCCAGTAGCATCCATCTTACTTCTCTTTTCTTTCGGCACATGAAAATAGACAGGACATCCAAAAATTCTAAAATGTGAGACATCAGGTTTCTTACCAGAGAAAACCTCTTCGGGAGTTTTGGATTCCAAAGCGGAATGAGGGCATCGGTTTTGAATGTACACAGCAGTATTTGCAGCTTCTCCCCACAGAAACTTTGGTAGACCCTGGTCACATAGCATGGCACGGGCAGCTTCCACAATAGTCCTATTCTTGCGTTCGGCAACACCATTCTGCTCAGGAGTATATGCAGTGGTAGTCTCCCTCTTAATGCCAGCTTCTCTGCAAAAGTCTTTGAACTCATTTGACTCATATTCAGTGCCATTGTCGGTCCTCAAAATCTTGATCTTCTTTTCGGTCATATTTTCCACAAAGGCTTTGAAGGTACGGAACCACATGAAAGCCTCATCCTTCTTCTTCAAGAAGTATATCCAGGTTTTGCGAGAGAAGTCATCAGTAAATGTCATGTAGTAAGAACATCCCCCCAGGGATGTCACGGGAAACATACCAGATAGATCAGAATGGACCAGTTGCAATATATCAGATGTCTTTGTGACACTTGAGGGGAAAGGTCCCCTTGTATGTTTTCCTTCAGCACAACCCTTACATACACCTTCATGATTATTTCCAAAGTCAGGCATTCCTGTCACCACCTTCCTTGCTTCGGGAAGGGCCTTGTAATGAAGGTGTCCAAATCTTCGGTGCCATAGTTCGGTTTGTCGGATAGTATCACAAGTCATGGCTCCCAACGGACTCCCTCCAACCTGGTAGAGTGTACCAACTCTAAAACCAATTGAGATAGCTTCCTTGAAGCTCTTCTTCCACATGAGCACCTTTCCATCAGAGAAAGTTACATTGAATCCTTTGTCTTCCATGGCAGATATAGACACAAGGTTCTTCTTCAATTTAGGTACATAGAGTACATCTTGCAAACGTAGGACTTGTCCTTGAGACAAGTGGAGGGTCACAGTCCCTGTCCCTTTCACGGGATATGTGGCATTATCCCCAAGGATAATTTCTAGATTAGTATCCCTTTCAACCATGTCAGAGGGTGCTTCCTTGAATCCAGTGATGTGTCTTGAGGCACCACTATCGATTAGCCAGACATCCATAGTGTCGGGCGGAGATGTAGCAGAGAGAGAAGATACAAGAATATACTCATTTCTTTTATCAACAACATTAGACTCCTCATACCTGGTATTTCTAGACCTTTTAGAAGGTTGATTGTTTCCACCAAAGTGAGCCTTCCTCTTTCCTTTGGATTTGTCATTTCTTCGATTCCCATTCCTTCGGTTGTTGTTATTATCATCACTATCGGGAGAATCCTTCTTGAAGGGGCATTCTTTAGCATAGTGTCCAGGCCTATGGCAAGTGAAACACTTGCCCTTCTTTTCTTGAGCCTTCGTTCTTCCTTTGTCCTTAGGACCACCAGAGTTCTTCTTTCGAGAATGAGCACCATAGGCAGCATTTCTGTCATTATCGAATTCCTTCATCCTTGTTTCTTCTTGCATACATCTAGACAGAAGCTCATCAAAGTTAGGAATGGTATTATTTTTGAGAATGGTAGTTGTGAATACTTGCCATTCATATGGAAGTCCTCCAAGTGCGGTGAGAACCATCTCACGATCAGCTATTGTCTCCCCAATAGCTAGCAGATTGTTCCTTGTTTTGGTCAATTTCAGAAAGTAAGTTTGAATAGACTCATCCCGGCCCTTCTTCATATTCTTCAACTTGTTCTTGAGGAATAGCACTTGGTTCACATTGTTTACTTTGAACATAAGGATCAATTTGTCATACATCTCCTTGGATGTGCCTAGTTCAGATATATAGGCAACCAGGCTCTTATGTATGGATTCCTTGATCATCAGCTTTGCTTTGATCTCTCCCTTCTTATACTTGTTTCTAACAGCAGCGGTAGCATTGGATGGAGGTTCTTGAATCTTACCCAGCACATGATCCAAGAGATCAGGGTCTTCCAATTTGAGATCTAGTATCATCTTCCAGGCATGGAGGTCATCCCTTCCAGTCAGCTTGTCATTCTCTTTGAATTCAAGACTTGTGGAACCCATTTCTTCCGATGGTGATTGCTAAAGATAGAGTTTGTCTTCACCTCAGCTCCGATACCATGTAAGTTTTTGTAGATGTTCTATGCTTGGAGCAACTTTACTTTTCTCACAACAATCATACAAATAGTTAAGTAAAATGCAGATAAAACATATAAGTGGATCTTATAGAAGACAAATCAGAAACAGGAAAAATGTGGTGGTGCGTTACGGCGGTCAACAGGATGCTTCAACCAGCAAAGTCTCCTTGGTCAGCCAACCCAGAATGTGTCACAACAGTCCTCCAATCAGCAAACAAGTCAACCCAAGTCAACTCCAAAAAAGTCAACGCTGTCCAGAAAGATTCAACGCAGGGCAGCAAGCTAAAAGTCAACGCAAAAGAAGATTGGTCAACCCTTTGACCTCGATTTCTGTGCCAAACAGTACAGCCTTCCAAAATCGAACTTCTCACCAAATTTCAGCCCATTCGGACCATGCGTTGACCAAAGTCAATGCTGGTCAAACTTCTAGCAAAACCCTAGCTGCAGCAACTCGTCCTTCAGCTCAGCCGTACAGAAATTCGTCCTTCTTCTTCACACGTGTGGGCTGGAAATGTCTTCTAAGGAGCTCGTACTACATCAGATGAGAGAGGAAGATGTGAGTTGAGTTGTTGTGAAATGCTCTCCAACTTTGCCTGTATTTATATCCATCATTGGGGCGTGTGACACATCTGCTGGGGGTGTGAAACCTTAAGGCCGACCTGCACATATAATTTATTATGAATAATAAATTCAGAATAAATGTTCTGCTCATCGGATTAAGACATATTATATATGGATTTTACACCTCTCCGAAAGAGCAATCCAACAAAAATATTAGCCTCTTAATCTGAGCATCATAACATGGATTTTGGACCTAGTTGTCCAAATTTAACATAGTTGAAGTGCCCTATCAAGCCATCAACGCACCCCTAGACAGTTGTAACTACTTTGCAGAGAATCTACTCCCATGTAAGCCTACATTGTAGAGCATCTAGGCCCGTTTTGGAGTGCGTTGGCCGATTGGGAGCCAATTTTTCATTGGATTCTGGGAATCTCCTCGACTTCTAGTGACTTCTAGAAGTTGTTCCAGCACTCACCTCATCTGATAGCCTCAAATTTGAAACCCATGAAGTCATTAAATCTCTTATCCTCATATTCCCATGAACATGGAAACCTCTTCATCTATTTTTAGGAAATCCATTCAATGATTCATTTATGTCAAACCACCCTCATCTACTTATAAATAAAGCACTAAACATAGTGCACAAGCGAGCAAGAATTTGTGTTAAGTAGAGTTATGCTACTGAGATAACAACTCTTGAAGGTGTTTCGCATATACTATGATGATGTTGTATTGTTGCTGCTAGATGTGTTGAGGATGGGACTTAAGTTGGATGAGTGATTGCGAATCGATCGACTGGTTGTACTCTTCCTTCTACTTCATAATAAAGATATTTTTTCCTTTCCTAATACATGTGTTAATGATGTTATGTGTGAATTAATGAGTTTAATCGATTCAGTCTGTTTAATTTGAATAGATCATATTTATTTTATCTTTTTTTTTTTCTTCTGGTTGCCATGGAAGGTATTAATCGAGCGAGTTAAGTTGGATTGAGAGAGACGACAGCAATGAAGGGAGGAAAGGGAAATAAAACAGATTACAATAGGTTTCTTTCCCTTTATCTATTCATGTTAAGGAAAATATCATATATCTTTCTTTCTGTTGTTCTAAGTGAACCACCCACTTAGGGAAAGCATACTTATCCATAGGTTTCTATTTCCGCAAAATAAATTGGCAAGCATATTAGGGATCGACAGATCATCCGTGGTGGTTTTTTCCTTCTCCATCAACATCTAGTAGACTTTGCATGATTGTTTTTAGTCATTTCAATGTGTCTTAGAAAAATTAGTGTGATTTATTCCTTTTCCAGAGAAGTCCTATGGCACCAATTCACTGTTGGTCTCGACACAATACTCTACATATCACTGTTAGCTTAGGGTTTGCGCTCAAGGGTGCATTTCCCCTGTGACCAACAAAAATCTATCTGTTTTGTCTTTTGCCAATTCATGTCAATGTTTTCTTGTTGAATTTGCGAGTGACTGAATACCTCTGGAGACCAGTTTACCTTTACTCTTCCTGCCTCACTTTGGATTTTTTTGATCAATGTTTCTTTTTGTTTTCTTTGTAATTTTGAATAGTTTCAAAGTTAAATTTTACATTTAATCAATTCATTATTTTCGAAAAGAGGAATTTTCATTTCAGTGTTCATTTCTCTTGAAATTTTTAAGTGATAATTTGTTCATTAGTTTCTTTTTCATTCATATAAACTTAAAGGAAACTCAAAATAAAAACATGCATTTTAATTTAGGGATTGTGAGTTCTAATTGAGGAATATTTTGGGGGAAATTTTCATTTATATGTGCTCATTGATGATTGAAAATTACCTGATTGCTTTATCCCTACTAGCTAGATTTTCATTGTCGAAAATTGATTTGAAACGAATGCTTATCATTTTACTTGCATTCTAGGAATGTTCGATAAATCTCGTAGTGAACCTAAAAGAAAGACTGATAATCAAGATCAACATAAATTTTATCTAAATTTATCTAAGGAAGCATTGTAACATTAATGATAACATTTATAGGTCTAGGCTAGAGACGTGTTATGGCGTCATTAAACATAACAGTTGTCAATAATTTTCTGTGATACATTTTGAGTGTGATACCTCATTCCACGTATGTAAGTATATCAGATATTGTCCACATACTTTCAGGCATATTAGGAAATGTTCTTGTATGAAAAGTATAAGGGGATGCTCTCATTGTACACTTTCGCATTAGACAATGCTAACATGGATTGGGCCTCCACATACCTTCGTGTATATTTGGGAGGATAAATTTAGGTTTCTTACCATCTGTAGGTAATGGATTCAGATGCCCTATACCTATGATACACTGAAAACAACATTCAGGGAGATTTCCTGCAAGTATAATAAGTCCTTGATTTACTGAGGCAGTATATTGCAGTTCACATTTAATTGTTAAACCTTTTATCTAGTATCACCCTCCATTTGTTTATTTTTTTTGTATAAAATCAATCAACAATCATGGAAGAAGATCAAACCCTTACTCATTTTTCACGTAGGACATCGAATAAAATTTTGTTACCACCAGAAGCTACTCCTATTAGACAAAGACATGCTCGCCCTACCAAGTCTAGTACCTCTAGAACTGTTGGTGCTACATCATATGATAAACCAAAGAAATATGATAATTTGAGAACCAAGTCTCGAGTCATTTCGATTGATCCCATTTTATATTCAACTATCGAGATGGAAATATTAGAGTTACCTAAGGACACTGAAATTGAATCTAGTGAAACGATTAATCTTGAACTAGAGCTTGTTCAAATTGAAGTTGATCCAGTAGTTAATCCTGAACTCGAAGAACAAGAAGTTGGTCCAGTGCAACTGTCTGATTCTCAGCCCTTTATAACCATCGAGCCTTCCTGTTTACTGTAGATTTTACCACCTGAAATTTATCTCGGGCCTCACGGTAAAGTTCTTCCACTTGGTTTGATTTCGGTAAAGGAAGAACTTCAACAAGAGATAACCCCTTCATCCCCCACTCATTCCTTTTGATTCTCAAGTTACCGTAGATTTGTCAGAGTATTTGTTGGGTTATTTAACCATGATAGAGACAACATCCCAGACTATACCATCTATTATGGTTGCGGAATCATCTTTTGTCGCTTCGTCTTCGATGTTTTCGATGACACCTAAGGAACATCTGTATGGTGGTCCATCCGTCCCATAGGGTTAAAAATCTTTAAATGAAACCTACTATGGTGTCTCATCTAGTCCATGGACTTCGCCGATGTTATCGTCTGGAATTATATCTGGTTCATCTATCACAAGTACTGAACCACCCGACCCTCAATATCAGGCTGGTCCGCTTAATTACCGTCCATATTATCTAGTATCTACTGGATACCCTTCATATGAATGTCAATATGTGAAATATCCCTATACTCCATATGTTGGGGGGGTATAGATGTTTAGTCCATATTGAAGTAATATGTCGGATTTAGGTCCATCATATGCTGGAATTCCTGTTTTCCAATGAAAACATACTTTGCATATTCAGTGGCAAACGGCTATGTATCAAGATCAACCAGTTGAAATTGTCTCATATGTACCTGCTACACCTTTCATTTCTTCTATGTTTGTTGCTTATTCTACAAAAGTGGGTCCTTCCACCCCTAACCCTAAATTTTTAGGTCAACAAGCTCAATCCTCCCAGGCTACTATTCAACAACCATCTGTATCGGGAATTTCGCAACCGCAGGCTAGTTTACCTTTCTCACAAGCTTTTTCTAGCCCTGTATATTCACAACCGGGTCTGAATTATCCTAGCGGGAAACCCTTTTATCAGATATGATGGTAGCCGTAGCAATCATTCCCATAATATTAAGCTTATCCAGGACCCGGTCAACAAACCTACCCCTATTTGGGTTACCAACAACATAATCCATTTGTTAGTATTCAAAGACCTACTTCTTAGGCGATTCCATCTTATCCTGGTTATGATCATCCTAACCTTAATCGACAATTTCCACTTATTGCAACATTAGAATTACTATATTTAAATTGGCTCACCAATTATTCAATTCATTATTTACCTTGGTGGTCAGTGATTCCACATGAATTACCCTATGACATTCCATAATTCAATGGAAATTATGAAGAAGACACATCTACGAATGTCATGAATTATCATTTATTTTGTCCATCAAACTCCTTAAATGATGATTCTGTTAGATTGCATCTTTTCCAGCAAACACTTATTGGTTCGACTGCGAAGTGGTACATTGAATTACCATGAGCTTCATTTGATAACTTTACACCTTTAGCCACTACCTTTTTAACCCACTTCTAGTTACCCATTAGATATGAAACTCAAACGAAACTTTTAACTAGATTTAAATAGACCATTTCTAATCATATATCCCATCATATACATCAGTGGCATCGTCAGCATCAAATGGTTAAAAGATTTCTTCTGGGTCATATTTTAACTAAGTGGTTTATTAAGTCCTTGTTTCCATCTATCACCAAGGATGTGGAAAAAGGCAGTGTTGTCACTAAAGAGCAAATCATTTCTCATTCCCAGTATCTGGATCTTATTTACACTTAGTCTGGAATGCTATACAAAAAGATTCAAAAAGCGCCATGACCAAATTTTACTGTTCCTCCTGCCCCATCTGGTTAGGAAATTCATGCTAGAAATGGTGTGATTGGTTATGCTAGCACTTAGAAAACAAGTCGAATATATATTCCTACACTTGCTATTTCAAATCAAAACCCTACTACATCTGATCCTACGTCTTCTTTCGAAATCCATGCCATGTCATCTGACAGTGGAAAAAGTGATAATCAACTAGGAAATAGGATGAAGGGGAAAGAAAAGAAGAAATAAAATTCACCCCTATAGGAAATATCATCTGATTCATTTGATTGTTTTCGAAAACCTCCTTACCCTTGACTGATATGTAATGAGGAGCATTTTACGCAAGATTTTCCTCACCACTCGGAAGTCCCAAAACTTCTTCATACTTCTACCACATCTACAGTTTTGAAAAATCCTTTTCCAAACTCGGAAACACATTTCGTTGGGACGGAACCTGCTTCTAGTTCAGAAGTGCTTATGATATCCGTTATGAATCCCAGAACTAATGTTTTTGTGTCGAAACAAAGTAAATATTACAATAATCTGTTTTGGTCGTCCAATGGTTAGGCTAAATATCAACCTACCACTTCGACTTCAACCTCATATGATTCGGCTCTATCGCTTATCCTTCCAGAGTTTACAATAAAACCACTGAAGGAAGTAGTTTAAAAATTGACATTCAATCCTCGAGCTTGTGTAGCTCAAATTTATGATGTAGTAGAAGATCTAGTGTAGTGACGTTCTGCTATGTCAATGCTTGAGGTACTTTAGAATTTTCCCTTCCAGAAGTAGGTGTAGTTGTCCGCAATCAGTGTAATTGATCTGACAGATTCAAATGTTATATTCTTTAATCAAAAAAAATATGTGCCAAAATTACCAGTAGAGTTAGAATTATTGATTCAAGTACATGTCCTGAATTGCCTCATTCATTGCACTATTTGTAATATCCAAAAATATGGAAAATAAGAAGTAACGGGAATATCTTAAAACATTCCAAAAATGGACTGCTCGGCAATGCATTCACAGAAAAACACATTTCCATAAACATAAGTCATAAAAATTTAAACCATCACTTAGATCAATTAGATATATCCATCTAGCATCTAAATCCAAGAGGAGATCAAAAACAAAAGAAACTAGGTGAGGTAAAAAGACCTCCCACACCCAGTGTAGCTGAAAATCACTAAAACCCCAAACACTGCTACTCAAAAATAATCCACCAAAGAGATTGCGCACTATTATAAGGGTTTCAACTCAGAAATTAGGACGACAAATATATCTTCTTATATATTATACAATCATGCTAAAAAACTGAGATCTAGTCTCCTTATTACAATTACAAGAAAACCCGGAAAGGGTTTCTTGTCATACACTTTGAATACAAATCTGATCTTCAGAAAATTACTGAGTAAGCACTGCAACACTGAAGAATAAGAGTGTATAAGACTAAAATATATCTGATCTGATGTGGATCCCTCAAGGGCTTCCTCCCATGAGAGGATGAACCTCTCAATCACAAGGAAACACTACAACAGAGCCACTAGACCATCCACTGAGGCTGCCTCCAAAAATAACGCATTCCCTAGCTGGAAAAATGCTAGGAATTTTTGGAAATGTGTGGTATGATACCACAGATCTGAAATGACCTCAATATCTCTCCAAAAAAATCTCCCAATGGAAAGAAACCTCCCTCGTATGAGAAACTAGCTTAGAAAGTGGGATTCCAATCCCCTCCACTGTTGCACCCTGAAATTAGCACAATAACCTGCAGAAACTGCGCTGATGAAGTAAGATAAAGCTTGGCCTAAAAACCTGATGTGGAAATGCATGCAAAAACTCTCCCAAGAGGCTCCTCAAGGAAAGAGGTGGGATTCCCGGTCATGAACACCTGGTCCTAAACAACACAGCAACCCTGCTAAACAACAAGAGGAAGAAAAAGTATGAGCATACCAAAATAATAATCTAAAACATAAGGAACAATGGCTGCCATCCTCTTCCTAAAATAAAATGTGAGTTTTCTTGCCCTTGGCCCCACCCAATTAGGTCATTTCCATCGATAGATTCATCTCCCTCGAAATCTGCATTATTCCTTCCTTGATCCCTGCTCCTCCACATCTCCATTGTTGACTTGGTCAAATTAGACTGAATCAAATTGATATTATCCCTGTTCACACATGGACGTGTTTTATTGAGTGACAAAGAGGCTCTCCTTTCACACTTGAAGTGTTTTTATTCCTTCTTAGGAGACTTATGGGCTTTCCTACCCATTTATTTATCGGCTAAAGATACTGCTAACTCTAAGGTTCCATTTAGCTTGATGCTAAAATTTGGGAACATTACAGTCCTACCCTCCAAAATTTTTTCTTGTCCTTAAGAAAATGCATAGGGAGAGCAAAATTTCTCCCCTCCTCATCTTGTGGCCTCCCATCAATGGCCTCCATCACTGCATCAAAATAATCTACAATAAAACTGACGTCCAACGTTTCCTCCCAAGTATGCAAAACAAAATGGCTCACATATATCAAAGGTGGAAGGTGTGAGTGGAAACCTGCTTGCTGTCCCATGGCCTCCTCAAAGTAGGAGTGATGAAAAACATGGGGAGTATTTTTCCCAATGAGTGACTCCTCCACCCATGCTATCATCCAAATGAAATGAGCCATCCTATGTAGCTCATCAAAAGAATCATCAACCCTAGTTTTATACAATGTATTGGGGCTGCATGGAGAGATTGGATTCTTCCATCCAAATGGTTTCTCTCTAAATTTATGGTAAACATGGGGTTGTTTCTATCCTTGGGCTGAAATAACATGGCCTCCAAGAATGGCCCAGGTTTCCCCATCAAACAATTCAGCCATGAAGTGCGTCCTCAGGTTCTTCATGTGGCTCCTCCAATGAGAAGGGAAAAATAGTGATGTGGCAATCATGGTTTGCCCATGGTTCCTCTTGAAATGTACAACATGTAAAGTGGGGAGAATCATGCTCCTAATGGGAATCTCTAATACCTCCAGCACTCTCCAAAAAATGCTTCCCATGAATATAAAAATATCAGTAGTAAGTGGAATCAAAATGCAATAAAAACAAGCTTCCATAAGACAACTGGAGAGTGGTTCATAGTTCCACCAATGGAACCAGCGTAGTGCATTCTTTGCCTGCATCAAAAAAAAAGAAATAACAAGTGCTTTCCCATCCACTTGTTTTCTACCATAGTCATCTCATAAGATGGAATCATGAATAAAAAATTTGGTGTCATTGGTGCACACCAAGAATTATGTGGCCCACAAACCACCAACAAGATAGCCAACCTGAATGCTACAATTAGCCTCAAGTACACAATAATATAAAGTATAAGAAGGGATGATCTTCCATAATACAACATGCTTCTCATATATATTAAAGAAAGGCAAATCATAATGCAAATTTATACCTCCTCTACCATGTACTTCTGTCCTTGAGCTGAAATGGCTCAACTAAAAATTCTCCCTCACTCCCAATGAGTAGGAAGGTGGTTGTGACATCCTCTCTATCAACATCCGTCCTATGCATCTCTCCATATGCTAAAATATATCATATGTATTCCCTCCCAAATAAACTCCTCTACCAAGGAAAGATATGCATCAAAGTGCCTGGGAAAGAAGTCCTCATGTGTTGCATGTAGCAACTCCTCCTTGAGCTTAGAAGCTCTAGTCAAGAAGACTCTGCCATGAGAATAGATGACCATACCCTCCACCATGTATCTATCATCTCCTTCAGGGTCATCAAGAATCATGTAAGCACCAAGATCCTTGGAGTACTCTACCAAGAGTTGAGATCTCCAATATGGATCAATCCTCCCAAGAGACAGCGCTAGTGACCTGGCATGTGAAGCTCTCCTCATGCTACTGCTTGCTACTTTGACATCCCCCATGCCAAATTTCTCCTCAAATCTCTTCACCTCTCCAAAATCCAATGGTGGTGAATCCAAAGACAATATTTCTTCATCAACTCTAGATCTGGTGGCCTCCCAAGTGGAATGCCTCCTTGTAGTGAGACATCAATGTCAAGAGTAGACTGCACATATGGTTGGGAAACCTTTCCCTTGCCCTTACATTGAAAATCAGTTTTCCTCTTCCTTGCATTATCTCTCTGAAATAGAGAAGGGTGTGTGCCTCTCATCAATTGATGATGCTTTCCCTTCCTACCTTCTCCTTCCATCTGCAATCTTCACAATCATGCTTCTCACTAATTGTGCTTTGACCTCCATGTATGAGATCCCGGGGAACCTCATGCAAGGATACAAGAATCCCTCCTATTGGAGCATGTGCTCGACCTTCCTCTGCATGAGGTACTAGATGTGCTCTAAATGTGACAGCGTTGTTGACCTCATCTTCATCAATGTGTATGGCCAACCTCTCAACAATTGGATCCTTTTGTGAAAAATAGATCCCCATTCCCTCTTGTTTAGGAATATGAAATAGAGGTCTTACCTCTAACAATGTGTGATGCAAGATGTCAGCTTCTCCCATGGTTTTATGAAGTGGAGTGAGGTTTACAGTTTCCTCCATTACATGCAAGGTTTTTATTTATTTAAGTTTTTCTTACTCCAATGCATGTGTTTTAGGAAGTTTTCCATCAAACCTTCCTACCAATGTTTTGATGAATGTTGCATAAGAGGAAGTATTGGGATTTTTCAAAGAACAATATTAAAAAATCCACCATGAATAGGCCTTACCTCTGAAATGAAGCGTTGCAATTTTGATGGCTTCATCTTCAGAAATGTGGTGTTCTTGTAAATAGGAGTCTAGCTCCTTCACCCAAGCTCTAGCTAAACATGTAGGTTAGCCTTCAAAAGTAGATAGAAGAAATATGTCTGTATCCTGCTGCTTGCTTTTCCCCACCTGGATCTTGCAAAACCCTTGGAAATTGGTATGATCTTTAAACCTCTCAGTTTGAGATTCATACTCCTGCAACAAATCACCAAGAGTTTTCCTCTTAGGAATTCTCCATCCTTTCATCCATCTTAAGATAGATCTAGGCACTTGACTACGCTTTGCATCACGGTGTGTAGCTGCATGCTCACCCTTACCATGTGAAAATCTAGATCCAACTCTAAAGCCAAACTCCTGTGGAGATCCCATCTCCATTCTCATTTTCTTTAGCTTTACTTGAAAGCTCTACATAGATCTTGGAAGAATCTTTGTAAGCCTGTCTTCCTTTCTCACTTCACATAATGGAGCCTTCTCTTTTCTATCCATCTCTCCTTATCCTTGAAGTACAATGGCCTGAGATCCAAAGGATGAGCCAATATTGAAGCTCTGATACCACTGTAATATCCCAAAATAGGGAAAATAAGCAGTAACGGAAATATCTTAAAATATTCCAAAAATAGACTGCTCAGCAATGCATTCACAGAAAAGCGCATTTCCAAAAATATAAGCCATAAAATGTAAAACATCACTTGGATCCATTCGATATATCAATCTAGCATCTAAATCCAAGAGGAGATCAGAAACAAAAGAAACTAGGTGAGGTAAACAGACCTCCCACACCTAGTGTAGTTGAAAATCACTAAAACCCCAAACACTGCTACTCAGAAACAATGCACCAAAGAAAAAGCGTACTCTTATGAGGGTATCAACTAATAAATTAAGAGGACAAATAGATCTGGTTATATATTAGACAATGATGCTCAAAAACTGAGATCTAGTCTCCTTATTACAATTACAAGAAAACCCGAAAAGGGTTTCTTGTCATACACTCTGAATACAAATGTGATCTTCAGAGAATTACTAAATAATCATTGCCACACTGAAGAATAAGAGTGTATAAGGCTAAAATATATATGATCTGATGTAGATCCCTCAAAGGATTCCTCCCATGAAAGGATGAACCTCTCAATCACAAGGAGACACTACAACGGAGCCACTAGACCATCCATTGATGCTGCCTCAAAAAATAATGAATTCCCTAGCTGGAAAAACACTAGGAATGTTGGGAAATGTGTGGTTTGATACCAAAGATCTGAAATTAGCTCAATATATCTCCAAACGGATCTCCCAATGGAAGGAAACCTTCCTCCTATGAGAAACTAGCTCAAAAAGTGGGATTCCAATCCCCTCCACTGTTGCACCCTGCAACTCAGCACAATAACTTCTAGAAAATGCGCTGAAGAAGTAAGCTAAAGCTTCACCTAAGAACCTGATGTGGAAATTCATGTAAAAAATCTCCCGCTTGGGAACACCTAGTGCTAAATAGCACAACAACCCTACTAAACAGCAATAGGAAGAAAAAGTCTGAGAAAACCAAAATAATAATCTAGAACATAAGGAACAATGGCTGCCATCCTCTTCCTTAAATAAAATGTGAGTTTTCTTGCCCTTGGCCCCACCCAATTAGGTCATTTCCATCGAGAGATTCATCTCCCTCTAAAACTACGTTATTCATTCCTTGATCATTTCTGCTCCACATATGCATTGTTGACTTGGTCAAAGTAGACTAAATCAACTTGATATTATCCCTGTTCAAACATGGAGGTGTTTTATTGAGCTGTAAAGAGGGTCTCCTTTCACACTTGACGTGTTTTTATTCCTTCTTAGGAGACTTATGGGCTTTCCTACCCATTTATTTACTGGCTAAAGATACTGCTAACTCTAATGTTCCATTTAGCTTGAAGCTAAAATTTGGGAACATTACACTATCATTGATGAAGGAAAATCTACCCGTATCATGTCAACGAGTTGCTGGGAGTCACTTGGCTCACCGACTTTATCACAATCACCTATTACATTGAAAGCTTTTGACGAACATACATATAAGCCTTGTGGAATTATTAATAACCTAAAAGTATAACTAAGGGAAAAATGAGTTATTGTTGAAGTTGAGGTCGTTGATGGACCCCTCGACTACAACATTATACTTGAAATACCATGGGTTTACACTGTGGCTGTGGTAGTATATACCTATTTTTGTATGATAATCTTCCCCCATAAAGGAAGTATCACATTCATTGATCAACTGTCGTTCTTCGCCTCTAGTTCCAAGGTAGCTGGAAGCATTTTATTAGTTCACGAACCCCCACCTTCTCTTCAGAAATTTGGTGTAGGACTCTTTAAGGATCCTTCCCTAATGGGCACATTTTCGTTACTGTTGCCTGTGACATCGGTGTAAATCACACATATAGAGACCTGAAACATGATATATTCCACTTAATCTGACATAAGGAAGATACCCGATGATTTTGAAGTAGCTAGGTTGGGAAAAATCATGCTGCTAAGTCCAATTAAGCTAGCATAGAAATCTATTTTCTTGGATGATGCGGTGAATCCAAATCCATTTTTTTCAACCATTTGGTTTGATCATTCTTTGGATTTTCGTACTTCTTTTGATCCATTTTCACGTTTATTTTCGACTGTTGAGAGAATTATGGAATCCATGATGCTAGAATAAGAACCATGAGAATCATCACATCAACTGTCCCATCTTCCATATTACAATGAAGATAATCCATTTGAACTATATCACCCTAGTGTCGTTGACTTCTTAACGAATTCTATTCCTATCCATGATGTCGATTCCGAGCGAAACCATAAAATATCAAAGAAACATTTTCTATCAATATTTCGACCAAACCCGTTATTGTAGAAAACATTCATGTTGGTGCATCTTGTTCTCCATCTCAACTTGACACTTACCACACTCTTTTTCACGAATTCCGAGATGTATTTTCTTTTTCATATGAGGATATTCTAGGTATCAACTCTAACATTTTTGAACATGAAATTAAAATGTATCCCGATGTTAAGCTGATGCGACAATGCCTACATCCTGTTCACCCAAATAAATTTGTTGCCACTAAGGTAGAGGTTGAATTTTTTTTGCGTGTTGGATTCATTTACCTTGTTCCGCTTACTTATTAGGTATCTAAAATTGTTCCTATCATGAAGAAACAAGGGACAATTAGAGTGTGTGTTGACTATCGCGATGCTAATCATGCTTGTTCAAAAGATAACTATCCAACTCCCTTTATCGACCAAATTATTGATGAATGTGCCAGATGTGAAATATTTTCTTTCATGGATAGATTCTCTAGTCACAATCAGATTAATATTTTCCTAGAGTACCAATATAAAATAGATTTTATCTGTCCCTCGGGCACATTCACCTATCGTAAACTCCTTTTTGGTTTAAGGAACGTTGGGGCCACATTCCATAGGGAAAATAATTATGATTTTCATGACATCAAGCACATTTCAACCGTATCCGGATGACTTACCTGTACATTCACGGAATGGCCGACCACGGGGAATGGGCTCTGGTACATCTTGAGGTTCATCCTTTGGAACTAATATTTCCTCTTCTGCATGAAAGTCAAGATCCCTCTCAAGGGAAATCACATGTCTTTCTCCTCATCAAATTTCACATATCTCTTGACAAATGTCATCTCATGTGATGGAAAATTCACCTGATAATTGTGGGCAGTATCTGTGTACCCAAAAAACTATTGGTTCTAGCTTATTCTTGGCATATTTGGTCACAAGGAAATAGACAGATGAGCCCAAAATTTTAAAATATGAAATTCTAGGTTTTTTACCTTAAAAAGCCTCCTTTGATGTACTTGTGCCAACTATCCGATGAGGAATATGGTTCTGCACAAATACTGTTGTTTTACATGCCTCTTCCCACATATGCAATAATAGGCCCTGATCATGTAACATAGCTCATGTTTCTCCCACAATTGTTTTTTTGTTTCGTTCTGCAACCCCATTCTGTTGTGGGTTATGAGGTGTAATAAATTCTCTCCAAATTCATTCTTTTGTGCATACTTTCCTTAGTTCATTAGATATATACTCACCACCATCATCACTCCTTAGAGCCTTCACCTTCTTCCCTGTATCTTTCTCTACCAATGCTTTAAACTCACAGAACTTGGAGAACGTTTGATCTTTCTTCCGCATGAAGAAAATCCAACACTTTCTAGAACACTCATCAACAAAAATCACATAATACATGTGCTTTATTATGGAAACTATTGAGAATGATCCACCTATGTGTTATTGAACTCTTTGAAGGATTGTTGTTGATCTATTCTCCTTCTCATGAAAGGCAGTATACTTCCCAATAGTACAACCCTTGCATGTGTCTCTCTGCACAAGTGTACCCTTTGGAATCCTTGTAGAAATATTCTTCATGATCTTCAAATCACTTTGGTGTAGATGACACAACCTGCTATGCCATAAATCATGGGTATCTCGGTTCACCACGTCATCTGATTTAATACTTAATGCTATGCGACCATATACATCAAGTTTGCAGAGGTTTCTTCACATGAACCCCAATATTATTTACCTATACTGTGGCTTCATGGCGAAGGAACACATTTCCTTCACTAAAAAACACATCATATACAAGATCCTCTAACATAACAACTAAAACTGCTTCCTTTTAGAAGGAAATTAGGTCCTTCGAACCATACTCTCCTTCATTATCTTACAAATAACCTTGATATTCTTCGCTATCAATTTCTCTACTTAAGCCTTGAAACCTTGAAACCTGCGAAAGGCCTCACCTTTGGTCTTCATGATGTAAATCCATGTTTTCGAGGATAAATGGTTAATTAATGTCACATAGTGCAAGAAACCACCGAAAGATGATATTTTTATGGGTCCACATACATTTTAAAGTCTTAGATATAGGAACCCCTTGGACCTATTTTCAATTCTTAGAAAATATCCATTGACATTATTTCCCAATGCACAACCCTTGCAAACTCCTTCACACTTTAGTTAGAGCTCTTGAAGACTTGTAACCATCTTCCTTAATGTTATAAAATCTTTGTATGTACATGATAAAATATTTGATGCCATAACTGACATATATTAGGGTTATTATGTACCAATTCTTAGGATAATTTTCCCAAGAGTCTGTACATCACTCCCTCTCGAATACCGATCACGTTGGAAGAATCTATTCCTGAGTCCTTATTCCATACAAGGACATGTCCATTAATAAATGGAACTATATACCCTTTGTCTTCGAAGGATGAAGTATAGATAATGTTCCTTTTCAATCATGGTACATACAACACATCATTTATACGAATATTTTCTTTTGAATCTAACTCGAAAGGTGACTTCCTCTCTACCAATTATGTGAGACTTTCATCCTCACCTCTCATATGTCTCGAGCCACCACTATCCACTAAAAAAATATCACTGTGATCTACAACAGTTCCTATAAGGGAAGAAGAGAAGAAGTAATGTATATCATTTGTAATCTTTTGTGATGTGGATGCTTATCGTCATCATTATGTGCTAATGAAGCATGTTGATCTCACTTTCTTTTCCTATCATTATTTCCTTGAGGACATTTGATTTTATAGTGACCTAAGCTTGTGATAACTGGAAAACTAGATCTTTGACATACCCTTTTATTCAAGCTCTAAATGGGAGAAGGTATTCTACATGTGTTCCTTTTATGAAAAATTTCAAATTTTTTTCCTAGTTTTCCATTCTTCTTATGAGTTTCTAATGGTTGGAACCTGGGATCTTGAGGTCTTTGAATCTTACCCTTTGATAATAACCTATACTCCTCTTGGGTAGAGGAAGCCCATAACTGATCAAACTTTGAAATTTTTGTTTTATCACAAATTCTTGATACAATTGAATCCCATGAATCAAGAAACCCATTAAAGGTCACAATCACAAGTTCATATTCATAAATTTTCTCCAATGGCCTTGATTTAGTCTCTCAACTAAGAGATCCTCGCAAATTATGAAGCTACAATATGTCATATATACATCTAACTATGATGAAGTTGATCCCTCAACATCATATTTTGACAAATTTTGTTGACGTTATATAACCCTACTAGGGCATCATATACTTCCATTGAAGTCTTCAACCGAGCAACAAATGGAATCAAATGGTCTTTTATGGATTCAATAAGAATCCACTTGGACTTATTTTACATGTTCGTGTGCTTGGCCTATCCCTCATCATCCCCGGGCTCAATAATCTTTCCTTCCAAATATTCTATGACATCATTCTCTTCAAGAGTGAGATCCATTCAAGTCCTACAAACCCTCAAATTTGTTACACCTTCTAGTCTATCTTTAGGCTTGATAAAGGGGCCAATGTGGCCAAGGATATGGTTACAAATGAAATTGCACAATGAAATTCTTCAAGGGATAATCTTAATTTCCTTTCTTCACCAAATCTCTTATACCATGTTAATTTTATAGTGCTAAGTTTTTTCTATTAAAAATGACTTCCAATGATATATGCTATTATTTTGACACTCTATAGAACATCATTGAGTAATTATGCTCCAAAAACTCAACTCCACAAACATTGAGTGTTTCAAACTCCTTAGAAAGTTGGGCCTCTTTATGAGATTACTACCAACCTAAGAGATACGAAAAAAATCAGAGTGAACAACAGAGAAGTTCAAGTGTATTTTATAGTGATATTAGAGTGTCTAAGAGGAATATCTTTCTCCAAATTAAATTTAAAATTAAATTAATTTTTTTTTCTTTTAATTTTATTTTTCTAAATATTTTTGGAGGAAACTACCTAAATATCAACATTAATTGAGTTATAATTCACCCACATAGTGTTTGACTTTGTTAAACTCTTCACTATTTTTTGCATAAATTTAAGTAGAAGTAAAATGTAAACATTTAATATATTTTTAATATTTTGGTAATTACATTGTAAAACATCCCTCTTTGAAAACGACTCCCCCCAACTGCCACTTGTATCATTGTACACCATTGATTTTGATGTTAGACGATTGAAATAGTGTCTACCTCCAAATTAAATATTGTTATTAATCAGTTACATAAATAATCAAATAAGAAAAACCGTTTTAGAAATAATCCAATTACAAAACCCACTGTAACTTTTTCAAAGTGGATGCTACTGCTAGATACTTTTTCAAAGTGGATGCTACTACTAGATTATGGCCTCACTTGGATTTGTTCATATTCCTCTGTTTATGAGCAATTTAATCCTTCATGCCCATGGATCGACTTTTGTAGTGCTCTCTACATCAGTGTTTGAAGCATGTTTATCTTTCTGAGGTTGTGTTTCATTGATTTGCAGGTGAGTGAATGTAAGAGCAGGAGATAAACCCAATATGTTACTCTTTCCTATGCTACTGCTTTGCAACATTTCCCTTGCAACATATGGTGCAATTGCTAATTAAACAGATTTAAGAGGAATTAATGCCCACCATAATTCTTTGCATAAATTCACATAGGAGTAAAAGAAAATATTCTATACATGAAAATTGTAACAACCACATTTTTTTTAACAACTTCCACTTTTTATTTTCTTATGAAGAATTCTCAAAATTGTAATTTGCCCATAAACATTTCAATAATTATCTACATTTTTCATCCATTTAATTTATATGATTATTAATACCATAGTATTATATAATAATAAAATGAAATTGAGATATATTTTAATAATTTACTTATTTTTCTATATCAAATCTTCTAAAAATTTTAAAATTAAAATTTAAAATTTGTTAACTTAATAATACTTTTTAAAATTGAAATTGGTTAACATAATAATACAATTGAAATGTATTTGAATAATTTCCTTATTTTTTATATCAAATCTTATAATAAATTTAAAATTCATTAACCTTGTTGGGGTCGTTCATTTTTGTGAAGGAATAAATAGCTACTAGGGTGGTTCATGCGTGTGAACCCTACTAATTATTTAATGCGTGAGCACATTAGTAATCTTATGAATCCCATGAAAATGTATTTTAATAAATAAATTTATTTTTTAAAATAAAATAGAATATTTTTAAATTTAAGATTCTCTTAATCGTCACTAATTATTTAATCTATATGACTTTTCATTTTAAAATCCCAGAATATTTTTAAATTTAGGATTTTCTTAATCGTCATTAGCGTCATCATCCATGTCAAGCGAGGGCTATAAAACGGGGACGGGGGCAGATTGATAAGGGCTGTAATAACGTTTGCTATTTGCCATTATTATTATTAGTGGTGATATTATTGGCAGCCATGACGATGATCACTTCATTTGGCTCTACTGTTACTGCTCTAATCTGCTCTAATGTGACTTCTAGTCGTGGTGGGGATGGTTACGATATGTTAAATTATATAGTATTATAATTTTTTATATAGTATTATATTATTATATGAGTTTATTAAAAAAATGTTAAATAAATAAATAAATAGATAGATTAGCTAGGTCTAATATATCGACTTATAAATTATTGTTATAAATAATATTTTTATATTATGTTAAATTATTTATTTTTAAAATTTATATTTAATTTTGTATTTTAAAATTTCAAATAAATAAAAATAATTGATAAAAATATGAGTTTGTATTTTAGTTTTAATTTATTGAAATAATAAGAAGTATTAATTTTTTTTTTATTGAGTTTGGAATACTTTCTTAATATGATATTTAATTATTAAAAATAAAGTTTTCTTAATTTTTTCTTAAAATGTTTTTCCTTTATGTAAAATTTAGGGTAGCTGTTAACTACTTTGCTTCGATTATTGTATGAATATGTTTTTATGTAAAATTTAGTAGGCTTACTATACAGTTTGAATGAGCTTAATGGTTAAGTGTAAGTGTTTCTTCCTAAAAAAAATTACAAGTTCAAAATCAGAGGGTAGAGTCTATATGCCTTAGTTAGACTTAACAGTCAACTTAATGCACTAAAATGGATCCACCAAGATGAGTCAGCTGTCTCCCAATCCCTTATCTCACAAAAAAAATCTCATACACCAATTTAATATATGACAAATACATAATAATAATAATAATTAAAAATAATCTTTTCTTAATCTTTTCATCTTTTCCGAAATTTTTTTTATTTTTCCAGGTGCAGCTGTCAACTACTTTGGCTTCGATCATTGTACGAACATGCCCCTTAGAGTTTACAACCATGCCGCTGGTTCTCGACATACATCTCATTCCTAAACAAGAATAAGAATTTGTCGTTGTCCCACCTTTTTCCAAATTCTGATTTTTGGTTATTCCCTGTTGTTTCCAAAGTTTCGCACTGCTTCTCGGAGGGGATAACTTCTAATGCAACTTGCCGTCAAGGGTTTCTTCTTGAGTTTACTCTCCATTGATCAGGTTCCTGTGTGGGCAATTTTTCTTTTACAGAGTTCTTTCACTAAGGGCTAAGAGCCTTTTTCTTCAGTTTAGGGTTCACACATAAAGTGCCATTATACAATCTATGTTTATATACTTTCTTAACAGAAAACCTGATGGGAACATAAGTATCTATCTGTGTATTATTTAACGTATAAATTTTTTCTTCCGAAAGAATGCGTTTAATACTGTTCTTTTCTGATTCAATAATTTATTTTCCTCACTCTCAATATTATGGTTTTTCACTGTATATGAAAATAGGTTTCTGAGGATTTAACTCGTGTCCAATTTCTCTTATATGTTTAATCTTATATGTTTAACAATTTCAATATTTTAGTCTAAATATAATATTTATCTATTTTGATTTGGAATGTGTAAAAGGAGTTTTCTATAATTATTATAATATTGTATATTTTGTACCAGTGGACAAATTAAATGGTTGATAAATGTGGATAATTATTAAAATAATTATGCATATTTTTTAATATTAAGAATTTGTAACATCAACACAATCTGATAATTCCACTAGAGAGATGGAACTCACTAATAGAAATCTGAAAAAAGTGTTTCGAAATCTTTCAGCTATTAAATTTTATATGTTAAGTTAAATAATTTAATAGTTAAAATTAAGGGTTTCCAAACACTTTTTCAGATATGTGACTTCCATATATGTGGTGGACTTGACAACCACCCTTGTGCAGATGTTTCATCCTTATATTGATATGTTACGAATTAATAGTATTATAAATGATGCATAATTATTTTAATGATTATCTAGGCTTATCAACCATTTAATTTGTACAATTTCTCATAACATAACCCAAATAGCATAGAAGAGTAATTGTGTAAATCCAAAAATTGATTACATTATTTGTTAAATCTTATTAATCTAAAACTAACAATATTTGAACTTCCCTTTGTATTCTAGGCTTATATTTATAGGAAGGCATTTTGATATGATGTATGATGCATAATTATTTTAATGAT
This sequence comes from Pinus albicaulis, assembly GCA_034641835.2. Lineage (NCBI taxonomy): Eukaryota > Viridiplantae > Streptophyta > Pinopsida > Pinales > Pinaceae > Pinus > Pinus albicaulis. The sequence continues at coordinate 1,525,387,824 of CM076575.1, read as the reverse complement.
TATATATTCTTATCAACCATTTAAGTTGTACAATTTTATAATATTACAAATGACTAGTAATTATTTCAATAATTACAAACACTTATCAACCATTTAATTTATATGAATTACTCATAACTTAATCTAAATTGATAACATAAATCCAGAAATTAAATTCATTATTTATTAAATCTTATTAATGCAAAACTCGCCAAATTTGTATAAAAAGGCATTTTCATATGATGGTGAAATGTGTGTTAGAAATTCAATGCTTTTATAACCTTCTTCTTACAAAATGAAATATGGATCTGCATCATACTTGGTAATAAAAAGTGGTTGGTGACATATGGTCGATGTTATAATTTCACTAGATTTATCTTTTTAATAACTCTAAATTTTATAAAATGTGAAATTAAATTTTATAGTTTATTATTTTAGATTAAAGTATTTTGAATTATATGTTATTATTTTTTCTTATGAGATTATCAAAAATATATAAAATAAATATTTAGTGAAATGAAAGTATATTATAAATTAAGGTTATAAATAGTATTTTTATTTTATGTAATTTTTTTCTAAACTTCGTTATCATTTAAAATTTTATTATTACTACTATTATTATTATTATTTAAAATTATTTGTTTAAAATTAATATTTAGTTTTTTATTTCAAAATATCTAACGCATAAACATAATTTAGAAAAACAAATTATAATTTTTTATTTTACTTTTTAATTTATTTAAATAACAAAAAACACCATTTTTAGTAAATATCTCAAAATTCATAAAAATTAGCTAAATCGAGTTTATTTTATTTTATTGTTAAGAGTTTTCTTCAGATGCTAGGGTTTCAACCTGCATTTTCTGAATAATTTCCACATGTGTCTTTTTCTCCAACCCTAACGTTCTTTTCCCCTCTGCGAGAACAGAGGGCATGAGCGCGCACGTTGGGGGGAGAGATCCCCTCCTATCATAGCATTGTGTCATGTGAATCAAGTAGTCAAGAAGGGATCATAGGAGTTTCAACTTCAAATAGATATAAAGGAGGAGCCGAAGGTACCCCAGTCCTTTGCGCAAAATAGCAAGCTAGAATACATGGCCAATGTCTTCTGAGAGCAGTGAAAGAGCCCCGATTTCTTATTCCCAACAACAAATTGGAGATTTATTGGAAATTTATGAAAGATCATGATTTGATCTGTAATTTTATAGGCATTTGGACCTCACAACGCTATGTGGTAAAATGGATCCAATTAAAATGGAAACCAATGGGACATATAGATCTGAAGTTGGGGGCTTGATTTTCAATAGTATTTTGGATAAGTAGAGGTTTTTCGAAAATGGGCTATCTTTCTTCTATAATTTTGGACTCTTCATTCACTACTCAGAAGAATGTTACAATCCAGACCGGAAGAAATTCATGGTCGCCCGAGTTTGGCTCCAATTATTTTCCCTCTGTGTGGATTTTTAGGATCCATAATATTGGAGGAATAGGAAACATTATTAGTATTTTTCTCAAGGTAGTTGATGCAATAAGGTGAGGTCAATATACTTGATATGCTTAGATTTGTGTTTATATGAATATTACTGAGCCTCTCTAGGAATTCATTGAGTTAGAATATGAATATTAGGGATGGCAGAAACCTATGGACTACGAGCACCTTCCATTTCATTATAGAAGATTCCATGAGTATGACGACTTGTAAAGGGAATTCCCTTTCAATAAAAAAAAATAATGGAGTCAGAGACTGCCAAAGATACAACGAAGCCCCAGGAAGATTCAAAGGGTTTCTAGTAAGTACAAAAAAGGGCAATGTGAGAGCCCCCCTGTAACTGTACGCACAAATGCAGATAATAAAATCCATGAGGGACTCAAATCGTTATAATATCTTGATGGAGGATGGTGAAAACCCTAGTGAACCGAGAGATCTAACTACAAAAGAAAATTCTAGAGTTGCACCGTTAAAGGTGGGAAAAAACCTACGAGGAAAACTAAGGATGAGCTACAAGAAAAAGAAATGTCAGAACAAAATAAGGATCAAGATAATATGGAGATTGACAACTCAAAGGATGATCTAAGAATAGAAGAATAAATCATGAAAACATTGTTGAATGAATGGTGATACCCGGATGAAGTATTCATTCATGAAAACCAAAACAATTATACTAAGACATTTTTCAACAATATCAAGCTAAGAAAAGGTCAACATCTCTTGATCAACTCGATCATTTTGGATCTTAAACAAATTCCAGGCCCGGATCGGAATGCACCAGGAAAAAGAGGAAATAAAAGTGGTTGAAAAAACATGGAAGAATCCATAGATATCGTGGGGGATCTGTTGGTAAATTCATGAAGGGTAGTTCAGCTATAAGCCATTTTCCACCAAATCTATAATCCTTATCAATTATTATTACCTCCTTTAATGTGAGAGGCCTCAACCATAGAGGAAATTAAGATTATTTGAAAGAGAGGCTCAAAAGAGACAAACCGAGCATTATGATTATTCAAGAAACAAAAATATTAGAGAGTAGAATAATGGAAATTGTTAGGGGTTTAAAAGCGCAATACCAGTTCGTAGATGAGGATTCCAAAGGAAGAGCAGGAGGGCTCGCTATCCTATGGATCACTACCTAGATCATATTCGATGACTGGATACGCATGACTACACTCTACTCATAGGGGTATGTGTGCCTAACATTCCAGGAGAAAAACAGGTTTCCCTCCAGAATATAGGAAACTAAGAAGGCTCCACTAAGAATAGATTTAGATTCTTGGCAGTCATTTAAACTTGATCTCCTCGCTGGAAGAGAAGAAGGGAGTAATTCACCATATATATGTAGAGATGGAAGCATTTTTAGACACAATTGCAGAGCTACAATTGGTGGATATGCCAACAAATAATGACATGTATAGTTGGAAAAATCACTGAGGGGGCCCTCATAAAGTAGCATGGCGCCTTCATAGAGTTATGGTTTCTGAACAAGTGATTCATAGAGATATTTTCCTTGAATAATCCATACTCCCATGCATGTGATAAAACCATTTCCTGATTAGGATGGATATTGATATGAAATAGCCCCCAAGAACCATCCTTTGACTTTGAATCCTTATCGCTAAGGGACCCTTCATTTACGCAAAATGTAGAAAGTTGGTGGAAAGTAAGCACAACTCACATCAGAAACCACATGCACACATTCCATCTAAAATTAAAACAAATCAAAACTCATATTAGGAAATGGAACCAAGAAGAGTTTGGAAGCATTATTAAAGATCATAAACAAATCCAAGACATGACGTAAGATGTTAGATATAAGACTTTTGTGATCCCTAATGTAGATAAAAGAACTTTTGGATTAATCACATCATTAAGATTAGGTCCTAATGATGTGATTAATCCGAAAATTCTTGTATCTGGGTGAAAATGTGAAGTTGGGTTACACTTTTTGCCCTTTTTTGAGAAAAAACTTTCATTTTTTTTAGTTCTTCAACTTTTTGCAAGCTAAAACAATTTTTCTATTTAGAATTTCATTTTGCGATAAAAATAAAAGTCGTCAAAAATTTTGTTAGCTTTCTATTACTTATTTTTTGGAATTTATTTATACACATTTGAAATGTCAACTTAGCGTTTCTTTGAGTGTGTGTTTTTTAACAATCAACGGATTCATAAGAAGTCATGTTAATACACAATGTTGTATTCTTTCAAAATTTGTGTTTTTGAGAAACAATATGTGTTACAACAATCTAAACAGATTCTACCTCGGTCTTGTCATATTTACAACGCCAATGGATGCATATTATAATTACTAGAATTTTGGAACTGGTCCAATATGAAAAACTGCATATTTTGAACATGTTTTGTGATGGAAGAAATTTATTAACATATAAGTTATAAACTAAAAATCTAAAAGCTACCCATTAGAGGTGACAGACCAATGTAATGTATGATAATTTTTTCAATTTGTTTTACAATGTATTTTGAAAGATACGAAATTTTGATTTCACTGAATCACAATGACCTTTAGAAATTGTTTACATCCATTTTATTACAAAATTAATTAAAATTAGTAAATATTTATGAAATTCTATGAATGTTATATTTCTTGAAATTAGATTCAATTCTAAAAATGCTTGTCTTGGTTCCGACAGTTAATTCAGAATGTTTCATCGAGTTTAATCAGTCCAAAGTTGCAGAAACGTATTCAAGGCTTGGCTCTATGTAATTGGTGATGCGTTAGTTCGGCCGAACTGTTTTTTGCACCGATGACACGTTAAATCAAACGAAAAAGTAGTTCGGCTGAACTATTTATTAGAAGTTCGGCCGGAATTTTACTTATCTTTCCATCGGCCGGAAAGTACCACCGATCCCCTCCAAAAAAACATTCCGCGGCAATATAAATTGTCGTGAAACCATTCATTATTTTCGCATATTTTCGCACATTTGGTCTGATTTTACAAAAGTCTTCATCTGATTTTGCAAAATATTGTTTTGGGTTTAAGGAATTTTCTTGGAGGTACATTCAAAGGAATTTTCTTTGAGACACATTATTTTCGTACATTTGATCTAATTTTGCAAGGAATTTTTTTGGGTTTAAAGAATTTTCTTGGAGTTACATTCAAAATTTCTTGGAGGTACATTCAAAAGACATTTCTTGGAGGTATGTGATACAGTTTTTTGGGCTTCATTTTTTTTAAGTATGGATTTGGGCCTAATTTCGAAAGGACATTTTTTGGTTTTGGGTTGAAGTAAATCTTTTATAATGATTTTTTAAAATGTGTTTTTGTGTAACTTTTTAAATGAATTTTTTTTGTAGGACTTGGAAGGAAATATTTTGAACTTCGTTTCATTTTTATACGACATTTTTTTCTTGAATTTTTTAAAGTAGGTGTTTTGGATTAGAGTATGTATTTTTTGCAAAATTTTTAAAATGAGTTTATTTTAAATTAAATATTTTGTGAATTTTTTTTTTAATTGAGTTTTTGTCTAAATTTTTGAAGGAAATTTTGTGAACTTGATACTCTATTATCATGGGAAATCGAAGAAATTGTATGAGAAAATATCATCGAAAAAGAGACCCTGAGGAACGTAGAGAAGAGACGAGACAATCTCGCAAGAGAAAGATAGAAGGACTCTCAAATATTGAAGGGGAAAATCAACCTCAACTAGAAGTTGAAATAGGTATGTAAATATAAATATTATGATTTTGATATATTTAAAATTTTCCTAGTGTAAAATGTGAAGCTTAATTTTTATTTGATTAAATAATTTTAAAAATATTTTGCAATGTAAAAAGAGAGAGATATTCCTCAAAACATTGATGATGAGATACAAAATTTTGAAAGAGAAAGTGAAAGAGATATTGAACCAATGATTGAAGATGGTGAAAATGATGAAAGAAATTCAAGTGAAGAAATTGAATCACAAGGTATGTTCATATATATATATATAGACACACACACACACACACATATATATATGTTGAACACATGCATGTATTATTGAAATTATACCTATATTTATTAATTTAGTTATTTATTGAATATATAAACTTATTATGTACTATTCATTCGAATATGTACAGATGAAATCAATGTCAATGACGAGATGTTAGAAAATGTTGACACTCACACATATGGAGATAAAAAAGCTGACCATTATATACGATATCGTGTTAACCGCATTTTTGAGAAGTATTTCATAAAGGAAAATGTGACAGTTCAAGCCCAAATGTTGAAAGGTCTCCTATCATTAAGGAAATTAAAAGAAGCTACAACTTTATTGGGTATTCAAAAATCAACCAAAGATAAAAAAAAATGAAGGAAAATGTGATACAAAATATAAATAGTGCTATAAATTCAATTAGAAGATCTAGAAAAAAAATGTTTTAGTTGTACGTAGAGAAATACATATGGCAGTGGTTTCATCAGGTATTAAAGAGAATCACTTGGTAAAATCTATGGCACGAGCATTAGGAACCTCGCGAAAAATTTTGCACAAACATCGAAAATTTCGGTTGCAAATAGATGTAAATGATGAACTTGCTTGTTGGAGAGCTATTTGTAGGCAACCATACAAAGATAGACTTCGAGAAAATGTTAAAAAAATAATATATGAATATTGGAAGAACAATTCGCGTGTTTTGCCAACTACAAGGCATGTTATGTGAAGAAGAATAGCACGAAATCAGTACAAAGAACATGAAAAACATTTCTTGGAAACCACTTAGATAAATTTGTTCAAAAAGTTCAAAGAAGAGAATCATGAAATTCATGTTTCAATCAGTGCTTTTGTTCAACAAAAACCATGGTATGTAAAACCTATCACCGTACGCGACACTTGTTGTTGTCGTTATCATGTGGAATTTGAGTTATATTATGACACATTCCTTGATTTTGGTAGAACATTTTGGAAGGATTCACCTCCTCCTTCCACTATCCATGATTTCATATCTCAAATTCTATGTGAAAGAGAAAGCAATGAACTATTTTACGAAAAGAAATGTGTTGGTGGTAAAAAATGCGATGATTGTGGAAATTTGACTAAATTTCAAAACAAATATCGTATTGATATAAATGATCAATCATTGTCCAACATGAAAGTGAAATGGAATAGATATGAATATATCGGTACATCGATTCAAGGTGCAAATAGTGTTAAAAGAATCGAATTACGAGAAGACGAAATTTTTCTGATAGAATTTTTGAGAAAGTTTGAGGCAGAAATTTACAAATACACCAAGCATTCCCATAAAGCTCGATGGCAAGACTTTCAATTCAAAAAATCTCATGAATTTTTTCCACCAGGGACCATTTTGTCAGTGATTGATTTTGTAGAAAACTACACATTTTTTCCACAAAAAGAAATTCAGAGTGAATACTATCATTCTGACCAAGTCTCCATGCTCGTCCATATTCTATATAGACATGCTGAACAAAACATCGATCATATAGAAAGCACCAGTGAAAATCGACATATTATTAAAGAATATCACTTTTATATCAGTGATGATCGTACACATGATACATATTTTGTACAACACTGTTTTGGAAAAATTTATGATTCCTTGAAAAATCGTGGAATAACATTCAATGAATATTGGATATGGTCAGACAGATGCGTATGACAATTCAAATTTGCACGATCATTCTTTTGGTTGTGTTGTCTTCATAAGAAAACCTGCATTAAACAATGTTGGAATTTCTTTGAGACTGGCCATGGAAAAGGAGAACATGACGGTGCAGAGGCATGCAAAAAATGAGCACTTCGAAGATATCAAATTAACCCCTCTGCAAGCCGACTTGTTCAATGGTGCATTGCTGCTCTAAGCCATCAGACTAACCGATCAAGGGAAGTGCGAAGGTACATTCAATTTATTTTTTATTGGATATCTAAGTAAATAAACAGTGTACATTCATCACAATGATTATCTTTGATTGTATTTTGATATCATTTTTACATTCTTCTTTAAATTTTCCATATAAAGGTTTTTTTGGCATATTGGGATCGAAGACGTAGATAGATCAATTGCAAATGACGTTGAAATAATAAAAGAGACTCGAAAATTGCATTAAATTAAAACAAAGTCGTCCAGAAATGTGTTTGCATTGGATAAAAGAAAATATTCTTTTTCTTGTCTTGTTTGCATAGACAACACAAAATCCAATGACGTTTGTGAAAACAAAATGTATGTAAAAGATTGGAAACATACAGAGCTAAATACAAAGGGAAAAATGTTCATTGCAATGTTTGAAGAAATGCAATCAGAGGAGACTACAATATCATCCGATGGTGATCGAGTTTCTGATCTTGTTAGAAAAGGTAACATTTGAATTGCTTTCTAATGATAAAGATCTAGAAATAAATTTGAATATGTATAATGTTGCCAAGTTTGTTTTATTGTGCAGAAGATGTTTTTGCTATAAGTGCACCTACTCACAAAGATGAAAATGTGAAGTATTATTTGGTGCATTTCATTGAATGAAAAATGAAATTATTATAAGACTATAATGATCATGGATTTCCATATGAAAGAGGATCTATTATACTAAAAGGTTATTTTTTCAGAAAAACTAATCAAATTGGGAATTTTTTTTACTTTGAAGACTATGAGCTTGATTTCATAAGTTGTCAATATAGTCACTTGGTGTGTGCAACACACATAAATTTGATCGAGGTTGAATCAAAGAAAAAAACGAATATTGAGAAACAGAAAATGTCAAAATCTGATCATGAACGGATTATTGAAGATGGAATTCCATTGGAATTTTTTTGATTGAACTGCCCAAAAATTTATCCTCTTTGGATTATATGTTCTATAACTTCTAGTGCTCAATTAAAAATTGAGCTGCCTTGTTATGTTACTTGTGCAAGTGCTTGCACATGTACAATTTTTTTTGGTACATGCACACTCTAGTATCAACTGAAAGTAGCTTTTTTATACATGCATTGATGAAAAATGTTGCATACATATTGGATATATAAATATATATATATGTTCTAGAATGAAATTAACTATTCAAGTAGTTTTACTATGTGGATTGATGAAAAATGTTTCACGTACTCAATATATATGTTCTAGAATGAAATTAACTGAAAGTAGTTTTTCAATGTGCATTGATGAAAAATGTTGCATGTACTGGATATATACACAAACTCAATGCACACCCAGTTTTTCTTATGGGATTTTTTGATAAAAAGTATCCACAATGTAAATAAATCATCTGCAGTATAATTTTGTACGAAAATTCCTTTCAGACAAGAGATGCAGAGCACTTCTTTGACTTTTGGTGGGATTTGAGCCACATCTCTATTCCTGATTGAAAATCTGGTACAAAATTTGTCTTTCCAATGGTCGAATATGTTCTATGTGCATTGATGAAAAATTTACATACTACATACCATTGTTTGAGTGAATTTGTTTTTAAAAACTTACCAAATGTACTTCAACCATGTCCAAAACTTGAATTTTAAAAACTTTTTGGTTATATCAAAACAAATTAGTTCACATGTCATGCCAATTGTTGTTCAACTATCCAATAAAAACATTAAATATTTAACATTATATCACATGCATAATGTAGATTGAAATGGTATCCAAGACTTAGTTTTAAAAACTTTTTGATTATATCACAACATTACTTCACATGCCTAATGTACTTCAACCATCCAAAACTTGAGTTTTAAATTTTTTTTGATTATATCACAACATTACTTGACATGTCATCCAATTGTAGTTCAACTATCCAATAAAAACATTTAACATTATATCACATGTGCCAAATGTACATTGAAACCATCCAGAACTTAAGTGTTAGAATTTTTTTGATTATATATCGTGCAACATTACTTCACATGACATGCCAACTATAGTTCAACTATCCAATAAAAACATTTAACATTATATCACATGCCAAATGTAGAATGAAACCATCCAAAACTTAGCCTTTAATTTAACAAAAAATTATAGATCACAACATTACTTCACATGCACGTATTACTTCACATGCCATGCTAATTATAGTTCTTGACTATCCAATAAAAACATTAAACATTTAACATTAAATATCACATGCCAAATGTAGATTGAAACCATCCAAAACTTGAGTTTTTAAAACTTTTTGATTATATCATGTGACATTACTTCACATGCCATGCCAATTATAGTTCAACTATCCAATAAAAACATTTAACATTATATCACATGCCAAATGTAGATTGAAACCATCCAAAACTTAACTTTTAATTTAACAAAAGATTATGATCACAACACCACTTCACATGCTAAATGTACTTCAAGCATCCAAAACTTAAATTTTAAAAACAAAAAAAATTATAACACATCATTACATAACATGCTAAATGTAGTTCAGAAGCAAAACATTAATTTATAGATGACAACATTACTAGTAGTTCAATTGTCCAAAACTTAAAAGTTTTAAAAACCAAACAAATTATATAACAACATTAATTCACATTCACATGCCAAAAGTACTAAAACCATCCAAAACTTAACTTTTTGGAACAAAACAAATTATATTAACACTATAATAAAATATGTCCAAAAATTGTAGATCTCACAAGTATCAAGTATCAAGTTATATATATATGATAGTGCATCTAGATAATATATAAAAAAGTAAGTTTAAGACTATCTAGATCTTGAAATCAAATCTACAAATCATGTCCATAAAATAGAGATGGATGTAATGTCTTTCCTATCAAAGTCTCAATCTGCGTGCTATCTTGCAAAGCATGGGAAACCTGTACACAATGCACATACAAACATTAAAATTTGATTTTTTGAAAATGAGTGAGAATATATATAGAACTTCATGTAAAAAACAAAATATAAAAAAAATCATGCAATACCTCATGAGGTTCCCTCTCCATTTTTTTGCCTGCTACAAGTTCCCCCATGGGAACATCTCCAATAGCAAACTGTACAATACACGTGTAAAGTTAAATATATATATATATATTAAACAATTTCAGATGAAAATGCACATGTCCATATATAAAATTATTTTCAATAATATTAAAAAAAAGTTAGATAACTTGTTCAAATGGTTGAAATGGTGTGGATGTTCCTATCTTCGTTGCTACAGTCCGTGGATTAAAGAAATATTCTATAGAAACCTAAAATTAAAAATTTTAGATCAAGATCTCAATTTATAATAAAACTTGAATAAACTTCAATCTATAAATTATAACTAAATTATATATATATATATATATCTATATATATATATATATATATATATATATATATATAAGTCAAAAATTGAATACTTCTGCAGGTGAATTTGGGACATCTCCTAAGAGAGGCTCCAAAAGAAAATCTCTAAGAACCTAAAATTCAAAAAATTTAAAATAACTCAAGATATATATATATATATATATATATATATATATATCAATTTTAATGGAAATTTTTGAGGTGGAATATATATATGACTTAAACATAAATTTTAAAAGTGAAAAATTGTCCATACTTGTTGTGGATGTGGCACATCTCCTAAGGAAGTAGAAGGTACATCGCCCAAGGAAGAAGAAGGTACTGCCATCCCAAAAACATCGGACGGAATTGAAATCTGTTAAAACATTTTATTATTATATATGTACATGTACATGTGCGCACAATTATTTACTTTAAAAATATCACTTAAAAAACAATAACATTTGCCAACATATCTTGATGGTGAGGCCCATCTGCATTGTTTGAACCAGAGGTCCCGAATGTGATATTAACATTTTCTTCATTGATCATGCATGACAACTGAAAATGGTGTTTTAACATATAATGATACATTTTTGTGAGATTAATGTACATACAAATAACTGTATACATGTACATACACTTGTATTTATTACAAATTGTACACATGTATGTGTTAAAATAATTGAACCCTAAGGTCATTAACACATACCATTCCCGTGCCCTCTTCCTCATGAAGAATTAGGTCTCGCCAACCGTTGTGACAATTATTTGCATATATTCTAAGATCTTCAACATTCATGTTGTCAATCTCTTCATCTGTACAATACACAAAATTGGCACATGCATTCTCACATGCTCTTTATCGATTTAGACAAACATCGACTCCACCCAATTCACTGTAAACATTGTCGATCATATATATATGTGTGTGTGTGTGTGTGTGTGTGTGTTGAACACATGCACGTATTATTGAAATTATACATATATTTATTAATTTATTTATTTATTGAATATGTAAACTTATTATGTACTATTCATTATAATATGTACATATGAAATCAATGTCGATGACGAGATGTTAGAAAATGTTGACACTCACACATATGGAGATAAAAAAACTGACCATTATATACGATATTGTGTTAACCACATTTTTGAGAAGTATTTCATAAAGGAAAATGTGATAGTTCAAGCCCAAATGTTGAAAGGTCCCCTATCATTAAGCAAATTAAAAGAAGCTATGACTTTATTAGGTATTAAAAAAAAAACAAAGATAAAAAAATGAAGGAAAATGTGATACAAAATATAAATAGTGCTATAAATTCAATTAAAAGATCTAGAAAGAGAAATGTTTCAGTTGTACGTAGAGCAATACATATGGCAGTGGTTTCATCAAGTACTAAAGAGAATCGCTTGGTAAAATCTATGGCAAGAGCATTAGGAACCTCGCGAAAAGCTTTGCACAAACATCGGAAATTTTGGTTGCAAATAGATGTAAATGATGAACTTTCTTGTTGGAGAGCTATTTGTAGGCAACCATATAAAGATAGACTTGGAGAAAATGTTAAAAAAATAATAAATGAATATTGGAAGAACAATTCACGTGTTTCGCCAACTGCAAGGCATGTGATGCGAAGAAGAATAGCATGAAATCTGTACGAAGAACATGAAAAACATTTCTTGGAAACCACTCAGATAGAGTTGTTCAACAAGTTCAAAGAAGAGAATCGTAAAATTCATGTTTCAATCAGTGCTTTTGTTAAAAAAAAACCATGGTATGTAAAACCTCTCACCGTACGCGACACTTGTTGTTGCCGTTATCATGTGGAATTTGAGTTATATTATGACACATTCCTTGATTTTGGTAGAACATTTTGGAAGGATTCACCTCCTCCTTCCACTATCCGTGATTTCACATCTCAAATTCTATGTGAAAGAGAAAGCGATGAACTATTTTATGAAAATAAATGTGTTGGTTGTAAAAAATGCAATGATTGTGGAAATTTGACTAAATTTAAAAACAAATATCATACTAATATAAATGATCAATCATTTTCCAACATGAAAGTGAAATGGAAGAGATATGAATATATCCATACATCGATTCAAGGTGAAAATACTGTTAAAGGAATTGAATTACGAGAAGAAGAAATTTTTGTGATAGACTTTTTCAGAAATTTTGAGGCAGAAATTTACAAATACACGAAGCATTCCCATAATTCTCGATGGCAAGACTTGAAATTCAAAAAATCCCATGAAGCTTTTCCACCAGGGACCATTTTGTCAGTAATTGATTTTGCAGAAAACTACACATTTGTTCCACAAAAAGAAATTCAGAGTAAATACTATCATTCTGACCAAGTCTCCATGCTCGTCCATATTCTATATAGACATGTTGAACAAAACATCGATCATTTAGAAAGAACCAGTGAAAATCAACATATTATTAAAGAATATCACTTTTATATCAGTGACGATCGTACACATGATACATATTTTGTACAACATTGTTTTGGAAAAATTTATGATTCCTTGAAAAATAATGGAATAACATTCAACGAACATATGGTCAAACGGATGCGCAGGAAAATTCAAATCTGCACTATCATTCTTTTGGTTATGTTGTCTTCATAAGAAAACTTGCATTAAACATTGTTGGAATTTCTTTGAGACTGGCCATGGAAAAGAAGAAAATGACGGTGCAGGGGCATGCATAAAATGAACACTTCAAAGATATCAAATGAACCCCTCTGCAAGCCGACTTGTGGATGTGAAAGAAGTTTTTAAATGGTGTATCACTGCTCTAAGCCATAAGACTAACCAATCAAGGGAAGTGCGAAGGTACATTCAATTTAATTTTATTGAATATCTAATTAAATAAATAGTGTACATTTATCACAATGATTATCTTTGATTGTATTTTGATATTATATTTACATTATTCTTTAAATTTTCCATATAAAGGTTTTTTTGGCATATTGGGATCGAAGACGTAGATAGATCAATTGGAAATGACGTTGAAACAATAAAAGGGACTCGAAAATTGCATTCAATTAAAACAAAGTCGTCCAAAAATGTGTTTGCATTGGATAAAAGAAAATTTTCTTATTTTTGTCATGTTTGCATAGACAACACAAAATCCAATCACGTTTGTGAAAACAAAATGTATGTAAAATATTGGAAACATACAGATCTAAATACAAAGGGAAAAATGTCCGTTGCAATGTTGGAAGAAATGCAATCAGAGGAGACTACAATATCATCCGATGGTGATCGAGTTTCTAATCTTGTTAGAAAAGGTAACATTTGAATTTCTTTCTAATGATAAAGATCTAGAAATAAATTTGAATATGTATAATTTTGTCAAGTTTGTTCTATTGTGCAAGAGATTTTTTTGTTGTAATTACACCTACTGACAACGATGAAAATGTGAAGTATTATTTGATGCGTTGCACTGAAAGAAAAATGAAATTATTATAAGACTATAATGATCACGGATTTCCATATGAAAGATGATCTATTATACTGAAAGGTTACTTTTTCAGACGAACTAATCAAAGTGGGAATTTTGTTTACCTTGAAGACTATGAACCTGATTTGATAAGTTGTCAATATAGTCACTTGGTGTGTGCAACACACATAAAGTTGATTGAGGTTCAATCAAAGAAAAAAATGAATATTAGGAAATGGAAAATGTCAAAATCCGATCATGAACGGATTATTGAAGATGGCATTCCATTGGAATTTTTTTGATTGAATTGCCCAACAATTTATTCTCTTTGGATTATATGTTCTAGAACTTCCAGTACTCAATTAAAAATTGAGTTTCCTTGTTATGTTATCTGTGCAAGTGTTTGCACATGTACAAATTGTTTTGGTACATGCACACTCTAATATCAACTGAAAGTAGCTTTTTTATACATGCATTGATGAAAAATGTTTCATATATATATATATATAGATATCTCTTCTAGAATGCAATTAATTGTTCAAGTAGTTTTACTATGTGGATTGATGAAAAATGTTTCACGTACTCAATGTATATGTTCTAGAATGCAATTATCTGAAAGTAGTTTTTCAATGTGCATTGATGAAAAATGTTGCACGTACTGGATATATACATGAACTCAATGTATGCCGAATTTTTCTTGTGGGCCTTTTTGGTAAAAAATATCCACAATGTAAATAAATCATCCGCAGTATAATTTTGTACGAATATTCCTTTCAGACAAGAGACTCGTATTACTTCTTCGACTTTTGGTGGGATTTGACCCACATCTCTATTCTTGATTGAAAATCTAGTACAAAATTTTTCTATCCAACGATCGAATATGTTCTATGTGTATTGATGAAAACCTTACATACTACATACTATTGTTTGAGTGAATTTTTTTTTAAAAACTTACCAAATGTATTTCAACCATGTCCAAAACATGGATTTTAAAAACTTTTTGGTTATATCAAAACAGATTACTTCACAAGTCATGCCAATTGTAGTTAAACTATCCAATAAAAACATTAAACATTTAACATTATATCACATGCCAAATGTAGATTGAAATGGTATCCAAAACTTAGTTTTTAAAACTTCTTTTATTATATCACAACATTACTTCACCTCCCTAATGTACTTCAACCATCCAAAACTTGAGTTTTAAAACTTTTTTGATTAAATCACAAAATTACTTGACATTCCATCCAATTGTAGTTCAACTATCCAATAAAAACATTTAACATTATATCACATGTTCCAAATGTAGATTGAAACCATCCAAAATTTATGTTTTAATTTTTTTTTGATTATATAACGCGCAACATTACTTCACATGCCATGCCAATTATAGTTCAACTATCCAATAAAAACATTTAACATTATATCACATGCCAAATGTAGATTGAAACCATCCAAAACTTAACCTTTAATTTAACCAGAAATTATAGATCACAACATTACTTCACATGCATGTATTACCTCACATGCCATGCCAATTGTAGTTCTTCACTATCCAAAAAAAACATTAAACATTTAACATTAAATATCACATGCCAAATGTAGATTGAAACCATCCAAAACTTGAGTTTTAAAAACTTTTTGATTATATCATGTAACATTACTTCACATGCCATGCCAATTATAGTTCAATTATCCAATAAAAACATTTAACATTATATCACATGCCAAATGTATATTGAAAACATCCAAAACTTAACTTTTAATTTAACAGAAAACTATAGATCACAACACTACTTCATATGCCAAATGTAGTTCAGAAGAAAAACATTAATTTATAGATGAAAACATTACTAGTAGTTCAATTATCCAAAACTTAAAAGTTTTAAAAACCAAACAAATTATATAACAACATTACTTCACATTCACATGCCAAAAGTACTAAAACCATCCAAAACTTAACTTTTTGGAACAAAAAAAATTATATTAACACTGTAATAAAATATGTCCAAAAATTGTAGGTCTCACAAGTATCAAGTATCAAGTTATATGTATATGACTGTGCATCTAGATAATATATAAAAAGGTAAATTTAAGACTAGAAATCTCAATCAAATCTACAAATCATGTCCATCAAATACAGATGGATGTAGTGTCTTTCCTAGCAGAGTCTCAATCTGCGCACTATCTTGCGAAGCATGGGGAACCTGTACATAATGCACATACAAACATTAAAATTTGATGTTTTAAAAATGAGTGAGAATATATAGAACTTCATGTAAAAAACAAAATATAAAAAAAAAATCATGCAATTCCTCATGAGGTTCCCTCTCCATTTGTTCGTCTGCTACAACTTCCCCCATGGGAACATCTCCAACAGTAAATTGTACAATATACATGTATAGTTAATATATATATATATATATATTAAAAAAAATCAAATGAAATTGCACATGTGTACATATATAAAATTATTTTCAATAATATTAAAAAAAAAGTTAGACAACTTGTTCAAATGGTTGAAATGGTGTGGATGTTCCTATCTCTATCGCTAGAGTCTGTGGATTAAAGAAATCTTCTATAGAAACCTAAAATTCAAAATTTTAAAAGTATAAAATAACTCAAGATCAAGATCTCAATTTATAATAAAACTTAAATAAACTTCAATTTATAAATTATAACTTTTAAAAAAACATATATATATTTAAAAGTGAAAAGTTGAATACTTTTGCAGGTGAATTTGGGACATCTCCTAAGAGAGGCTCCAAAAGAAAATCTCCAAAAACCTAAAATTCAAAAAATTTAAAATAACTCAAGATATAGATATATATATCTCAATTTTTAATGGAACTTTTTGAGGTGGAATATATATATAACTTAAACATAAATTTTAAAAGTGAAAAATTATCCATACTTGTTGTGGATGTGGCACATCTCCTAAGGAAGTAGAAGGTACTTCTCCCAAGGAAGAAGAAGGTACTGCCATCCCAAAAACATCGGACAAAATCGGAATCTGTTAAAACATTTTATTATTATATATGTACATGTACATGTGCGCACAATTATTTATTTTAAAAATATCACTTAAAAAACACTAACATTTGTCAACATATCTTGATGGTGAGACCCATCTGCATTGTTTGAACTAGAGTCTCAAACGTGAAATTAACATTTTCATCATTCATCATGCGTGACAACTGCAAATGGTGTTTTAACATATAATGATACATTTTTGTTAGATTAATGTACATACAAATAAATGTATACATGTACATACACATGTATTTATTACAAATTGTACACATGTATGTATTAAAATAATTGAACCCTAAGGTCATTAACACATACCGTTCCCGTGCCCTCTTCCTCATGAAGAATTAGGTCTTGCCAACCATTGCGACAATTTTTTGCATATATTCAGAGATCTTCAACATTCATGTTGTTAATCTCTTCATCTATACAATACACAAAATTGGCACGTGCATTCTCACATGCTCTTTGTCGATTTAGACAAACATCGACTCCACCCAATCCGCTGTAAACATTTTCGATCATGAAATCCCTTGCTTCTCGACTTATTTGAGAAGTCGCATCCATCTCTAACCGCAGAGTTTCGACCCGAAAAGGTCGACTCACCAATGGCGGCTCAGGGCGAGGCAACTCCACATCTTGCTTAGCGCCCTTACGATCATACAATTGACCTTTCCTCGGACCAAAAAATTCTGACGGAAGGTCATTGTAATTGGGTTTCATTTTCAAAAAAAATTCTGCGTAAAAAAATTGTGCAAAATAAACAGGAACCTCGTCGTTCCATGGGAGCCTTCCATAGGCCGCAAGGTGCCTATCATACAAATAGTGAGCTATATCGGGGTGCTTGAAATATTGCACCTTCAACATTTTTATTTTTGGCCCTTCCTTGAAATTGAACATTGACTTCGCCATATCTTTTGTAACTCTTTGTTTTACATCCTCCCATTTATCGGGACCCATTACTGTTTCCTTTCTCTTTCTCATGACTTTTACAAATGTATCAGTCATTGGCCTAAGATTTTTGTACACATTTACTATTTCGCCCAATGGATGTGTAACTATTTCGAGGCTTTGTCGACTCTCAGCAGGTAGAGTCAAAGCCACGAGATCTCTCCGTAATTTTTCATGAATTTGTTGACACCTTTGTAAGGTGCATTGCGCCATGTTTCTTTCCCATGGTATATCAGAAATGTCGGCCAGATAAGTTGTGGTGGGTATACAACCTTCTTCTTGAATGTAGCATTCTGCCCTGCATCTATTTTTACCAATATTTGGAACATTTTCAGCCTCTGCATCAATATATACAAAATTTTTTATATTAGAAAAAACACATGTAAAAAAAATTGTACAAATTCAATGAAAAAAATATTGAAATTGATGGCAACCTCGACGTGGTTGGTTAGCATCTTCTCCACCCTGAAACTGTTGAGACCTAGAATGACCCTACTGAGAACCAACACCACCAGCCGTTGATTGGCCTCCGAGAGAATAAATATCACCACCTTCACGCAACCTGCTACCACTTATTAATGGCCCTCTAAGGGGATTTGAACCACCACCAACCTCTCGAGACGAAAGAGAAGCTTCATAAAAAAATACGAATTTATAATCAATTGAAAAATACATGCATACATATAAATACACGTGTACATATTCATTGATTAAATTGTGTTAAAACCATACCACGACTGGGTGAAACATGGGCATCCATGGCTGGAGTAGAGACCCTTCTCTTCTTATTAGCTCCTAAAAAATAAAAAATGAAACTTATTAATAGCCAATTTAACTCAAAAAGTTGATAAAAAATCAATTCCATATGTACACACATGTATGGAGATTTAAGATTATATTTAAATTTACCATGAACAGCTCTCAATCCCGATCCCTGATCCTCCCCTCTCATAGAGATATGGGATTATGTTGATCTTCGTCGTTCATCCTCCATAATATATATATCTACGGTGGACATTTACAATTAATTTTTTAAATAACTAATTTAAATTAAATTCAAAATAAAGTTCAGAAAATTAATGTTTAATTTAGTGTAAACAAATTATGTAAAACACAACTTTCAAAGCACTAATTGATGTGTGAAACTCAATTTAAGAAAAAAAAAAGTTATAAAAATGATAAGTTCAACAAATTGTGTTTTACATGGTGGGAGCAAACTTGGTATAAAATTGAAAAAAACACATTGTCATTAAAAAAGAAGTGAAACTCCATTTAAACAAAAATTTGTTGAAGTCCCCGCATTTTAATTTCATAAAATGTGAAGTTCACCACTTGTTGCAAATTTTAAGTTCACCAAGTTGCGCTTTACATGGTGTGGTGGGAGCACACTTGGTATATAATTGAAAAAAGCACATGGTCATTAAAAAAGACACATTTATAAGTACACAACACACACATATCCAAGATATGTTACAATGTCGATCAATAAATTTTGAAGGAGAGTGTCTCAACACTAATTCATCTTTGAGAGATGAATCTTGAATTTTTGAAGAAGAGTGTCTCAAAACTAATTCATCTTTGAGAGATGAATCTTGCATTGGCATTGCCCCGTATAATTCTAATTCATCTATTAATTCATCTTTGATAGATGAATCCTGAATTTGCATTGCCCCACACAATAAATCAGCAGACATCTTATTCACATTTGTACAATGCCTTATACTAAAAAATTGAAATTGGCTAACAATATTGTTTGCTATTCCATGTAGTTCTTTTAGCCTCTCCTTCTTAACTTGGTATACACCATTCATCTGGTTGCACAGAAGTTCAGAATTGGTGAAAACTACGATTCCATTTGTTCCATACTCCATCGTTGTTCCCAATCCTTTTATCAATCCAATATAATATGCCCCATTGTTTTTTGTTATTCCCAGTATATTCATTTTCATTTAGACGACTTTTCTAGTCGCAATATTGGAAAGCACATATGTAATCACTGCATTCCCTGGATTGGGATAGCAAGAAATGTCTATGCATAATTTCCATTTTTCAACCAAATTTAATGGTTTTCTTATCCCTAAAAAAAAAATTTCAATAAAAATATATATATTAAATTGACATTAATTGCAAATGCATGGGAGAAATGAAAAACTTATATTTAGATCTATTCCAAAGATTTATTGTAGGAGAATTTACCAGATATGTCACCTTTCATAAAAGATGAGATCTAGAAGCTGCCTGGCCCTTTACAGACTCTGCTTATAGAACTACCATGGATATGAAAATTAAAAACTTCTAATTAGATCTATTCTAGAGATTGAATTTAGGGGCATTTACTCTTAGGTTAAAACGTATATGTTTTGTATCAAATCATTTTTGGTTTCAATGGGAAACTTTTATGGCTAATTTTTGTTTTACATTTTGAATATAAAAGGTTTTTTCTCTCTCATTGTTTGAGACTATGGATATGAAAATGAAAAACTATATACTTTGTTAAAAACTATGTTTTGTATCAAATTATTTTTTGTTTCTAAATACTATATACATGTTGACTGTAGGGGCATTTAGATCTATTCCAGAGATTTACTGGAGGGGAATTTACTAGATATATCACCTTTCATAAAAGATGAGATCCAAAGGCTACCTAGCCCTTTACAAACTCTGCCTATAGAACTACCATGGATATGAAAATGAAAAACTTCTCATTATATCTATTCCAAATATTGAATGTAGGGGCATTTACTAGATTAGGCTTTAAAACCTATATGTTTTGTATCAAATCACTTTTGGTTTCAATGCGAAACTTTTATGGCTAATTTGGGTTTTAAATGTTGAATATAAAAGGTTTTTTCTCTCTCATTGTTTGAGACCATGGATATGAAAATGAAAAACTATATACTTGGTTAAAACCTATGTTTTGTATCAAAATACTTTTTGTTTCTAAATACTATATACATGTTGACTGTAGGGGCATTTAGATCTATTCTAGAGATTGATTGTAGGGGCATTTACTAGATATGTCACCTTTCATAAAAGATGAGATCCGGAGGCTACCTGGCCCTTTACAGATTGCCTAGAGAACTACCATGGATATGAAAATGAAAAAATTCTTATTCTAGAAATTAAATGTAGGGGCATTTACAAGATTAGGTTAAAACCTATGTTTTGTATCAAATCACTTTTGGTTTCAATGGGAAACTTTTATGGCTAATTTGTGTTTTACATGTTGAATATAAAAGGTTTTTTCTCTCTCATTGTTTGATGCCATCGATATGAAAATGAAAACCTATATAATTGGTTAAAACCTATTTTTTGTATTAAATTACTTTCTGTTTCTAAATAAGTTATATACATGTTGAATATAAAAGGATTTTTTCTCTCTCATTGTTTGAGACCATGGATATGAAAATGAAAAAATTCTATTTAGATCTATTCTCTAGAGCTATGTCTAATTTTTGTTTTACATACATTGACTCTTAGGTTAAAACCTATGTTAAAACCTATGTTTTGTATCAAATCACTTATGGTTTCAATGGGAAACGTTTATGGCTAATTCAAGTGTTTTACATGTTGAATATAAAAGGTTTTTTTCTCTCTCATTGTTTGAGACCATGGATATGAGAATGAAAAACTTCTACTTAGATCTATTCTAGAGATATGGCTAATTTGTGTTTTACATGTACATTGAATATATGAGGTTTTTTCTCTCATTGTTTGAGTCCATGGATATGAAAATGAAAAACAAATATTTAAAACTATTCAAGATATTGATTGACTTGTAGGGGCATTTACATCTTAGGTTAAAACCTATGTTTTGTATCAAATAAGTTATGGTTTCAATGGGAAACTTTTATGGCTAATTCAAGTGTTTTACATGTTGAATATAAAAGGTTTTTTCTCTCTCGCTGTTTGAGACCATGGATATGAAAAAGAAAAACTTCTATTTAGATCTATTCTATAGAATAATTTGTGTTTTACATACATTGAATATAAAAAAAAAATTCTCTCATTTTTTGAGACCATGGATATGAAAATTAAAAACTTCTAGAGATTTAAGACTGTTCGAGAGATTGATTGAGTTGTAGGGGCATTTACTCTTAGGTTAAAACCTAAGTTTTGTATCAAATCACTTATGGTTTCAATGGGAAACTTTTATGGCTACTTCAAGTGTTTTACATGTTGAAAATAAAAGGTTTCTTTCTCTCTCATTGTTTGAGACCATCGATATGAAAATGAAAAACTTATACTTAGATCTATTCTAGAGATACGGCTAATTTGTGTTTTACATACATTGAATATAAAAGGTTTTTTCTCTCATTGTTTGAGACCATGGATATGAAAATGAAAAACTTTTAGATATTTAAAACTATTCGAGAGATTGATTGACTTGTAGGGGCATTTACTCTTAGGTTAAAACCTATGTTTTGTATTAAATTACTTATGCTTTCTGTTGGACTCCTATACCAATAGGTGTTATTTTTCATTATTGACTTGTTGAACTATGCAATATGTCAAACCTTTTTCTTGTTGCAAAGGTGTTCCATATTCTTAAAAAATCAAAAAATCAAAAAATTTAAAAAATGTAAAGAGGGTATACCCTAAAAGAAAAATCAAAGGGTGAAAAAATAAAATTGGCCAAAAAAGTAAAAGAAAATGAACCCCACCAAAAGAAAGGCCAAGGAAAGTGTGAAAATATAAATGCCACTACCTTTTGCTCTGATGTAATAAAAAAAATTGTGTGCAGTTTGTCAAATATTTGCCACAATTAATGAAGATTCAAACAGTTTAAACTTGACTCATTCATTTTTCAATTTCATGTTGTAGAATAGAGAATAAATATCTGGCCAAATAGTTTAATCTTGACAGATAAGTAGATAGGTAGAGTAAATAAAATGAGTGCGACAGTTTAATATGAGCCTTTGGATGTAATAAGTGTAGACTTAGATAGGTTTGCCATGTAAAAGAAAAAGAAGATTGATCAGGGTTTGCCAGTCCAAGTTCACCCCAATAAAGAAGAGAAAATGGTAGGGTAAAGTAAGTAGGGTAGGTAGATGTTGTTGTAGAATTACATGTGATGAATGATGGTTTTGAATGTGTTCAATTTTACTTTCATCACAAGTGCAAAGGCAGATACTACATTGGAAAAGTTCACAGCAAAGCAAAGTCAAGATTATTAACTTCCCCTTCATTTTTACCTAAATATTTCACTAATTCCCCCTAAGTGCTAAGGTATTTGAAGATTAAAGGGGCTCAAGGAATTTCCTTGACTTTTGGAGGGACCAGACCCTTGGCCCAATAATTGAAAAGACCTAAGTACTTGAAATCATCCACTATCACATTCATTCACCCCTCAAAATTTTTTCCTAAGTAAAATCCTATTTTACTTACGAAAATCCCTCAATATTTCATGAAAAGCCCTCAAAATCACTTTTTATTTCTAAGTCTAAGTGATGAAAGTATAATAATGCCATTTACTTTGAATCTTCACTTTCTTGATTATATTTAAGGATTTTGAGTTTACATTATCCTTTGGTCATATTAACTCTAACTTATGTATTAATTCCCATAAAAATGACCTTGTCCTATTATATATAATTCCTTTTATAATAATATCCCCAAAACCCATGTATTATAACTATTTTAGCCAAAAATATTTTATTCCCACTTTTTCAAATAAAAAACCCACAATATACCTCTTTTGGCTAAAATATAACTTTAAATGGTATTCCCGCCCCTCTATGGTAAATAAATCACATTGATTTAATTATCATATAAATAAAAATATATGAAAAACCTTTAAACATATGTATATATGTTTAAAACAAAAAATAAACTCAAAGTTTAATTAAAATCAAACTTTGAAATAATCCATCCCTGTGCAATTTTTCATTTCCAACCATACAAAAGGGATTAATTAATCCATATGATTAATTAATA
This sequence comes from Pinus albicaulis, assembly GCA_034641835.2. Taxonomy (NCBI): domain Eukaryota; kingdom Viridiplantae; phylum Streptophyta; class Pinopsida; order Pinales; family Pinaceae; genus Pinus; species Pinus albicaulis. Next base: position 1,525,363,764 of record CM076575.1, on the reverse strand, counting down.
ATCAAACCCTCCAATCAAACGCCTCCTGAAATGATTAATTCGTAATAAATCACATCGAGCCCGCGCCACTAAAACCCTATCAACTCCCCGTCCTGTCCACCGTCCGATCTTCCGCTCCAATATCGACGGTTGTCGTTGATTTCGCTGGCCATCCCTTATCCGAAAGTTAACGCGCGAAATGTTAAGTGGTTTTCAAACAATGTCATGCTACGTGGCAATCTCTGTATCGCATCACTGCCCATCCACTCAAAACAACCTTTCCCCATAAGTGGTGCAGAAAAAACCGCTTACCATCTTCCCCCCTGTGACTCACCTCTAGTACATGCTGATGTCATTTATTAAAAACCCCGCCACCCCGTTTGGCTTTGCCAATAAATCAAAAATTCGTGTCTTTTCCATTATTTTGTACGTAGTTAACGAATACACCCTCCACGCAGAAAATTCAAATTTTGGATTTCTAAAGTCCGCCAACCTTTATCCTGTCAAAGAAAATTGTAGTCAAGCCTCTCAGAAGATTATCCGCATTCACTAGCGTCTGTTCAAAACGATCTTTTCTCCAAAAACATTTATTTACCCTAAATTCGCACTGAACTCTATAAGAAACTTGGTTTTCCTCTTTCTTTCACTGAAACAGAGTTAAAAAATTGATTACTAGTTCATTCCTTAATCTCGAAGAACTGTAATTGAATTCCCAAATTGCAATTGTACCTGTTTCTCCCATCGAAACCTGTAAATTTGCTCAAATTTTCACCATAAGCCGAATTTCCATTTTTGAATCCACAAGAACCAAGAATGGAAGTTCCTGTGGCTTTAAATGTTGCCCCATTAAACGCCCCTCACAGAGACCTGGATTATTTATCATTAGTCGACAGGGATTTCCAAATCAAAGACCTGAGTTTTAGTGATAGTCCTGTTCGAATTTTTTGTCGCTGCAGAGACAATTATTTGAATGGCTTGGATACAATTGGGTTATGGGAATCTAATCTTCCCAGGTACCTCTTTCCCTCTATCCATATTTTCCCTGAAATAATCCATTTTTTCCATGCGAACTATGATCCTAACCAGAGAGCAGTCTTATCCCCAAATCAAGATGTCCTTTTCCCAATCACTGCTCAGTCTATCAATGAGATGCTACATTTTCAACCTGATCAAGCCCTCACTCCTCTATCCATGGGAGAACTACTTGAGAAATCCACAAAACTATCCCATGAAGAATTAAGCCACATCTGTCAGACCTTATGTTGCCTGATCATCAGCCTAAATGCCCTCCCCCTTATGGGTATGCTTTTTTCACTAAGGAGGGTAGAATTGTGTTGGATATGATATCTTTTATAATGGGCTTTACTACCAGTGAATATGTTGACCATCTGATTCTAGTATTACTATCTATTTTTACCCCTGGACAACCTCCTACTGTCAGGTATGACTTTGCATCTTACATAGCAAACAAAATCCATGATCAATTCATGAGATTAGAAAATGAGAAAGTGTTTAAGTATTCCTCTGTCATCTATCACCTCATGATATATTAGCAGTCTGAAAATTTCCCTTTCTATACCAAAAATCTTGATGCCCAGGGGAATCCTAGGTCTGTTATCTTTTGGTCAGCCATCACCCATAGTTCTCTAGATTCTCCCTATTCCTATAATGAGTTCATTGATATTTTTATACACCCTGCAACTACCTTGTTGACAGGAGTTTCTCCTCCAAGACTCAGCAATGAAATCAAGAAAACTTTACAGCTCTCAAAACAATACAGAATTGGTGATTGTTATTTATACCAAAATCACACAGAAGTCAGGATATATGGATGTGAATTATGTCCATTCAAATTGCCAAAATATTTTCCCATGAGACTCTTTGCATTAGAATACTTCAGGCAAATGAACAACTCTGATATAATTCATTTTTGTAATGCAAAGAAGAAGGCTCAACTCCAGATCAAAAGTCAATTAGGTCCGTTTATCTGTAACTCTAGGGATGGAGGGGAAGAAGATGATAAAATATTAGAAGACCGTTTCAGATTACATAAGAGTTTTTATTGGGCACCTTATGACCCATTCAACTTCATTTGTGATAAAAAAATGAAAAATAAATCAGCACCATACATCCATCACAGAATTCCAGAGATTGAAAAATATGCTAATATAGATGAATGGATTGAAGGCACATTGATAGAGCAGGATAGTGAGTAGGTCAATGTAGACAATGTTATGAAAGATCTTGAAAAGATGCTTCACCTGGACTCTTTTGCACAGGTACCAAGATCAGAAGTTGGCCCTTCCTCAACTGGGATTATTCAGCAGGAGTTACAAGAAAACATTGTAGTATCATCTAAGGGAAAAGAGAAGGAGGTTGATATACAAGTTAAAGAAACATTCACTATGACAGAACAACCTCAAACTTCCAAGGGATAGGATCAAGTACATCCTTCTCCTGTTCAAACCAATCCAGTAGAAATGGCAATTTTGCAGACTCCATTTAATGAAGAAAAGGGAAAAAAGAGAGATGTTGAAGCTGCTACCCCTCTCACTGGATCTTCACAACAGCCTCAGGCCAAGAAACAGAAATTGAATACTCCTCCAGAATTTGAATCACTTCAAGAAATTTCTGACAACCAAGAATAATTGGACAATCAACAAACATGCACAGTCAGTGGAGCATCCACTACCTCACAAAGGAGGGAGCTACAAAAGCAACAGAGTGTTGAAATATCTTCTTTCAAAACACCAGTTAAAGATAAAGGAGATATAAAGAAGACATTTATCAATATCAAGGCTAGGAATGATCCACTGAAAATTCAAGTATATAATCAATATTTGAAAATGGCTCCAAAGAATCAAGAAAGATTGATGTCATCTTTTGACATCCAAAAGGGAAAAATGTTAATGAGCCATTTCAAACCCAAGGTGAAACAACCCCAAACAGCTGCTGATTATATTAGAACGAACTTTGAAGTCCTAGCAAAAGACATCCATCCTTTAGATCAAATTGAATTACACAAGCAGACTGGTGAAATGATATATTCTACTTTGACTGATAAGGCAATGGCAGTTCACAGGTTACAGGATTCTTTAGAAAACACCAATACACAATTGCAGCTTGAAAAGGCTTCTTCTCAAGCCAAAGATAACAGGATAAGAACATTGGAGGAAATAATAATTGGATTAGGTCACAATCCAAAGGATGTCAAAAGTATAGAAGCTCTAATCAAGAAAAAAGATGATAACATTGCAGCTTTAAGAAAACAGTTGAAATTGCCAGCCTCTAGACATCCTCAAACTAAAGAAATAATAAAGAAGAATTCTTAAGAAGAAATGATGGATTTGCTTCTGAAAATGAATGAGAAACTGATTGAAACAGAAAAAGAACTAGAACAAGCATTAAAATACAAGCAGTCCAGTGTTCCAATATCTACAGCAGAGGCAATTACAGGTACAGGTACACAGCCAACAGGTCAGCCAGCAGAGTCATCACAGGTAGACACTTCAAATTTGAATTCAGAACAATTAGTAAAGCAAATGAATTACTTGAAACTGCAAGTAACAGAACTTCAGCACACAAAGTTACATCTTGTCAATTTGGAAGAAAGATATGATATTTCAAAAATGAGTGTTGCTGACAAAACAAGAGAAATCAAGAGATTGGAAAAATTGGTTAAAGCATTAGAAAAGGATCTCACATTGGAGAAGCCTTTGAGAGAAATAAATGAAATTCTTTGGGATAATATTATCCAATCAATAAAGGACATCTAGCCTTCAATTCAGATAATATACAAGCAGAATGATTTGGTCAAAGCAGCTCTGGATGAAGTTGAAAACACACTAGCAGAATTAGGAAATAGGCCTGAGGAAGCCAATCAGCTTATACAGTTTCTCAACACCCAAACCAGACAACAGCTTGAAGAAGTGGGTATTCAGGATAGAACTGCAGCAATCTTAGAAATAAAAAGAGTTTTTACTAAAAGAACTCTTATGCAAAATTTGGAACGAAGGTGCTTTGACATGCAGGCAGAAATAATTGCTTTCAGAGAAAGGTTTAATCTTTTATTGAATAAAGGGTTGCCCAGCCCTATGGTTTCAGAAGACAAAATAATGGACCTAGAAAATTATGTCAGGAAATTGGACATACATGCTCACAATATAACCAATTCCTCGGCCAGTTCATCACAAGCAACATTACCTACAGGAAGGAATCTTCGTGACAGATTAGAGAATTTGTTTTATCTAGAACATGAAGTAAGGCATTTGTTTCCTAATCAGCCTAATTTCATCAGATATACCGAGGCTGATGAAACATTAAGGAAGCTTCAACGGACAAGAATAGCAAAAGATAAATGGTGGGAAGATATGTTAGAACTTTTGTAAAATTTATCCTTATATGAAATTTTGCCTATTTACTACAGTATAAAGGATAAAAGGGACAAACAAAGGTCAAAGAGTATCAATTCAGTTAAAGTGTATTAGTAACAACAAAGAGTATCAGTGAAGAAAGACAGTTAGAACAAAATTACTGAAGAGGACAACAATGAGCCAAAATATAGCACCTGCCTCCAGCACATTCTCGAAAGGAGGAAACAGCACAACATCGGTTACTTCTTGTCTTATCTATGAGACCATATGTCTCTATTTTTATTGTAACTTATTAATGAGTCATCTTAGATTATATCTCGTTTTTATAAGAGATATTTTGTATGATTTTTTGTATAAATAAGCCCTCCATCGAATTATTGAGGGTGGATTCTTCTACTTTGTTGTAACATTGACTTTTGGAATAAAGTGCTTTTGGAGAAATTTCTTTGTGGCTTGCTGGATGATGAATTGAAGCTCATGACTTTTTGCAGGATTCATGTGTCAGACTACAGTTCAATAATTCATTTATATCTTGTGTTTTAAGTTTTATATATGTTTACTACATCACTGTGTTTCATTTCTGAATAATTAACAAAAAGGATTAAATTAGAAATTGCTTAAGTGTACTCTGATTTCAATTGTTATTATTCTAAATTTTTTCTTCTAAACTGGTTATAAACAATGAATTCTTAATTTCTATTTCTTCTCTGGTTTAAGCATTCGATTACTTAGTAAAGAATTATTAATTGCTCTTTATTGGTAATCACCCACTTTCCCTCGTTTAAACATGTTGAAAGATTCTTAATTGCCTTTCATCCATTTAAAAAATCCATTCCATTTACTTTAATATCCAAAATTGTTCTTTGTTTTGGCTATCTTGCCCTGCAAATCCATCTTTAGTGTAAAAACTCAATCCAGTAAAGCCATCCTTTCGACTCCATAGCCCAATGGCCTGAAATATTTCATATTGCCCTCAGTTGGCGGATTCCACCATTCAAATTAAAACAAAACCCCTGGACTTATAACTAGCCTAATATTTTCTAAGAACAAAGCTAAATTTTAAAGAGAGAGCCCTCTCTGGATATAGATTGGCTAGATTCTGTATCTGAAGGTTGGTTTGTGGTTACCTTGGATCCCTTTCCTCTTCCAACAACTTCAAGGAAAATCTGAGTGATAACATAGTGGGCGACCATACTGGGGATCTGAATATCTTTATTGTTACTATTGTTTACTTATAAGCTATAGACAGAGCCTGAAGATCAGCCAGGCAGCCTTTGAAATTCTTTTGCTCAGCAATTGCACAGTAAATAAATGCTGCTTTAGTCTATCTCTGGTTTAGCTTAATAACTGAACTTTGGTTACAAACATTCAATCAAATTCTCTAGTTCAATAAATGTTTGAGAAAATTTTAATTAAAAATCTTTGTTTTCTTGAAGAATTTTTCGAAGTTGTACTTTCATTTTATTTAAAACAAAAAACCAAAAATATAAAATCTAGGAAAACTGGCTTCAGAAAGGACTCAGTACACCAGGTCAAATCCTGATCCAAATCCACCGCCTGTATTCGAAAATCTGAATCTGATTCCTAAGGTTCTTAGCAGACAAGAAAGTCAAGAAAGCTCTGAAAAAGAAAGTCAAGAAAGTTCTGGAAGTTCTCGACCTCTTTATAGATCAGCCTCCTGTCCTGTAAAGTGGATTTATTTTGATGAAGAACCTTTTGATGAGCGATTCAAAACATCTTTATTTGTGGATTTTTCTAAAACTGAATTGTCCAGACTGGTTCCAGACCCTTTATTTCTTGAAGATTTAGAATTGAAATTTGTTTCATTTCATATTGATAGACACTTGCAAAATTCCATTCAATCTGAACTGACCTTTGAAGAAATTTCAAACTCTTCTGTGATTACTTCAGCTTCCCCTAGTTCATCTGCTTTTCCTCAAATTTCTCAAACACAAATTGCCCCTCCTTCTCCTCCACATACTACTTCCAGACCATCATCACTTGTTATTCCGTTACACCTTCCGATGGTCAACATATATGCTCCTTTAAGGTTGCCAAGCAACCCTGCTGCTTTGCCTCAAGATTATCAGAGTAAAATCTCCCCTTTTGATGGTTCTGGTACTTACACAGCTCAACAACATACCAAAAGGATGATTGATTACTTTGAATTTTATGAAATAGATGTTGATGATGTACGAATGAGAATTTTTGTCCAGAGCCTTACTGGGGAAGTCAGGACATGGTTTAGGGCTCTTGCTCCAAACAGTATTGCTGACTTACCAGCCCTGTATAGGGCATTTTTAAATAGATGGGAGAAGAAGAAAGGCCCTCTTCAAATCCTATCAGACTTTGGAAAATTGAAAAGAGGACCTAATGAAACAGTGCAATATTATATCATTAGATTTAACGAAGCCTACAACGTTGTTCCCCAAAACCTTAGACCTCCCCCGAATTCAGTACTGGTTAAATTCCCTGATGGTTTTGACTCTGACATAGCATATTCACTTAGGGAAAGAGCTCCCCAAACTCTAGAAGAGATGCAAATCATATTTGTTAGTGTTGAAGCTAACCTCATAGAAAAACGAGCTAGGGCTAGAGCTGAAAGAAGGATGCCTATAAGAGAAGAGCCTTCGACTTTTGAAAGAAAGCTGGATGCAATCATTAAAGGGATGGAAAGAATGGGAGATAGAGTAGAGACAATCGAGAGACAGTCTTCTGGTGATGGTCAAAATTTTGTTAGAAACCCAAACTTCAGAAGAAATCAAAACCAAAATACTGGGAAAAATGTTCCTGACCAAAACATCAGGCCACCATTCCAGGAAAATTTTGTTGAAGGTTCATCTTCTGAGGAACCTACTGAGGATGTTGAAATAAATAACGTGACTGAAAATGAGAATGAACCAGAAGTTTTCCTATCTCAAGATGATCAAGAAAATCATATTCTTGAAACATTTCAAACTCATTCAGGAGAAACTTTTGATTTTAAAGAAGGATATGATTCTGCAATTTATGAGGTTCATAAACAATACAGTTTGAGAAGAAGACGGATTGATGTGCCAGAGAATAGCAAACAGAAAGCTATAAAACAAAACATCAAAGGTAAAACTAACACTCCTCCTGTACATATTCTTTCTAGAACAAGTCCTAACCCCACAAATCCAATAATTGAAGATGTGTCTGATAATCAACCAAATAATAAACAACTTTCTAATACTTCTCCTCCTGCAGGAAACGTAGAAGAACTAGCAGAAGTTAATTTAGAAACACCTTCAACTCATAATCCAACTCATGAAAAAGATAAAAACACTGAAGACCCAAAAAATAAAGAAAATCCAACTGTTCAAAATACCAGAGCTCAAACAGAAAAAAATTTCAATCTAGAAGCTAAAATAGGCAAACTAAAGATAGTTGTTCCCTTAGCAGAATTAGCTAAACATGATGTCTATAGAAGCCAAATCAGCAGATCCCTTAACATTACTGGAATGGATGATTTAGTAAATGTTTTTGATGATCAACCCAAACTACTTTTTGGCCCTGAGGTAAATGGTAAACCAGAAAGTGGAGGAACTCCTCCATTTTATGTGAGTTTAAACGTACATGACAAAATACTTCACAACGCCATGCTTGATTCTGGAGCGTCTCACAATTTAATGCCCAAGGTTGTGATGGAAAGATTAAACCTAGACATTACCAGACCATATAAAGATCTTTTTTCCTTTGATTCGAGTCAGGTAAGATGTTTAGGTTTGATTAAAGATTTGTGTGTTACTTTGGTGCAATACCCTGCGAAATCTATTTTGATGGATATAGTAGTTGCAGATATTCCTCCTAAATATGGTATGTTGTTGTCAAGATCCTGGGGTGCCAAACTCGGAGGATCTCTTCAACTAGATATGGCATATGCTACTATTTGATTATTTGGTCAACCTAAAAGACTATACAGAGAGACCTTGATGAAATATTTAGTTAGTAGTCAGGAGAAGCCTGAAAACTTTCTTGTCTACTCAGTACATTCTGATATGGACTCTTTTGTCCTTTATAATGCTGAATTTGACCTTCCTACTGAACTAGAAGCACCAGAAACAGAAACTGTAAATAAATCTACTGTTCAAATCGAAGAAATTTCTGAAAACAAAGAAATATCAGACATTCAAGAAATACCAGAAAAAATTGAAAAACCAGAGCTCCCTGTTAAGAAACATGTTAAAACAGTTGATGAAGATTATGAACATGAAATTCTGTGGCATTTAGAATTTGATGGTTCAGTAAATAAGTTAGGAGCAGGAGATGGAATTTGGATACATAACGTTGAAAATGATCATGCCGAAGGCCATGCTTATAGATTGAACTTTAGATGCACTAATAATATGGCAGAGTATGAAGCTCTTTTGCTAGGGCTTAAATATGTCAAAAAGTTAGGAGCAATTAGAGTATCAATCATAGGAGACTCTGAGTTAATTATTCAACATATTAATGGTGAATTTTCAACAAAAGACCCCAGATTAAGACAATACAGAGAAACAGTTGTGGAAATTCTCAACACTTTCCTAAAAGCTCAGCTTGCCAAAATTCTTAGAAAACAAAATTTGCATGCTCACAGCCTTGCAATGTTCGCTAGCACCTGTAAATTACCTTTTGGACCTAATCATCAGTTCACAGCTGAGATTAGACGTAGACCTGCTATACCGGATAATCTTATGAATTGGCAAGTGTTTGTAAATAACAATCAGATTAATACTTTTTTTACCTTAGAAAATGAGTTCTCTAACAGTAGTATAAATGAAGACACAACAATCAATGAATCTGATCAAATAGATGAACAAGAAATGGATATTTCAGAAGAGACTGCAATTCACATGCTACACCCAACCAAATTCACTAAAAAAGATATGCAGGTTTTGAAACAAATGGAAATCGATGAGATTATAGAAGATGAATCTGAAATTATTAATCTGAAAGATAATCAGTTACCCAAACGATTAGCTCCTTTGGAAGATCTTTTTGACTCAAATGACATTCCACTAAAACCAAAAATGGAACCGTTAAAAGCTGATATTGAAGAATACAATTTGGGAACTGAAGGAAACCCCAAGATGGTTAAGCTATCTAAATCTCTGCCAGCAGATCAAAAGGTTAAATATGTTGAACTTTTAAAATAATTCCAGGATGTTTTTGCCTGGAGTTATGAAGATCTTAAATCATATGATACATCAATAATTCAACATACAATACCTTTAAAACCAGATCAGAAACCATTCAAACAGAAACTTAGAAGGATCAACCCTGTATTACTACCTTCAATTGAGAAAGAAATTAAAATAATGTATGAAGTAGGAATTATATCTCCTATTAGGTTTTCTGAATGGGTTTCTAATCTAGTACCAACAAGGAAGAAGACTAGAGAGATTAGACTATGTGTCGATTTGAGAAACTTAAACAAAGTTTCTTTAAAAGATTACTATCTTTTGCCTAAAATGGACCATATCTTACAAAGGGTAGTGGGATCTTCAAGGATTTCTCTTCTGGATGGATTCTCAGGATACAACCAGATTCTGGTTCATCCCGATGATCAAGACAAAACAACTTTTACAACCCCATGGGGTACATTCAAATATGTTAAGATGCCTTTTGGACTCAAAAATGCAGGAGCGAATTTTCAAAGAGCAATGGACATTGCATTTGCCAAAGAAATTCATGATTTTCTGGTTATTTATCTAGATGATTTAACTGTTTTTTCCAAAACACATCAGCAAAATTTAGATCATCTAAGACAAGTGTTTATAAAATGTGGAAATTATGGTATTTCTTTAAATCCGAAAAAATCATTGTTTGGTCTTGAAGAAGGGAAACTCCTAGGACACATTATTTCTAAAGATGGCATTAGAATTGATCCTGAAAGAATACAAGCCATATTGCAGATACCTCATCCCAGGAATATTAAAGAACTTCAAGCTTTCATAGGAAAGATTAATTTTTTGAGAAGATTCATTTCTTGTTTAGCTGAATTACTTAGATTACTCACTAACATGTTAAGAAAGGATTCGAGTATTCAATGGACAGTGGAAGCCAAGCAATCATTTGAAGAAATCAAAATGGCTTTAACCAAAACACCAGTTCTTACCAGTCCAAAATTTGATAGAGATTTCATAATTTTTTCGTTTGCTTCTGAACATACAGTTGCAGCAGTTTTATTACAAAAGGATGATCAAGGATGTGAAAAACCTATAGCCTTTTTTAGTAAAGCTCTTAGAGATGCATCATTGAAGTACAATATCATGGAAAAACAAGCTTTTGCACTTGTGAAAGCAATTAAAGATTTCAGAGTTTATATATTGTATTCTCCTGTGATAGCTTATGTACCTAATGTTGTCGTTAAAGACATCTTAACTCAAGATGGAATTGAAGGAAAAAGAGGTAAATGGATAGCTACCATATTAGAATATGATATTGAAATAAGACCTACAAAACTCATAAAAGGACAAGGTTTGGCTCAACTCATGACTGAAACAAATTTCCAAGCCCTGGATATTAATGAACTGGATGACGAACAGGAGATGGCGACTCCACAGATCAGTCAGGCCTTTTTAGACTCACCTTGGTACGCTGATATCATTTATGTTTTGTTAAACCTGCAAGCTCCTCCAGGGTTATCCAGAATGAAACAAAGGTTTTTGAAAATGACATCTTTAAAGTATTGTATTTTAGATAATGCTCTTTTTTGGAAGAATCATGATGGAATTCTATTAAATTGTTTATTGAAAGATGAAGCTGACAAGGTTCTTAATGAATTCCATGCAGGAGATTGTGGTGGACACCTCTACTGGAAGTCAACTTCAGATAAGATCTTAAGGGCTGGTTTTTATTGGCCATCCTTGTTTTCAGATGTTAAGAAATTTGTAACTGCTTGCCATAAGTGTCAGATCTTTGAAGGCAAGAGAAAATTACTACTCTTACCATTAAAACCAATTTCCACCAAGAAACCCTTTCAACAATGGGACCTGGATTTTATTGGAGAAATCCATCCCCCTTCTTCCGGCCAACACAGATGGATCCTTACTGCCACATATTACTTTACTAAATGGATTGAAGCAATCCCATCCAGACAAGCCAATGATTCTGTAATTATAGGATTCTTAGAAACCAATATAATTTCAAGATTTGGATGTCCTGAGAAAATTATAACTGATAATGCTGCTGCTTTCAAGTCAAAGAAAATGATTAGTTTCTGCAATAAATATCACATCACTTTAGGCCATTCAAGAGCCTATTATCCTCAAGGTAATGGACTAGCTGAATCTTCCAATAAAATTCTAATTAATATCATTAAAAAATTATTGGAAGAAAATAAGAAGAATTGGCATAATAAACTTACCAATGCATTGTGGGCAGACAGACTTACAACCAAAAAATCAATTGGGACCAGTCCATATGAATTAGTTTATGGTATTGAGGCTAAATTTCCATCATCTTTAGGATTCCCTGTAATGAAGTTACTTCAGGAGGCTCAAGTAGAACTGAATGATATTCAAAGAAGAATAAATCAAACAATTCACTTGCAGCAAACCAGAGAAGAAGTGTATCAATGATCCCAAGTTTTGCAGGAAAAATTAAAGAAAATGTTTGACAAAAGGACTAAAGCAGAATATTTTCAAATGGGAGATAAAGTTCTAAGATGGGATTCCAGAAGGGAAGATAAAGGAAAACATGGGAAATTTGATTTCTTATGGAAAAGACCTTACATCATTCATGCTTTACGGGGAAATAACACATATTTTTTGAAGAATTTGGATGGTACAGAAGCTGAGGAAGGACCAATCAATGGTCGAATGCTAAAACACTACTTTGATCCTATTTACTAGGATGTTATAATTTTTTTTAACTTGTTCATAATATATCCTTTCTAATGCATCCGTTTTGATTGGAGGATGACTTGCTGAAGTTGAAGCCCGAAGTGAAGGCCCTAAGCTTCAGAAGTTTTACTATCATATATACAATAAAGCCACCAGAAAAGGGATATTTCATGGTTTAGTTAAAGACATTTTAAGGCATCTGACCTGCTGTTCTTGACTTTTCACCAGGAAAAGCCATCCCCAAGTGGAGCCAGTGTTAGACTCCTATACCAATAGGTGTCATTTTTCATGATTGACTTGTTGAACTATGTAATATGTTCAAACCTTTTTCTTGTTGCAAAGGTGTTCCATATTCTTAAAAAATCAAAAAATCAAAAAAATTTAAAAATGTAAAGAGGGTATACCCTAAAAGAAAAATCAAAGGGTGAAAAAAATAAAATTGGCCAAAAAAGTGAAAGAAAATGAACCCCATCAAAAGAAAGGCCAAGGAAAGTGTGCAAGTCTAAATGCCACTACTTTTTGCTCTAATATAATAAAGTAATTGTGTGCAGCTTGTTAAACTTTTGCCACAATTTATGAAGAGTCAAACTGTTTAAACTTGACTCATTCATTTTTCAATTTCATGTTGTAGAATAGAGAATAAATATCTGACCAAACAGTTTAATCTTGGCAGATAAGTAGATAGGTAGAATGAATAAAAGGTGCTCAACAATTTAAACTGAGTCCTTGGATGTAATAAGTGTAGACTTAGATAGGTTTGCCATGTAAAAGAGAAAGAAGATTGATATGGGTTTGCCAGTCTAAGTGCACCCTAATAAAGAAGAGAAAATGGTAGGGTAAAGTAAGTAGGGTAGGTAGATGTTGTTGCAGAATTACATGTGATGAATGATGGTTCTAAATGTGTTCAATTTTACTTTCATCACAAAGTGCAAAGGCAGATACTACATTGGAAAAATTTCACAGCAGAGCAAAGTTAAGATTATTAACTTCCCCTTCATTTTTCCTTAAAGATTTTACTAATTTACCCTAAGTGCTAAGGAATTTGAAGATTAGAGGGGCTCAAGGCATTTCCTTGACTTTTGGAGGGACCGGACCCTCGGCCCAATAATTGAAAAAGACCTAAGTACTTGAAGTTATCCATTATCACATTCATTCACCTCTCAAAATCTTTTCCTAAGTAAAATCCCATTTTACTTAGGAAAATCTTTCAATTTTTCATGAAAAGCCCTCAAAATCACTTTTTATTCTAAGTCTAAGTGATGAAAGTATAATAATGATATTTACTTTTGAATTCTCACTTTCTTGGTTATATTTAAGTATTTTGAGTTTACATTGTCCCTTGTCATATTAACTCTAATTTATCTATTAACTCCCTATGAAAATCACCTTTTCCTATTATATATCAATCCTTTTGTAATAATATTCCCAAAACCCATGTATTATAGCTATTTTAGCCAAAAGTATATTATTCCAACTTATTCACATCAAAAACCCACAATATGTTCCCTTTTGGCTAAAATATAACATTAAATCTATTCCCGCCCCCTATGGTAATAAATCACATTGGTTTGATTACCATATATTAAAAATATACGAAAAAGGTTTAAACATATGTATATATGTTTAAAATAGAAAAATAAAACCCAAAGTTTAATTAAAACTAAACTTTGAAATAAATCATCCCTGCGCATTTAACATTTCCCGACCACTTTTTCATACGGGATTAATTAATCCTTAAGATTAATTAATAACCAAACCCTCCAATCAAACGTCTCCCGAAATGATTAATTCATAATAAATCATGTCGGGCCCGCGCCACTAAAATCCTATCAACTCCCTGTCCTGTCCACCGTACGATCTCCCGCTCCAATATCGACAGCTGTCGTTGATTTCGCTGGCCATCCCTTATCCGAAAGTTAACACACGAAATGTGAAGTGGTTTTCAAACAGTGTCATGCTACGTGTCAATCTCTGTATCGCATCGTTGCCCATCCACTCAAAACAACATTTCCCCATAAGTGGTGCGGAAAAAACCGCTTACCATCTTCCCCCCTGTGACTCACCTCCAGTACATGATGACGTCATTTATTAAAAACCTCGCCACCCCGTTTGACTTTGCCAATAAAACAAATATTCGTGTCTTTTCCATTATTTTGTAAGCAGTGAACGAATACACCCTCCACGCAGAAAATTCAAATTTCAGATTTCTGAAGTCCGCCAACCTTTATCCTGTCAAAGAAAATTGCAATCAAGCCTCTCAGCAAATTATCTGCATTCACTAGCGTCTGTTCAAAACGCTCTTTTCTCCAAAAACAGGTATTTACCCTAAATTTGCACTGAACTCTGCAAGAAACTCAGTTTTCCTCTTTCTTTCACTGAAATAGAGTTAAAAAATTGATTGCTAGTTCATTCCTTAATCTCGAAGAACTGTAATTGAATTCCCAAATTGCAATTGTACCTGTTTCTCCCATCGAAACCTGTAAATTTTCTCAATTTTTCACCATAAGCCGAATTTCCATTTTTGAATCCACAAGAACCAAGAATGGAAGTTCCTGTGGCTTTAAATGTTGCCCCATTAAATGCCTCTCACAGAGACCTGGATTATTTATCATTAGTCGACAGGAATTTCCAAATCAAAGACCTAAGTTTTAGTGATAGTCCTCTTCAAATTTTTTGTCGCTGTAGAGACAATTATTTGAATGGCTTGGATACAATTGGGTTATGGGAATCTAATCTTCCCAGGTACCTCTTTCCCTCTGTCCATATTTTCCCTGAAATAATCCATTTTTTCCATGCGAACTATGATCCTAACCAGAGAGCAGTCTTATCCCCAAATCAAGATGTCCTTTTCCCAATTACTGCTCAGTCTATCAATGAGATGCTACATTTTCAACCTGATCAAGCCCTCACTCCTCTATCCATGGGAGAACTACTTGAGAAATCCACAAAACTATCCCATGAAGAATTAAGCCACATCTGTCAGACCTTTATGTTGCCTGATCATCAGGCTAAAGGCCCTCCCCCTTATGGGTATGCTTTTTTCACTAAGGAGGGTAGAATTGTGTTGGATATGATATCTTTTATAATGGGCTTTAATACCAGTGAATATGTTGACCATCTGATTCTAGTATTACTGTCTATTTTTACCCCTGGACAACCTCCTACTGTCAGGTATGACTTTGCATCTTACATAGCAAACAAAATCCATGATCAATTCATGAGATTAGAAAATGAGAAAGTGTTTAAGTATTACTCTGTCATCTATCACCTCATGATATATCACTAGTCTGAAAATTTCCCTTTCTATACCAAAAAAATTGATGCCCAGGGGAATCCTAGACCTATTATCTTTTGGTCAACCATCACCCATAGTTCTCAAGATTCTCCCTATTCCTATAATAAGTTCATTGATCTTTTTATACACCCTGCAACTACCTTGTTGACAGGAGTTTCTCCTCCCAGAATTAGCAATGAAATCAAGAAAACTCTATAGCTATCAAAACAATACAAGATTGGTGATTGGTACTTGTACCAAAATCACACAGAAGTCAGGATATATGGATGTGAACTATGTCCTTTTAAATTGCCAAAATATGTCCCCATGAGACTCTTTGCATTAGAGTACTTCAGGAAAATGAATAACTCTGATATAATTCATTTTTGTAATGCAAAGAAGAAGGCTCAACTCTAGATCAAAAGTCAATTAGGTCCGTTTATCTGTAACTCTAGGGATGGAGGAGAGGAAGCTGAAAAGATATTACAAGACCGTTTCAGATTACAAAAGAGTTTCTATTGGGCACATTATGACCCATTCAACTTCATTTGTGAGAAAAGAATGAAAAATAAATCAGCACCATACATCCATCAGAGAATTCCAGAGATTGAAAAATATGCTAATACAGATGAATGGGTAGAAGGCACATTGATAGAGCATGATATTGAGCAGGTCAATATAAGAAATGTTATGAAATATCTTGAGAAGATGCTTGACCTAGACTCTTTTGTACATGTACCAAGATCAGAAGTTGGCCCTTCCTCAACTGGGATTATTCAGCAGGAGTTACAAGAAAACATTGCAGTAGAATCAAAAGGAAAAGAAAAAGAACCAGACATACAAGTAATTGAAAGGTTCACAATGACAGAGCAACCAGAGACATCCAAAGAACAAGTTCAGGTATAAATCACTCCAGTTCAGACCAATGAGGCAGAAATTGCCAATCTTCAAACTCCTCTTAATGTGGAAAAAGGAAAAAAGAGAGAAGCTGAAACATCCACCCCTGGTGATAGATCAACAGAGCAGCATGATACAAAAAGGCAAAGATTGAATCCTCTTCCAGAAGTTGAATCATTTCAAGAAATTTCTGACAGTCAAGGACAAGGAAAATCGGGCATTCAGCAAACAGATACAGCCAGTGGGACATCCATTACCTCTCAAAGGGAAAAGCTACAGAAGCAACAGAGCATGGAAATATCTTCTTTCAAAACACCAGTCAAAGATACAGGAGATATAAAGAAGACATTTATCAACATCAAAGCCAGGAATGAGCCACTGAAATTACAAGTATATAATCAATATTTGAAAATGGCTCCAAATAATCAAGAAAGACTAATGTCAGCTTTTGACATTCAACAGGGAAAAATGTTAATGAGCCATTTCAAACCCAAGGTGCAACAACCCCAAAAAACAGCTAATTATATTAGGACAAACTTTGAAGTCCTAGCAAAGGATATCCATCCTTTAGACCAGATTGAATTACATAAGCAAACTGGGGAAATGATCTATTCCACTTTGACTGATAAAGCCATGGCAACTCACAAGTTACAGGATTCTTTGGAGAACACCAGTACACAATTGCAGATTGAAAAGGCTTCTTCTCAAGCCAAAGATAACAGAATAAAAACATTGGAGGAAATAATAATTGGTTTGGGACATAATCCAAAGGATGTCAAAGGCATAGAAGCATTAATAAAAAATAAGGATGATGACATTGCTGCTTTGAGAAAGTAGTTGAAATTGCCAGCCTCTAGACATCCCCAAACTGAAGAAATAATAAAGAAAAATTTTGAAGAAGAAATGATGGATTTGCTATTAAAAATGAATGAGCAATTGGTTGAAACAGAAAAAGAACTGGTGTAAGCATTGAAAGACAAACAATATGCTCTTCCAACATCTACAACAAAGGGAATTACAGTTACGCAGCCAACAGGTTAGCCAACAGAGGCATCGCAGGTAGACACTTCAAATTTGAGTTCAGAACAATTAGTAAAACAGATGAATGACTTGAAACTTCAAGTAACTGAAATTCAGCACACAAAGTTACAACTTGTCAATTTATAATAGAAATATGATCTTTCAAAAATAAGTGTTGCTGACAAATCAAGAGAAATCAAGAGATTGGAAAAACTGGTCAAAGCATTAGAAAAGGATCTCACATTGGAGAAGCCTTCGAGAGAGATACATGAAATTCTTTGGGATAATATTATCCAGTCAATAAAAGATATATGGCCTTCAATTCAGATAATGTACGAGCAAAATGATTTGGTCAAAGAAGCTCTGGATGAAGTTGAAAACACAAGAGCGGAATTAGGAAATAGGCCGGAGGAAGCCAATCAGCTTATACAGTTTCTAAACACTCAAACCAGACAACAACTTGCAGATTTAGGTATTCAAGACAAAACTGCAACAATCCTGGAGATAAAAAGGATTTTTACTAAGAGAACTCTTATGCAGAATTTAGAAAGAAGATGCTTTGACATGCAAACTGAAATCCTTGCTTTCAGAGAAAGGTTTAATGTTTTATTGAATAAATGGTTGCCTAGCCCTATGATGTCAGAAGATAAAATAATGGACCTGGAAAATTTTGCTAGGAAATTGGACATACATGCTCGCAATCTAGCCAATTCCTCAGCCAGTTCATCACAAGCAACATTACCTACAGGAAGGAATCTTCATGACAGATTAGAGAATTTCTTTTATCTAGAACATGAAGGCATTTGTTTCCTAGCCAGCCTAATTTATTCAAATATACCGAGGCTGATGAAACATTGAGGAAGCTTCAATGGAAAAAAATAGCAGAAGATAAATGGTGGGAAGACTTGTTGGAAATTTTGTAAAATTTATCCTTATTTGAAATTTTTCCTATTTACCACAGTATAAGGGATAAAGGACAAAACAAAGGTCAAAGAGTATCAGTTTAGTTGAAAGTGTATCAGTAAAAACAAAGAGTATCAGTGAAGCAAGTCAGTTAGAGAAAAATAACTAAAGAAGACAACGATGAGCCCAAATATAGGTCCAGCCTCCAGCACATCCTCGAAAAGAGGAAACAGCACAACATCGATTATTTCTTGTCTTATCCATGAGACCATATGTCTCTATTTTTATTGTAACTTATTGATGATTCATTTTAGATTATATCTCGTTTTGTTAAGAGATATTTTGTATCATTTTTTGTATAAATAAGCCCTCGATTGACTTATTGAGGGTGGATTCTTCTACTTTGCTGTAACATTGACTTTTTGGAATAAAAGTGCTTTGGAGAAATTTCTTTGTGGCTTGCTGGATGATGAATTGAAGCTCAAGACTTTTTGCAGGATTCATGTGTCAGACTACAGTTCAATAATTCATTTCTATCCTGTGTTTTAAGTTTTATATATGTTTACTATATCACTGTGTTTCATTTCTGAATAACTAACAAAAAAGGATTAAATCAGAAATTGCTTAAGTGTACTCTGATTTCAATTGTTATTATTCTAAATGTTTTCTTCTAAACCGGTTATAAACAATGAATTCTTAATTTCTCTTGTTTCTCTAGTTTAAGCATTTGATTACTTAGTAAAGAATTATTAATTGCTTTTTATTGGTAATCACTCACTTTCCCTCGTTTAAACATGTTGAAAGATTCTTAATTACCTTTCACCTCTTTAAAAATCCATTCCATTCACTTTAATATCCAAAATTTCTCTCTGTTTGGCTATCTTTCCCTGTAAAGCCATATTTTGTGTAAAAAATTAATCCAGTAAAGCCATCCTTTTGACTCCATAGCCCAATGGCCTGAAATACTCAATCGTGCCCTTAGTTGGTGGATTCCACCATTCAAATTCAAACAAAACCCCTGGACTTATAACTAGCCTAATATTTTCTAAGAACAAAGCTAAATTTTAAAGAGAGAGCCCTCTCTGGATACAGATTGGCTAGATTTTGTATCTGAAGGTTTTTTTGTGGTTACCTCGGATCCCTTTCCTCTTCCAACAACTTCAAGGAAAATCTGAGTGATAACAGTTTCAATGCGAAACTTTAATGGCTAATTTGTGTTTTACATGTTGAATATAAAAGGTTTTTTTCTCTCTCATTGTTGGAGACCATGGATATGAAAATGAAAAACTTCTATTTTGATCTATTCTAGAGATATATCTAATTTGTTTTGTACATACATTGAATATAAAAGGTTTTTTCTTTCATTTTCTGAGACCATGGATATGAAAATGAAAAACTTCTATACTTAAAACTATTCGAGATATTGATTGACTTGTAGGGGCATTTACTCTTAGGCTAAAACCTATTCTTTGTATCTAATCAGTTTTGGTTTCAATGGGAAAATTTTATGGCTAATTTGTATTTTACATGTTGAATATAAAAGGTTTTTTTCTCTCTCATTGTTTGAGACCATGGATATGAAAATGAAAAACTTATATTTAGATCTATTCTAGAGATATGGCTAATTTGTGTTTTACATACATTGAATATAAAAGGTTTTTTCTCTCATTGTTTGAGACCATGGATATGAAAATGAAAAACTTCTAGATATTTAAAACTATTTGAGAGATTGATTGACTTGTAGGGGCATATACTCTTAGGTTAAAACCTATGTTTTGTATCAAATCACTTATGGTTTCAATGGGAAACTTTTATGGCTAATTTGTGTTTTACATGTTGAATATAAAAGGTTTTTTCTCTCTCATTGTTTGAGACCATGGATATGAAAATTAAAAACTATATAATTGGTTAAAACCTATGTTTTGTATTAAATTACTTTTTGTTTCTAAATAAGTTATATACATGTTGAATATAAAAGGTTTTTTCTCTCTCATTGTTTGAGACCATGGATATAAAACTTCTATTTAGATCTATTCTAGAGCTATGGCTAATTTGTGTTTTACATACATTGAATATAAAAGGTTTTTTCTCTCATTGTTTGAGTCCATGGATATGAAAATGAAAAACTTCTATATTTAAAACTATTCAAGAGATTGATTGACTTGTAGCGGCATTGACTCTTAGGTTAAAACCTATGTTTTGTATCAAATCACTTACGGTTTCAATAGGAAAATTTTATGGCTAATTCAAGTGTTTTACATGTTGAATGACTTGTAGGGGAATTTACTCTTAGGTTAAAACCTATGTTTTGTATCAAATCACTTATGGTTTCAATGGGAAACTTTTATGGCTAATTCAAGTGTTTTACATGTTGAATATAAGAGGTTTTTTTCTCTCTCATTGTTTGAGACCATGGATATGAAAATGAAAAACTTCTATTTAGATATATTCTAGAGATATGGCTAATTTGTGTTTTACATACATTGAATATAAAAGGTTTTTTCTCTCATTGTTTGAGACCATGGATATGAAAATGAAAAACTTCTATATTTAAAACTATTCGAGAGATTGATTGACTTGTAGGGGCATTTACTCTTAGGTTAAAACCTATGTTTTTTATCAAATCACTTATGGTTTCAATGGGAAACTTTTATGGCTAATTTGTGTTTTACATGTTGAATATAAAAGGTTTTTTTCTCTCTCATTGTTTGAGACCATGGATATGAAAATGAAAAACTTCTATTTAGATCTATTCTAGAGATATGGCTAATTTGTGTTTTACATATATTGAATATAAAATGTTTTTTCTCTCATTGTTTGAGACCATGGATATGAAAATGAAAAAATTCTATATGTAGGGGCATTTACTCTTAGGTTAAAACCTATGTTTTGTATCAAATCACTTATGGTTTCAATGGGCAAATTTTATGCCCAATTTTTTTTTTACATGTTGAATATAAAAGGTTTTGATCTCTCTCATTGTTTGAGACCATGGATATGAAAATGAAAACTTCTATTTAGATCTATTCTAGAGATACGGCTAATTTGTGTTTTACATACATTGAATATAAAATGTTTTTTCTCTCATTGTTTGAGACCATCGATATGAAAATGAAAAAATTCTATATGTAGGGGCATTTACTCTTAGGTTAAAACGTATGTTTTGTACCAAATCACTTATGGTTTCAATGGGAAACTCTTATGGCTAATTTTCATTTTACATGTTGAATATAAAAGGTTTGTTTCTCTCTCATTTTTGAGACCATGGATATGAAAATGAAAAACTTCTATTTAGATCTATTCTAGAGATATGGCTAATTTGTGTTGTACATACATTTAATATAAAAGGTTTTTTCTATCTCATTGTTTGAGACCATGGATATGAAAATGAAAAACTATATACTTGGTTAAATCCTATGTTTTGTATCAAATTACTTTTCATTTCTAAATACTAGATACATGTGACTATAGGCCCATTTAATATAGGGCATTTAGATCTATTCCAGAGATTGACTGTGGGGCATTTACTAGATATGTCACCTTTAATAAAAGATGAGATCCAGAGGCTACCTGGCCCTTTACATACTTTGCCTATAGAACTACCATGGATATGAAAATGAAAAACTTCTAATTAGATCTATTCTAGAAATTGAATGTAGGGGCATTTACTAGATTAGGTTAAAACCTATGTTTTGTATCAAATAGCTTTTGGTTTCAATGGGAAACTTTTATGGCGAATTTTTGTTTTACATGTTGAATATAAAAGGTTTTTTCTCTCTCATTGTTTGTTACCATTGATATCAAACTGAAAAACTATATAATTGGTTAAAACCTATGTTTTGTATAAAATTAATTTTGGCTTCTAAATACTATATACATGTTGAATATCAATTGGATGCACATAACATGAAATTTATGTGCAAATGATGGATGATGAATGACCTAAGTGAATCTCCATATCATTTGGATGCAAGTTATGTGCAGATGATGGATGATGAATGAGGTGATGTTGATCATGGCGTTTACATCTATATGATAGGAAGCTTGATATACATAATAAGGTTTAGACTAGATATAATTTTGGAATTCAAGTTATGTGCAGATGATGGATGATGAATGACCTAAGTGAATCTCCATATCAATTGGATGCAAGTTATGTGTAGATGATGGATGATGAATGAGGTGATGTTGATCATAACCTTTACATCTATATGATAGGAAGCTTGATATACATAACAAGGTTTAGACTAGATATAATTTTGGAATTCAAGTTATGTGCAGATGATTGATGATGAATGACCTAAGTGAATCTCCATATCAATTGGATGCAATTTATGTGCAGATGATTGATGATGAATGACCTAAATTAATCTCCATATCAATTGGATGCAAGTTATGTGCAGATGATGGATGATGAATGAGATGATCTGTTGATCATGACCTTTACATCTATATGATAGGAAGCTTGATATACATAATAAGGTTTAAAGACTAGATATAATTTTGGAATTTTTATTAGTTGGAATATTTCAATCAACAACTAAACGGAGTCATCTATTACCAACAAACACCAAAAATCAGATATGAAGTGTAATAACCCAAGTTCTATGCCTTTTAAATTGACATTTGAACACAATCCAAAGGGGAAAGTGGACCCCAATGAAGAAACATTGTGTGGATTTTATTTAATTATTTATTAATGAGAAATAAATAGAATATTTGTGTGTGCACTATGACTAGAAGAGATTGGAGATCCTAAATTTGATCCATGAGGATATGGACCAAGTAAGACTTTCCCAAAAACCTTTCAGAAAAAGAACTTTGAAAGGAATATTTCCAAA
The DNA here is from genome assembly GCA_034641835.2 of Pinus albicaulis. Taxonomy (NCBI): domain Eukaryota; kingdom Viridiplantae; phylum Streptophyta; class Pinopsida; order Pinales; family Pinaceae; genus Pinus; species Pinus albicaulis. Next base: position 1,525,340,627 of record CM076575.1, on the reverse strand, counting down.
TTATATTGGGAGAGAAAAATCTAATTCCCCAATGAAGAGGAAAGTAATCGGGAAGAGATGGAAAAGCTGAAAAAAAAAAGGAAAAGACAGCTTTAAAGGACCCCGATGAGGGAAGCCTAGGCAAAAACAGGAAGAAAGCATCCTGAAAATTTTGGACGCAGAATTTAGAAACAGGCTTGGGGAAAGCATGGCTTAAGTATGTTGTTTTGGGACAGACAAGGGGGTTCTCTAGCCAGGGAAGCAAGGATCTCAGCTCGGGGGTGAGTTGAGGAGATAAAACTCTAAGGTTGGGAGGACTAGTCTACTAAATTGGTAAGCACACTGTACTATTCTATTTTTAAATTGTATGAACTTCTTATGTGTAAATAAAATTCAACTTTTACTAGTAAGTAGAACTTGATATGGTGTCTTAATCGTTACCCATACATTTAACATATTGTAATGAAGTGGAAATACTTCATATTTTGCATATTTTTATGGGAATTGCCTGAAGAAAACCATATGCCAGAATTTCTAAACCAGTAATAGGTTTAAATCTGGAGATCATTATCTTCCTCCGAGATAGTATTATTTTTATGAAAAAAAATAGATATGCAGAACAGATGGTTATTATATACTAGTAAACTACTGACATAATATCTTTATTTTCTACTGTTATCATTATATAGAAGAAATTTCAGTATCCATAATGTAAGTAAGCATAAGTCATATTCAGACAGTAGAAAACTAATCTATTGAAATTGTGATGAAAATTTGTAGTTCTGTTCCAATCAATGAATTTTTAAATCGTTATTCTGTTTTTAGGAAATTCCACTCATTTAACAGTAATGAAGTAGAATTATTCCAAGTTTGTTTGGTTGTGTGGATTTAGCCTGAGGAGGGCAATTAGCCAGAATATCTAAACCTATAACTGGTTTAAATCTTGAGATAAGTACCTCTCAGAGAAAGTACAATTTTTGAGATAAGAGAAAGATCACAATGTAAATATTGTTATTTACACATGAATAGATAAATGTATGAGAAAAATAAACAATATATGGAATAGAAAATTCTTGCTACACATGGGTACTGTTACCAGAATTTTATGATTCAAATTGGTGACATTATATTCTTGAAAGCATACTTTCAATTTTGTTAAAAGAACATACTTGAATTCAGCACAATAGAAATTTAAGTCTGCTATAAATTTATAGACAGAAAGGTGAAAATAAGTTGGCATAGTTCATACAGAAATTAACTATGTAGTCGGCGTATAAGGCCCATTATTACCAACAAATCATGTCTTTAAACTAATTAGAAATAACTAGAAGTTGTAGAAAGGATGTTTTCTTACTATGTTAAATTAAATTTGATGTAACAGGATATAAAATATAATAAAAACATTGGCAAGTATTACCGAAAATAAAAATAAACTTATCTTATAAGACAAGTGAAGTTATTTAAGTTTAATGCTAAACTGTAAATAAACTCTCCTGAGAGAAATTTCAAAATATACAAGTATATTTAAACTTACTAAGGAATACATAGATCTTCCAAGTAACCTATATTAAATTCAAGACATGGAAGTCGATATAGGAAGATTTTGAATAATATAATTACACAGTAAGGTTTCCATTAATCGAAATGCAACAACGTATTGTTAATATTCATACTAATAAGAGAATTGCTAATTATGCATCATTTATATAGATATATGTAATGACGGGTACATTCAAAAATTTGAAGGAGAAATTCTTAAGTTTAAATTACATAAGCCGCAGGTGAAGTTGTTTGAACTTAAACACAGGTCGAAATATAAAACAACAGAGGATGAGATCAATATTGGGAAACTGTGAGCCAAGAAAAATAGGCTACAAGAAAAATAGTAATATAAAGTACATATGCATAACATTGTGCTATAGCCACATCGAGCAAAATAGATAAACCCCTATTTAATCTGCCTTAGACTAGCCAAGAGGCTAAGAGGAAATAAGAGTTCTAGAACTCAAGATCGATAACACATTCATAAATCCAACTGGAAATAGAGAAGTGTTACACTTGGTAAAGATCATATAGACTGACCTGTGCAAAGAGAAATGAGTTAGATTTCAAGAAGGATAAGATTTTGTAAACATAGTACCACTCCTGGAAACGAAGGATAGAAAATAAATGGGAAGATTATCTGCATCACATATCAGATGAGTGAACAATTAGTTATGGTTTCAATAGAAAAGGAAAAACAAATGCACTGTATAATAGTGATAGAATGATGTCAAAGTTTACCTATGGAAAATAATAATGTAAGCCATATTGAAGTTCGAATTTATTCCAGAGTCAGGTCGCAGAAGCTACGCACCCTCTAAACGACGAGATATGCATAAAAGAAGGAAAAAAAAGGGGAAATCCATTATCAACAAATGATTGTGGGAATGATAAGTTAAGCAGTGATAAATCATATTTAAAACATAACCTAGGGTTTCTATAAGCTTCAATCAAATACCCAAACGAAACCATTTTTTCGAAATTAGCGGGGAAACCTTAGCTGGGGTTTTCCACGAATTGTGACAATCATCAACGTGATAGGTATCGGTTGAAAATCTACATTGAAACTTTCATAGAGGATATATAAAGACAATGGAAAGTTACTCAATAAAAATGGAATTTTACAAATTTTCCACCACAGAATTAAATCCCAAGATAAACCACAGTGAAACGAAAAAAGAACATGGGGAATAAGTAGTAAAAACTAACCAAATAACCGTGGAACGATTACTGAAATCAATAAAGAGAAACCAGAAGAAGCATAAAAAAAACCAATTCGAGAACTTTAGAATGAAGAAAATAATGAAATGCTTATCGAGAGAAAATGATTTAGAATCCAAAATGTATCGTCAAGTGAAAATCTTCATTGCAAGACTGGTGTGAACTCCGGGAGGAGGAAACGGTTTCCCGACACCAACGTGATGAAATGGAATGAAACTACACTGAGATTTTCACCTTAAAAACAAAACGAATGGGAATAACCCTAGAACATCGTAACCCTAGAGGTGTCAAGATCTGGAGAAGTCGTATGCCTCATGGGCGAAAGGCTCGATGCACTGGATGCGAAAGACTTGATGCAAGTGATTCCATACAGGTTGAGTTTAATGCCAATATCTGAGTTCATCAATAAAATCTACGTTGCCAGTACAATATGTGATCAAGAAATCGAATAGAGGTGGAGCATTGTGTGTTCCAGCTGGGGTCATAAATTAATTACCAAATCTGTCGTAAAGAAATTAAAACCTTGTATTGAAGTCTTGAGTACCAAACATCAAAACTGCCAACTCGTGAATTGACATGAAACCTCGATAAACGGTGGCAAAGTAAATCACGTTAACAGGAATCGATAACGTATTTAATTAAAGTCAAAGTTGAAGTTTTTCATATGAAAAGAAAATTAAGTATCGACTTAAGTTAACAAAGGAAAAACAAAATAATTTCAATGTTGGATTAAAGGTGAAATGAAGCAAATTTTTGATAGGGTTGATAAATTCAATATTAAATCCATTCCCCATGACATTTTTACATGTAGGTTAAGTATAGTGGAATAGAAGATTTGTGGAATACGTAGGGTAATGTAGTTTAAAATAAATTACAAGTAGTGTTGGTTAACATAGTAAATTTAATTTGGGAATGGTATAATTTATCTATATATCTATATATATATATATATATATATATATATATATATATATATATATAGGACGAAGTGTTTGGGTAGTTAAAACAATTAATTACTCAAAAAGAAGTAATGAGTAATGAATTAGGAGGACTTTAGAAAAGAAAAAAAAATTGGTTAAATGAGAGACATTACAAATGGTATCAGAGCCAGGTTAAAAAAAACTGGGCAGTTTATGTGCTCACACAGGAAAAATATGTTACTATAAATTTTTATAAATGTTAAAAATATTACTGATGTTGTATTGTTGTACAATGAAAAGGGTACTGAAAATAACAACTGCAAGACCATGACTGAAGAGGATGAGCTCTATGTTGATCTAGGTGGTGGAGAGAACACACCAGATCCCAACTCTCCTTTGATGGCTATGTTGCATAGAATGCAACGGGATATGGCCCTGCTTAGAAGCAAAAATGATAGGCTATCTTTAGCCAGTGAGGAGCAAGAAAAACTTATAAGAAAATTGAATTCAAGGAATAGCCAAGAAGGTGAAGGGTCCGGAAGGAAGAGAAAAGGTAGTGTCAATCTCTCAGAGGATTTTGAGGAAGATGACGCCACTAGACAATAGTCTAGATAGAAGAAGAAATTACAGGGTGAATTCCGGAAAATAAAACCTCCCTCCTATGATGGAGAGAAGGAGGAGGATGCTGAGGCATGGTTGTTGAATATGATTAAGTACTTTCAGGTCTACAAGTATGAAAGCAATCTGAGGGCCAGATTAGCAATCTACCAACTGGAAGGTAAGGCTACCTTGTGGTGGGAAGAAACAAAAATGGTTCATACCATTGATGAGAAAATAGTGACTTGGGAAGATTTTCAAGTCAAGTTTAAAAATTGGTATTTGAACGAATGCTACTATGATGGCAAAGAAAAAGAGTTTCATGAACTCAAATTGGGACAGCTCACCATAGATGAATTTGTCACCAAGTTCACAATTTTGTTACGATATGACCCTTATATTCAGGAGGAGAAAGAAAAGGTACAAAGATTCCTGAACTGTTTTCCTACTGTGTACAAGGATAAAATAGATTTTGATAATCCAAAAACAATGGATGAAGTGGCGAGGAAGGCCAGATTATGCTACCAGTAGTTTCGGGGTAAGATGGAGCAAGGAAAAAAACTGGTCAAATAAAGGTGATTCTAGTGGAAGGAAACAAAAACCATCCTACTTGAAAAATTTTGGTAGAAATCATCAGAGAAAGAAATTTAATAAAACAAATGACAACAAAAATGCTCAATCTCAAATGAGTTCCAAACCACTAAATGGAAATAATAAGAAGGAAGGAGCTGTCAAAATGCAGGAACCATTGAAGTGCTGGGTTTGTGGGGAACCTCATCTTTTGAGGGACTCCCCACACCGAAATATTCAGATGGTTCTAAGAGATAGAGAATCTACCACAGTAAATGATGTAGCAAGGAAAACCCCCATTAGCAGTGCATCCTTGGAGAACCGACAAGCAGAACACCAGTCTACTATGGTCGAGATGGAAGGTAAGATTTCTGATCAATCTGTTATAGTTTTAATTGATCCGTGTGCTTCTTTGAGTTATATTAGTCCACAAGTTGTAGAAAAATGTAAACTCAGAACATAAAAGTTTCAACACTCTTGGTTGGTCTAATTAGCCACCGGAACCAAACGCAAGGTAACTCATAAGCTACCTCAAAAAACTATTAAATTGAATGATTATCAAACAGAAGTAAATTTAAACATTTTTCCATTAGTTTCCTATGATTTACTGATAGGAATGGACTGGTTAGAAAAGAAAAAGGCCATGATGAATTGTTGGGACAAAACTATGCACTGTATAGATGCTGAAGGAAAACCATCCATACTAAAGGAGAAACCGAAACCTATTTCTGTGAGGAAAATCTCAGCCCTTCAACTAAAAAGAACTGCTAGAAAGGGGTATCAAGTATATGTTGTACATGTTGAAGAATCAAAACAGCAACTAGAGAAAAATATGTTAGATACTTTACCAGTGATTAGGGAATTTAAAGAAGTATTCCCATATGAGATTCCTCATCTTCCCCCCAAGAGAGAAATCGATTTCACAATTTATTTAGTACTTGGGGAAACTCCAGTTTCTAGAGCCCCTTATAGAATGATCCCCCCTGAACTCATGGAGTTGAAAATGCAATTACAAGAATTGTTGGACAAGGGTTACATCAGACCGAGTGTGTCCCCTTGGGGAGCACCAGTGCTGTTTGTGAAAAAGAAGGATGGTACCTTTAGAATGTGTATTGATTATCGCCAACTGAATAAGTTGACTATCAAAAATAGGTACCCATTACCCAGAATAGATGACCTCTTTGATCAGGTTAGGGGAGTTTCAGTGTTTTCTAAGATTGATTTAAGAACTAGATATCACCAGCTCATAATTAAGGAGGAAGATGTTAGTAAAACAGCATTTCGAACACGATATGGAAACTACGAATTTGTATTCCTACCTTTCGGATTGACAAATGCACCTGCCACTTTTATGTGCTTAATGAATAGTGTCTTGAATAAATACTTAGATAAAATTGTACTAGTATTTATTGACGACATCTTAATCTATTCAAAAAGTGAGGCAGAGCATAAGGAACACCTGAGAATTGTGTTGCAGACTCTTAAGGAGAATCAGTTGTATGCCAAGTTTAGCAAATGTGAACTTTATAAGGATAAAATTTAGTATTTGGGGCATATAATATCAGAACAAGGATTGGATGTTGATCCTGAAAAGATAAAATCAATCAGAGAATGGCCTGTACCTACTGATGTATCATCTATAAGATCATTTATGGGGATTGTGGGGTACTACTGAAGGTTTGTACAAATAGTTTCTGTATTATCCTATCCTATAACTTCATTACAGAGGAAGGGTACAAAATTTGAATGCATTGAAAAATGCCAAAATAGCTTTGAAAAACTAAAATTAAAACTTACTACAACACCTATTCTGAAGATTACAGATACTAATAAGGAGTTTGTAGTGTGTACTGTTGCATGTGGAGAGGGATTAGGTAGAGTATTGTTGTAAGAGAATTTTGTTATTGCGTATGAATCTAGAAAACTTAAGAAACATGAACATAATTACAATGTTTATGATCTTGAGTTAATTGTTGTAATTCATGCTTTGAAGATGTGGTGACACTATCTTCTAGGGAAGAAATTTATTTTGATGACAGACCACATCAGCCTAAAGTATTTTTTCACTCAAACGGATTTGAATGCTAGACAAGCCAGATGGTTGTCCTTTCTGAGTGAAATTGATATGGAAATAAAACATATCAAAGGAAAAGAAAAGAAAATTGCTGATGCTCTAAGCAGAAATGCTTGCCAAAACATAAGTAACATTGTGAGTAGTGCTAGTTTTGACTTAGAAGGATTAGTAAAAAGGGTAGCAGATCAAGATCCCAACTATGAAAAACTAAAAATTCAGATGCTGAAAAAATAAATGGAAGGGTATACACAAAATCAGAAGGGACTGATTTGTTATAAATAAATATTGTACATCCCCAACGTAGACTTTTTGAAAAAGGAAATCCTATATGAATATCATAAAAAACCTTACTCTGGACATCCAGGATATCAGAAACTACTTACAGCCTTGAAAAAGAAATTATTTTGGCCAGGAATGGAAAAAGACGTAGCCAACTACTTAGCCAAATGCATGGAATGTCAACTAGTCAAAGTTGAACATCAGCATCCCGCTAGCCTTCTAAACCCCTTACCAATTTTAGAATGGAAATGGGACACTGTTTCTATGAATTTTATAACCGAGTTACCCAGAAAAAAGTACTAGCATGACTCAGTAATGGTAGTGGTAGATACTTTAACAAAGGATACACATTTCATACCTGTGCAATCTACTTTTGGGATAGCCCAAGTAGAAAATGTGTTCATGAAGGAAATTGTAAGGCTATGCGTGGTTCCTAAAATTATTATTTCAAGTAGAGACTCCAAGTTCATAGCAGCCTTTTGGAAGAGTCTGTTTGGAGGCATGGACACTACATTGAATTTTAGTACTACCTATCACCCCTAGGAAGATGGTCAAATAGAGAGAACCAATCAAATACTGGAAGATATGCTCATAATGTATGTGATGGATAGGCCAACTAAGTGGGAAGACTATTTACATTTAGTCGAATTTTCTTATAATAACAACTACCAATCTTCCATCAAGATGAGTCCATTTGAGGCACTCTATGGAAGAAAGTGCCACACTCCTTTAAGCTGGAGCCAACCTGAAGATAAGTTAGTACTTGGGCCAGATGATCTACAATAAATGGAAAGGATTATCAAACAAATATAGAAAAACATCAAGACAGCTCAAGATCGACAGAAAAACTATGCTGACAAGAAGAGAGTTCACCGAGAGTTCAATGTGGGTGGCCATATTTATCTGTGGATTAAGCCCAAAAAGAGCACTTTGCATACTGGAAGTTGTGACTCCTAGATATTGTGGGCCTTTTGAAGTCTTAGAAAGGGTGGGACCAGTGGCTTATAAACTGGCCTTACCCCTCCATGTTAAGGTTCATGATGTGTTTCATGTCTCTCTATTGAAAAAATATGTACATGATGCTACTCACATTGTTGATTGGAATGTGATTCAGGTGGAACCATAATGGGAATTCCTTACAGAGCTGTTCAAATCTTGGAGTGAGAAGAAATTGAGTTGTGAAATCGAACAGTAGCCAGAGTAAAAGTGCAATGGAAGCACTTTGTTGCTGAAGAAGCTACTTGGGAAAAATAAACTGAGATGATGGAAAAATATCCATCATTTTTTTCATAGTGATCTGCTTTAGTTTAGCTTGTTAACACCGACGATGGTGTTTATTTTTAGAGGGGGAATGTGTAACACCCCAAGTTCTATGCTTTTCAAATTTTCATTTGAACAAAATCCAAAGGGGAAAGTGGACCCCAATGGAGAAACATTGTGTGGATATTATTTAGTTATTTATTAATGAGAAATAAATAGAATATTTATGTGTGCAATATGACTAGAAGAGATTGGAGATCCTAAATCTGATGCATGAGGATATGGACTAGGTAAGCGTTTCCCAAAAACCTTTCAGAAAAAGAACCTTCAAAGGAATATTTCCAAATTATATTGGGAGATAAAAATCTAATTCCCCAATGAAGATGAAAGTAATTTGGAAGAGGTGGAAAAGCTGAAAAAAAAGTAAAACACAGCTTTAAAGGACCCCAATGAGGGAAGCCTAGGCAAAAACAGGAAGAAAGAATCCTGAAAATTCTAGACGCGGAATTTAGAAATAGGCTTGCGGAAAGCATGGCTTAAGTAATATGTTCCAGGACAAACAAGGGGGTTGTCTAGCAAGGGAAGCAAGGATCTAAGCTCGGGGGTGAGTTAAGGAGATAAAACTCTAAGGTTGGGAGGACTAGTCTACTAAATTGGTAAGCACACTGTACTATTCTATTTTTAAATTGTATGAACTTCTTATGTGTAAATAAAATTCATCTTTTACTAGTAATTAGAACTTGATATGCTATCTTAATCGTTACCCATACATTTAACATATTATAACGAAGTAGAAATAATTCATATTTTGCATAGTTGTATGGGAATTGACTGAAAAAAACCATCTGCCAGAATGTCTAAACCAATAATAGGTTTAAATCTAGAGATCGGTATCTTCCTCAGAGATAGTATTATTTTTATGAAAAAAAATATATATATGCAGAACAAATGGTTATTATCTACCAGTAAACTGCTGACATAATATCTTTATTTTCTATTGTTATCATTATATAGCACAAATTTCAGTATCCAAAATGTAAGTAAGCATAAGTCATATTCAGACAGTAGAAAACTAATCTATTGAAATTGTGATGAAAAGTTGTAGTTCGATTCCAATCAAGGAATTTTTAAATCATTTTTCTGTTTTTAGGAAATTCCACTCATTTAACAATAATGAAGTAGAATTACTCCAAGTCTGTTTGGTTGTGTGGAGTTAGCCTGAGGAGGACCATCAGCTAGATTATATAAACCTATAACTGGTTTAAATCTGAAGATCAGTACCTCTTAGAGAAAGTAAAAGTTTTGAGATAAGAGAAAGATCACAATGTAAATATTATTATTATACATGAATAGATAAATGTATGAGAAAAATAAACAATAGATGGAACATAAAATTCTTGCTGCACATGGGTACTGTTACCAAAGTTTTATGATTCAAATTGGTGACATTATATTCCTGGAAACATACTTTCCATTTTGTTAAGATAACATCCTTGAATTCAGCACAATAAAAAATTTAAGCGTGCTGTAAATTTATAGACAAAAAGGTGAAAATAAGTCGGCATAGTTCATATAGAAATTAGCTATGTAGTTGGATTATAAGGCCCATTGTTACCAACAGATCATGTCTTTAAACTAATTAGAAATAACTAGAAGTTGTAGAAAGGATGTTTGCTTACTATGTTAAATTAAATTTTATGTAACATGATGTAAAATATAATAAAAACATTGGCAAGCATTACTGAAAAGAAAAATAAATTTATCTTATAAGACAAGTGAAGGTATTTCAGTTTAATGGTAAACTTTAAATAAACTCTGCTGGGAGAAATTTCAAAATATACAAGTATATTTAAACTTACTAAGGAATACATAGATCTTACAAGTAACCTATATTAAATTCAAGACATGGAAGTCGATATAGGAAGATTTTGAATAATATAACTACACAGTAAGGTTTCCATTAACCAAAATGCAACAATGTATTGTCAATATTCATACTAATAACATCATTGGTAACTATGCATCATTTATATAGATATATGTAATGATGGGTACGTTCAAAAATTTGAAGGAGCAGTTCTTAAGTTTAAATTACATAAGCCGCAGGTGAAATTGTTTGAACTTAAACATAGGTCAAAATATAAAACAAGAGAAGATGAGATGAATATTGGGAAATTATGAGCCAAGAAAACTAAGCTAAAAGCAAAATAGCAATATACAGTCCATATCCATAACATTGTGCTACAGCCACACTGGGAAAAATAGATAAACCCCTATTTAATCTACCTTAGACTAGCCAAGAGGCTAAGAGGAAATAAGAGTTCTAGAACTCAAGATCGATAACACATTTATAAATCCAACTGGAAACAGAGAAGTGTTACACTTGGTAAATATCATATAGACCGACTTGTGAAAAGAGAAATGAGTTAGATTACAAGAAGGATAAGAGTTTGTAAACAAAGTACCACTCCTGGAAACAAAGGATAGAAGCGAAACGGGAAGATTGCCTGCATCACATTTTAGATGAGCGAACAATTAGTTACGGTTGCAATAGACAAGGAAAAACAAACACACTGTATAATAGTGATATAATGATGTCAAAGTTTACCTATGGAAAATAAGAATGTAAACCATATTGAAGTTCGAATTTATTGTAGAGTCAGGTCGCAAAAGCTACGCACCCTCTAAACGACAAGATATGCACAAAACAAGGAAAAAAAATGGGGAAATCCATTATCAACAAGCGATTGTGGGAATGATAAGTTAAGCAGTGATAAATCGGATTTAAAGCATAACCTGGGGTTTCTATAAGTTTCAAGAAAATACCCAAACGAAACCATTTTGTTAAAATTAGCAGGGAAACCTTACCTGGGGTTTTCCACAAATTGTGACAGTCATCAACGTGATAGGTATCGGTTGAAAACCGACATTGAATCTACCATAGAGGCAATATAAATACAATGGAAAGTTACGGAATCAAAATGGAAGTTTAAAAATTTTCCACCATAGAATTAAATCCCAAAATAAACCGCAGTGAAACAAAAGTAGAACATAGGGAATACACAGTAAAATCTAACCAAATAATCGTGGAACGACTATTGTAATCAATAAAGAGAAACCAGAAGAAGCATAAAAAAACCAATTCAAGAAATTCAAAACAAAGAAAATGATGAAATGCTTACCGAGAGCAAATGATTCAGAAGCCAGAATCTATCGTCAAGTGAAAATATTCTTTGCAAGACTGGTGTGAACTCCGAGAGGAGGAAACGGTTTCCCGACACCAACGTGATTAAATGGAATGAAACTACACTAAGATTTTCACCTTAAAAACAAAACGAATGGGAAGAACCCTAAAACATCGTAACCCTACAGGTGTCAAGATTTGGAGAAGTGGCATGCCTCATGGGAAAAAGGCTCGATGCACTGGATGCGAAAGACTCGATGCAAGTGATTCCATACAGGTTGAGTTTAATGCCAAGATCTAAGTTCATCAATAAAATCTACATTTCCAGTACAATCTGTGATCGAGAAATCGAATAGAGGTGGAGCATTGCGTGTTCCAGCTAGGGTCATAAATTAATTACCAACTCTACCGTAAAGAAATTAAAACCTTGTATTCAAGTCCTGAGTACCAAACATCAGAACTGCCAACTCATTAATTGACATGAAACCTCGATAAACGGTGGCAAAGTAAATCACATTAATAGGAATCAATAACAAATTTAATTAAAGTCAAAGTTGAATTATTTTATAAGAAAATAAGATTAAGTATCAACTTAAGTTAAAAAAGGAAAAACAAAAAAATTGCAATGTTGGATTCAAGGTGAAATGAAGCAATGTTTTGATAGGGTTGATAAATTCAATATTAAATCTATTCCCCATGACATCTTTACACGTAGGTTAAGTATAGTGGAATAGAAGATTTGTCGAATACATAGGGTAATGTAGTTTAAAATAAATTACAAGTAGTGTTGGTTAACATAGTAAATTTAATTTGGGAACGCTATAATATATATATATATATATATATATATATATATATTAAAGTAGGACGAACTGTTTGGGTAGTTAAAACAATTAATTACTCAGAAGGAAGTAATGAGTAATGACTTAGGAGGAGTTTAGAAAAAACAAATATTTTTCAGGTTAAACGAGAGACATTACAAATGGTATCAAAGCCAGGTTGAAAAAAACTGGGTATTTTATGTGCTCACACAGGAAACATATACTACAATAAATTTTTAAAATGTTAAAAATATTGTTGATGTTGTATTATTGTACAGTGAAAAGGGTACTGAAAATAACAACTGCAAGAGCATGACTGAAGAGGATGAGCTTTATGTTGATCTGGGTGGTGGAGAGAACACACCAGATCCCAATGCTCCTTTGATGGATATGTTGTGCAGAATGCAATGGGATATGGCCCTGCTTAGAAGCCAAAATGATAGGCTATATTTAGCCAGTGAAGAGAAAGAAAAACTTATAAGAGAATTGACTTCGCGGAACAATCTAGAAGGTGAAGGTTCCAGAAGGAAGAGAAAAGGTAGGGTCAATCTCTTAGAGGATTCTAAGGAAGATGACGCCACTAGACAATAGTCTAGACAGAAGAAGGAATTACAGGGTGAATTCCAGAAAATAAAACCTCCCTCCTATGATGGAGAGAAGGAGGGGGATGTTGAGGCATGGTTGCTGAATATGATTAAGTACGTTCAGGTCTATGAGTATGAAACCAATCTGAGGGCCAGATTAGCCATCTACCAACTGCAAGGTAAGGCTACCTTGTGGTGGGAAGAAACAAAAATGGTTCATGCCATTGATGAGAGAACAATGACTTAGGAAGATTTTCAAGACAAGTTTAAAAACCAGTATTTAAACGAATGCTACTATGATGACAAAGCAAAAGAGTTTCATGAACTCAGATTGGGACAGCTCACCATAAATGAATTTGTCATCAAGTTCAAAAATCTGTTATGATATGTCCCTTATATTCGGGAGGAGAAAGAAAAGGTACAAATATTCCTGAACTTTTTGACTACTGTGTACAAGGAGAAAATAGAGTTCGATAATCCAAAAACAATGGATGAAGTGGTGAGGAAAGCCAGTTTATGCTACCAGTAGTTTCGGGGTAAGATGGAGCAAGGAAAAAAACTAGTCAAATAAAGGTGATTCCAGTTGAAGGAAACAAAAACCAACCTACTTGAAAAACTTTGGTAGAAATCACCAGAGAAATAAATTTAATAAAACAAATGACAACTAAACTACTCAATCTCAAATGGGTTCCAAACCAATAAATGGAAATAATAAGAAGGAAGGAACTGTGAAAATGCAGGAGCCATTGAAGTGCTGGGGTTGTGGAGAACCTCATCTTTTGAGGGACTACCCACACCGAAATATTCAGATGGTTCTAAGAGATAGAGAAGCTACCATAGTAAATGACATAGCAAGGAACATCCCCACTATCAATGCAGCCTTGGAGAACCGACAAGAAGAACACTACTCTACTATGGTCGAGATGGAAGGTAAGATTGCTGATCAATCTGTTATAGTTTTAATTGATCCTGGTGCTTCTTTGAGTTATATTAGGGCACAATAATAACAATATTGGGGTTACAGGGGTACAATAATAACAATAAGGGGGTTACACTTACAACAATAAGGGACTATACTAGTAACATAGGGACCTAACATGCCCCTCTCCTTCAAAAAAGTGTTGTCCTCAACGCTTGAGTAGCTCTGGGTGCTTCTGTATAAAATTCTCATCCTCCCATGTAGAATCTTCAGTGGGTAAGTTCTTCCACTTGATGAGATACTCTGAAATTGATCGAATCCGTAGCTGTCGATTCTTGTTTCTCTGAACGCTTCAGGTTCCAATATGATTTTTCCTTCCTCATCAATTTCTTGCAATATTGTTTGAACTGGAAGATTTCCACCTATAACCTTCTTTAAGCATGAAAAATGGTAAACTGGATGCACTCATGAAGAAGCACGAAGCTCCGATTTGTATGCCATAGTACCAATATTTTTGAGCACCTTGTAAGGACCATAGTACTTTGTCGATAATTTATTATCCTTCTTAGCTTGCTTGAGGGACATTTGTTTGTATGGTTGTAGCCGTAAAAATACCCAGTATCCAAGATCAAAACTTCTCTTGCTGCGATGTTGACCTGCCTTTTGTTTCATTCGATTTTGTGCCAAATTCAAGTTATCCTTTAAGAGTTGGAGAACTTCCTATTTATGCTTGATGTTATCTTCCACTTCTTGAACCTTTGAATTTTCTCTTAAAGATGATGTGATGGATGGTGGATGATATCCATAAATTACCATAAATGGGGTCATTTTTGTTGCTGTATGGAAGGAAGTGTTATACCACCATTCTACGAGAGGTAACCATTTGACCCATTGTGTTTGTCTATCAGATACAAAACAATGAAGATATCCTTCCAAACATTTATTTACTATCTTAGTTTGACCATTGGATTAAGGATGATAAGATGAGCTATGAGATAATTGAGTACCCAAGCAAGAAAATAACTCCATCCAAAAATTTCTAGTAAAAATGGGATCGCTGTCACTCACAATAACCCTTGGGTTTCCATGTAGCTTTTGAATTGTGTCCATAAATGTAGTAGCAATTGTACATGCTTTAAATGGATGAGATAATGCACAAAAGTGTGCATACGTGGTAAGTCCATCAACTACCACCATGATTACACTCTTTCCTTCGGACTTAGGTAAACCAGTGATACAATCAATTGAAATATCCTCCCAACGTTGACTTGGAATGGATAAAGGTTGTAGAAGACCCGAGGTCTTAATTGTCTCAACTTTATTCTGCTGGAAAACCAAACATTCCGCCACAAAATTTTGAATATCAGATTTAAGTCCATCCCAAAAAAATTATTTCTTCACCCTGTGGTAAGTTTTTAAAAATCCTGAGTGTCCTCCTAAAGGAGAAGTGTGCAATTCCAAAAGAATCTTTTGTTTTAGTTGGGAATTCTTACAAAGATATAACCGATCTTTGTACCATAAGGAATCATTTTTCCAACTAAATGTATCAGATGTACTATGATCTTGCTGCAACTTTTGAATGAGTGTCCACACTTCTTCGTCCTTCTTCCATTCATCTCTTGCTTTGGTTATCCAATCTGGTTGGATAATAGAAATGGCACAAAGCAATGCTTCCACCTCTTCATTCTTTCTTGAGAGTGCTTCTGCAACATCATTTAGCTTCCATTTTTTGTATATTATTTCAAAGTCATAACCCAACATCTTTGTGACCCATTTTTGCTACTCTTCTGAAGATAGTCTTTGTTCCAAAAAGTGTTTAAGACTATAATGATCAGTTCTCACCTTGAAGTGTCTTCCCATTAGGTAAGTTCGCCATTTATTTAGTGCATGCAGTATTGCAAATATTTCCTTCTCATAAATTGGTTTCTGTAAATACTTTCCTTTAATTGGACGACTTTCAAAATAAATGGGTCTTCTTTCTTGCATTAAAAAATCACCAATTCCATTTCCTGAGGCATCACATTCCACAATAAAGGTTTCTGTGAAGTCTGGCATAGATAAGACCGGTGCTAGGCACATTGCCTTTTTAAGATGTTGAAAGGCCTTAGTTGCTTCAGGAGTCCATGAAAATGCATCTTTCTTCAATAATGTTGTTAGAGGTGCTACTATTCTCCCATAATTCTTAAAAAACTTGCGATAATACCCTATTAACCCAACAAATCCTCGCAACTGCTTTATGGTTGTGAGGAATTTCCATTCATTAATGGATTTAATTTTGTTAGGGTCTACCTTAACGCCCTCGTGAGATACAATATGACCTAGATATTCCACCTCTTTTACTCCAAAGAAACATTTGGATGTTTTTGCATATAATTGTTTCTCCTGCCATAGTTTGAGCACCCTGTCAACATGTTGAACATGATCCTTCCAAGACCTGCTGTAGATTAGTATATCATCAAAAAATACTAGCATAAATTTTCTAAGGAAGGGTTTGAAAATGGAATTAATCAACCCTTTAAATGTAGAAGGTGCATTGGTAAGGCCAAAAGGCATGACCAAAAATTCATAATGACCCTCATGAGTTCGAAATGCTGTTTTCGGAATATCTTCAGTCTTCATTCTAATTTGATGATATCCTGAACGAAGATCCAACTTGGTAAAATAAATTGATCCATGTAATTCATCCAATAATTCATCAATCACAGGAATGGGAAATTTATATTTAATGGTGAGCTTATTGAGCTCCCTATAATCCAGACACATGCGCCATGATCCATCCTTCTTGTCTACCAATACTACAGGAGCAGAGAAAGAATTTTGACTAGGTTGAATTATCCCTGCCTCTAACATTTCTACAATCATATGTTCAATTTCGCTCTTTTGGACATAAGGATATCTATAAGGCCTGATTTTTGGATGAACACTTCCTAGAATCAAATGAATAGCATGATCATGATCACGAATAGGTGGGAGTCCTTTGGGAGTTTCAAACACCCTGGAATGATTGTCCAAGACTTTTTGGAGATCTGGACAAATAGATGATTTTGATGCTGGAACTTCTAGTGAGCATAATTGTGCGATTACGCCTCATGGTTCTTCCTTTAGAATATTTTTCATGAAATTAGAGCTTATTATCTTTCCTAGCTTCCCTACAATACCCCGTAATTCTACTTCCTTTCCTTCTAAAAAAAATTCAAGAAACGTTCTTGAAAATTAAAAGCTACCGTCTCCAAATATTGTAACCATTGTATTCCTAGTACAACATCAACACCTCCCATAGGAATGGAAAGAATTGGACTATTCAATACATATTACCCCATGGTTAGCCTAATATTATGGCATTTTCTAGAGAAATTTATAGTTCCTCCATTTGCAACCATCGCTTGACATTCTGGTGCTGGGTATAGGAAACAATTAAATTCCTTGGCTACCTTACAATGAATAAAATTATGGGTACTACCTGAATCAATCAACACTATTACCTTTTTCTTCTTGATATGTCCTTCTATCTTGAGAATTTGAGGAGTGGTAATTCCTACCAATGCATTACATGATATGGTCGAACTCATTTCTTCCCCTTCTAGGGTTGCTTCCCCTCTTCTTGTTCATTTTCTTCCTCTTCAAAATCTATGTAAAATAATTTCTTCTCAACACACTTATGACCTTTAGTGTATTTTCTATCACAACTATAGCAAAGCCCTTTTGCTCTTTTTTCTTTCAATTTTTGTGGTGTCAACCTTGTAGGTTTTGGAAATCTAGGCTTAGGAACACTTCCTTCTTTATAGAAGTGAGTGGTAGGCTTCCTTGTCGCCATAATTTTACATTTAATTTTTTTTGCCAACCTGAATGCCTTATCCAATGAATCAGGTTCCAAAATGTGACCTTCATGTTGCATGTTATCCTTTAAGTACCTATGAAGAGATCAATCATGTGCTCCTCTAGAATATCAGTTACCCTTATATTCAATTTTTGGAAGTCCTGAATGTGCTCCCACACTAAACCCTTTTGTTTGAGATTTATCAATTGGCTAAAGAAGGTGTTGCTCTTTGTATCCTCATAATGTGCTATCATTTCCTCCATAAAAATTATCCAAATGACAATTTTTTTACAGGAGCAAAGCCATCGATACAATACAAATGTATTTTGATCTAAATGTAAAGTTGCAATACGTACCTTTTGTGTGTTTTGCACATTATGGAGATCAAAATATTGCTCCATCTGTAGTATACATGTTACAGGATCCTTTCCATCAAACTTCCTCATATCCATTTTTGGAATATGGTGTTTCTTCCCACCAACATTAGAGTTTATGAAATCATGATTAACGTTTATTTTGTTCTCATCATGAATTTCCTCTACTATCTTTTCACCATTAGGAAACATTTCTTGTATCAACATTGTCAAACTTTCCATGTCTTCTTTTAGATCATTCTTCATGTTTTCCATTTTAGCTTCCATGTCATCCATCTTAGATTCCATGCCGACTTCCATGCCATCTATCTTAGATTCCACGCCTTTCTTCAAACCATCCATCTTCATTTCCACACCTTTCTTCAAAACTTCCATGTCATTTTTTGTTGCTCTTTGTGAGAACGAAATTTGTTGCACGTGCTCTTGTAATTTTGATATGTCATGTTGCCATTCTTCATCTTCATGAGTCATAGTAGAGCCTTATAAAGGCTTAATGGGTGTTGAATTATTTTTAGGGGCCATTTCAGAAACCAATACTGATATCCATTCTACAATATTCCCTTGGAATCAATTCAACTTGATTATTCAAACAAGACTTATGTAATTCGGAAAAAAATACACACCTTTTACTTCCTTTTGCAGAGCTCTATATTGAAATTGAATTATATCTATAATTTAAGATCCTCAATATCTGAAATTTGGCCCTATAGTATTCCTCTGAAGCTTCTTTCAAATTCCATAGGTTTGACTTGATTTGGATTCTTCAAGACAAAGTTATGTCCAATGTTCCACAATGACCTAATTATGGACTTGTTCAGTAGAGCAAACTTGTACGACTTGCCACGTGTCAGAGTTTGCTCCTTTGGATCTAAAATTTATAGACAGGAAACTACAATTCGTGTAATTCTAGCCACTTTTTACGGAATTCCAATTCGATGCTCAGAGAGAGAGTTATGAAGATTTTCCCATGATCACCTCTTTGATATGAAATTAGGAAGCCTGAAAACGACCTAACTTGCATAGATCATATCTCCGAAAATATTGCGAACAAAGCTCTGAAATTTTGTGATGATGTCCTCACGATCTCAGATTAGCGCTCTAAAAATTTCAGCTTTTGAACCTTCGTAGAAAAATAGTTATAGTGAAAATGCCGTAATGACCTGTTTAAGTGAAATTTAGGAGCCTGCAAAAAGCCCTAACTTCCATAGATCATATCTCTGAAAATGTTGTGAACGAAGCTCTGAAATTTTGTGAAGATGTTCCTTAGGATTTCAGCTTCATACCTTAAATATTTCAGCTTCTGAACCTTCGTAGAAAAAAAGGTATAGCGAAAATTCTGTGATGACCTATTTGGAGCAGCAAAACCCTAGAATCCAAATCTTTGATACCAAATGTTGTGAAACTAGCTCCAAAAATAGAAGAAAAGAGATATCAACACCTTAGAAATAAGACACTTCGAGGGGGAAACCTCCAATACATTACATAAATGAACAATTCTTGGATGATTCAAATTACAAAACCTCCTTTCTATATATAGGAGTCCGTGGGGCCACAATGTAATCCTAGCTGACCGAACAATAATAATTTAAGGGCACAATAACAACAATATGGGGGTTACAGGGGTGCAATAATAACAATAAGGGACTATACTAGTAATATAGGTACCTAACACCATCTAGCTTCATTCATGACCTGGAAGGTCGAAATAGATAAATTTCTATCATTGCGGTTTAGTATCTCTTTCTAGTCAGTAGTATTGAGTGAGCTCAATATCAAGGGACTCCTAGGTATGTGTTGGGAAGTGATCCAGTTGTGAATCCAAAATCTTGAGCTAGGTGATTTTTCACTCTAGGGTGGGTGTGGAAGAATAATATGTATGATTTTTCACCATCGATCTGTGTGCCTGATGGCTGGTGGAATAAATGAAGCATAGATCCAAATTTCTTGGATTTTTTCATGTTAGGTTTCACATATAGAATTTTATCATCTACAAATTTTTGGTGGGTGATTGGGGGGGCCTCTTGGGAAATATTTATGCCCTAAAGATTATGATAATCCATTGTTTATTTCATAATACTGGCCAAGTATTTTTCCACTATGATAAAGAGAAATAGTAATAAGGGATCCCCTTGACATAGCCCCATGTATCCTCAAAACGTTTGTGAGGGCACTCCATTCACAAGTATTGAATAAAACAGGGTCATAATCATGGATTCGACCAAGCTGATCTAGAGAGGGGTAAAGTTGTAACAAAAAAGGATAGAAAATAATAATCTCAATTCAAATGGTCATAATATTTAGAGAGATCCAGTTTAATATGAAAAATTTGTGTTATAGATAAGGAAAAAGAGTGAACTTCCTCGTGAGCCACCAATATACCATCCATTATTTTTCGTCCTTCCACAAAACCTGATTGTTCAGGCCCAATGATGTTTTACAGTAAGGGTTTTAACCCTCGAACTAGAATGCATGAAATAATCTTGTAGATAACGTTGCACAGAAAAATTGGCAGGAATCTGCTAGGATTGAGCACCACGCCATTCTTGGGGATAAGCATTAGGAATGTTGCATTTAAAGCTGACAAGATCCGTTGAAAGCGTTAGGAGTCTTCTACTAGCTCATGGATCTAAACCCCTCAAAAAATCCACCCTGCTTTGAAGAACTTGGAGGTGAAGCCACCCTGATTAGAGGCTCTATTAAACTGGAGTACCCATACCACTTTTTCCACCTTCGCATAGGATATTTTCCACATAAGGTTCGCATTTTGATCTTCTAAAATTAGTTTTGGAATAAATTGTTGAACTCTAGATATGGGCTCACTTTTTTCCTTTCTTGGCTCGTTAAACATAGTCTGGAAGTGAGCGATCATATATTCAGAGATCTCCTTATACTACACCAACCACCTAGCATATGAGCCATTTACGAGGAATATCTTGTTAAACTATCTATGTTTCAAAAAGATCCAGTGGAAACATTTCATGTTACACTCCCCTTTTTGATCCATTAGACTCACGAATTTTCTCTCCACAAGATTTCTTCCTGTTTCGACCGTTTCTTGAGATCGGTTAGAACCTAACCCTCTTGGTATATGATTGATTTTTTCCTCTCTTCCAATATTATTTTTTGCTGGATTCATCACATATCTTCCTCGAGTTGTAAATTTTCTTGATGGATATATTCGAAATCAGATTAGTTCCATTATTTGATTTTTCTTTCAAATAATTTGGATTTAATTGGAATGTTTCCATTGGGTTGAAACCAACAACCCTGATTTTTTTCCACCATTCTTCTAGTTTTAATATGAATTCCGAATTTTCAAGCCAAAATGATTCAAAATGAAACGAGCGATTAAGTAGGGCCATCCATATATCTATCTCTAAATATATAGGCCAGTGGTCTTAGCCCAGGCACGAGAGGATAGAGGCTTGAAATAAAATATCGTATTGAAGGACATTA
Source organism: Pinus albicaulis (assembly GCA_034641835.2). Taxonomy (NCBI): domain Eukaryota; kingdom Viridiplantae; phylum Streptophyta; class Pinopsida; order Pinales; family Pinaceae; genus Pinus; species Pinus albicaulis. The sequence continues at coordinate 1,525,319,030 of CM076575.1, read as the reverse complement.
CCATAAATAAGAAAGCAATCAAGTATCGAAGATTTTTGGTACTTACCTCTCCATATTTTATTCCAGGTGAAGGAGAAAGTCTTGAAATCAATGTCATCAATGCTTAGATCTTTGATAGTTTCCATGAATGAATAGGAGATTGTATCTAGCCACCAGAGTCCTCCCTTTCTCTCACATAGATCCTTAATCAAGTTGAAGTCCCCTGCTAGGATCCAATTTGTGTCCCCCAATATGTCATTTAGGTGTTGCAAGCTTCAGAGAAAGCCTACCTTCGTTCGTGTTAGAGTACGACATATACCCGTGTTAGCCAAAATTTCTCATGAGATCCAATACATTCGAAATAAGTTATATGGCTTGCAAAGGAAATGGATCGAGATTCTGAGTGGATGCCCACTCCTCCTACACTACCCCTTACATCCAGTTCCATGCATTCTGCCAAAGGAAAATTATTACTGGAAATATCCTTGAGCTTTTCCTCTATCACTTTGGTTTTGTATAGTACCAGGCTATTCGGATTCTTATTTTGAATCCTTTCCTTTAGATACATCAACTTACCCTTTGAGTTGAGGCCTCGTATGTTCCATGATACCAGCTTTATTGAGGAGGGGTAGGGACAAAACACTAATAATATTCCGTAAGGTCATTAGTTTTCCCTGAGTTAACTAATATTTCCCCTCCTTCCCATATCACTCCACTAGTGGGCCTTCTATGTTTCTTCCTGGAGCCCCAACTGGGTTTTTTCTATCAAAAGGATGTGTCTTCATTGTGTATGGATAGACCAATTTTTGGAGTCGAGTCTATAGAGGCTTGTCATTTCTCCCAATCCCTATAAATTTTATGGAATTTATCTAACTCATCTAGAGGAATATCAACCGATCCATATTTAGACCAATTTTGCAAGAATACAATCATAACCTTTTCGTCATGAGTTACTTGATACATATACACATCGTGTTCTAAGCCATGAAAAACATGGGTGAGCACTTGTAGGATTTATTTAACAATAGACTCTTCCTTTTGGGCCTTTCGTTTTCTTATCTATTTCGTCTTAGGGTTTTGAGAAACTGTTTCCACTCCCATTGCTACTTGCAAAGGAACCACGTCCACTAGTGCCCCTAACTCCTTATGTGAGGAGGGAAAAAAAATTCCCTAAAGTGTAGGTTGAGGCCGCTGGTTACTATAGGGGAATATTTTTTCCACTTGAGAGATTCTATAAGGATGGATATGGGATGCTTGTCAGGTGCTACGCAGAGCCTGGGATGAAAGGGATTTTCCATAAGGATGGCATCATCCCACTACTTCCTGTAAGCCATCTGAGGAATGAGCTGTCATTTGAGACGAAGCTTGCTATGGGAAGTAACAAAACAAGTTCCCATATTTGTGGAAAAGTTTTAATTTAAAAGGAATGTGGTCGTAATCTAGTGGTTGGGACCATATCTCATCCTGGTATTCCATTTCCACTTATTCTAGGAGAGATTGCGATATGTTAATAGAAGAGGAAAATCGCTTGTGTATTTTTATCTATGATACTTAGACAAATTATCCTATTGAGTTTTCGATTGAATCTAGAATATCCATCTCTGAAAATTCCTCTAGAAGGGAGTACAACCGAACCCCAATTTTGGGAGCTAAGAACTATTCCTTATCCGGATTGTAACATTATTTCTAATGTATCATGAATAAAACAACGTTATTCATGAAATAAGGGCCATTATCTAGGATTCTCTTGCAATAGTTCATATCTTCAAACATTACTACGAAGAAAACTTTAGCTCTAAGGGGAGAGAGAGGGGGAGAGGGAGAGGGAGAGAGAGAATGAGATATGGAGGGAGACAAAGAAGTAGAGAGGGAGGGAGAGACAGAGAGAGATGGAGTTAGGGAGTAATAGAGAGGGAGGGTAGAAAAAAGGCATAGATAAATAGATATGGAGAGGGAGAAGCAGTGAAATAGGGGAGATGTAGAGAGAGTGATGGATAGAGGATAATATGGAAGAGACAGATAAGGAGAGGAGAGAGGGTGGTAGGTATTGGCATAGCTGGGGGGTGGAGATATAGAGAGATATAATGAGTGAGAGTGATTGGGGGTGAGAGAGAGAGAGAGAGAGAGAGAGAGAGAGAGAGAGATAAGGAGAGTGGGAGTGAGATATAGATGGATTTGGAGGGTGAGAGAGACATAGGGAGGAAGAAAGGCATAGAGATTTATAGGTGGAGAGACAAAGGTAGTGAGAAGGGATATATGGATACATGAGAGGATGGAAGATAGATCGAAGGAGAGGAGAGAGAAAGGGAGATAATGTGAATAGATAGAGAGAGGGAGAGTTAAAGGTGGAGTGGGAAGAGAGAAAGAGAAAAAAGGAGAGTGGGACAGAGATAGAAACACAGATGCAGAGGGAAGAGAGAGGGAAGCTGAAAGAGAAACATAGAGAGCAATATATACATATATATATATATATATATATATATATATATATATATATATATATATATTATAGTATTAATTAATAAAAATAATTAACCATAGGGGAGGACGAAGTAAGATTGTTACAAAAGGTAAAATATGTTGGATTTAGAAAGTCATGAATATATTCTTTTTCACTGAAATAGATGCATTGATTTCCGTGTTGATGTTAATTAATAATTCTATTTGATTGATTGCACTTGATGCAATTATTTTTTTGTAGTTGTTGATTTATAATCATATTTTATTTTAGTGTAGATGTTGATTTATAATCTTATTTGATTTCTTGGAATAGACACATTGATTTAAGTGTAGATTTTGATTTCTAATATTCTTTTATTTTTTGCACTACACACATTGATGTTAGTGTAGATATTGATTTTTAGTCCTATATGATTGCTTGCATTAGATGCGTTGATTTCAATGAAGATATTGATTTTTGATTTGATGTAACCAGATATTTGATGTCCATTAATTTTAAAGAAATAAGATCAATAGTGTGCATTGATTTCAATATGAGAAAATATAATTTGTGACCCCATAAGTTACAATGATTGACTTCTGATAAAGCTACTGTTAATATTGGAGAGTAAGAGAAGGTATGGTGTTCACTACAATAAATCGACTTAAACACTTGAATGGTATAGGATTTCAACTATAAATTTCAAATGATCGATATGAAAAGATGAAAAAACTAATAGGTGTGACAATAAGAACAATAGAAGAAAATTATTTGAGATTGATCATAATAAAGACTATTTGTAATTGAATAGATTCTTATTATTCACATTTTTGTATCACTCAACACTGTTACAATGTCACTACTTTAAAAAAAAATGTTTCATCATTTTTCATCATTCACGTTATTAAAAGTATCTATCATCTCAATAAACTGAGCTAATTAAGAAAATTGAAAACTAAAATGACTAAGTTAATCTCATATACATTTATCATATTTTAAATTATTAGAATAATTAGATGTTCAGAAAATTTTGTGTGACCGCCAATGACTGAAACTAGCCTATATCCATCTTAACCTGAGATCTATCAAGCACATAGAAGGATCAAACCTCTCTAGGTGAAAATGTTTCCTTAGGTTTTTCGCTCAAAAAAGAGGTTTTCCCCTTCAGATATTGGATCCCTCTCGACACTTCATAGGTCTTGGTTAATATGGATCTAGGATGGAAATATACCAAAGAAGACAAATGAATCCAAAATGAATCTTTTTTATTTTTATTTTCTGTGACTGAAAAAGTATGGCATAAAACCCCCATAATCCCTCACATCAGGGAGGTTATCCTACCTACAGAACCATGTCCACCGACGGATATAAAATGTTGAGATTCAACAAGATGATGAGCTTAGTGAAAAGAGTTGCCATCACTAAGTGGGCCTCCAGGCTATTTTTGGCGCAAGTCTATTTTTAGACATGATGATCATATTTCAGAAGTTGCAGTATGTTATTTGTGGATGGTTGGTCAAGTTGAAAAAATAGATGAAATTCTATTTTTAGAATGTTGGGTGAAGTCTATTTAGAGATCGCTGATATAAAAATAGATGCATGTCGATTATTATTAGCTCTTAATAATAATCAGACACTAAAAAACAACTTATTCTCTTGGAGCACTTTGTTTCAGTGCACAGATGTGGCACATCAGTGGATTGAGGGAATTACACAATTCCCAAGGGTTTACTGGAGCTAATTCATGGAGGACTCAGTTATAACTCAAGTGGTAGAGCTATGGCACAGTTGGAAGAGTAGTTATGGAGTTGTATTTAGTTTAACTTAGCTAGACTTAGTTGAGCTAGCTGTATTGTTAGGTCCCTAGATTACTAGTATAGTCCCTTATTGTTATTATTGTACCCATGTAACCCCCATTTTGTTATTATTATGCCCTTAAATTATTATTGTTAGGTCGGCTAGGATTACATTGTGGCCCACTAGGATTACATTATGGCCCCATGGACTCCTATATATAGAAAGGAGGTTTTGTAAATTGTATCATCCAAGAATTGTTCATTTATGTAATGTATTGGAGGTTGCCTTCTCGAAGTGGCTTATTTCTAAGGCGTTGATATCTCTATTCTTCTATTTTTGGAGCTGGTTACACAACATTTGGTATCAGAGCTTTGGATTCTAGGGTTTCGCTGCTCCAAACAGGTCATCGTGGCCTTTTCGCTATAACTCTTTTTATACAAAGTTTCAAAAGATGAAATTTTTAGGGTGCGAAGCAGAAATCCTGAGGAATATTTTCTGAAAATTTTAGAGCTTGGTTTGCAATATTTTCGGAGATATGATCTGTGAAAGTTAGGTCTTTTTTAAGGCCCCTAAACAGGTCATCGTGGAATTTGTGCTACAATTATTTTTCTACGAAGGTTCAGAATATGAAATTCATATGGTATGAAGCTGAAATCCGGAGAAAATTCTTCAAAAAATTTCAGATCTTGGTTCGCAATATTTTTGGAGATATGATCTGTGGAAGGCAGTGCTTTTTCAGGCTCCTGAATTTCATCTCAAAGAGGTGATCGTGGGAAAAGTTCAATAACTTTCTCTCTAGACATTGGATTGGAGTGCCGTAAAAAATTGTCACAAGTACACAGACTTTAGTTTCTTGGATATCAATTTCAGAGACAAAGGACGAAACATTGACACGTGGCACGTCGTAAAACTTCACTCTACTGAACCAGTCCATAATTAGGTCATTGTGGGAGATTGGAGACAAATTTGTCTTGGAGAATCCAAATCAGGTCAGACCTATGGCATTCGAAAGATAATTCAAAGGGATACGTTGGTACTGAAATTCAAATATTGAAGTGCTGAAATCACAGAGATAATCCAATTTCAATATCGAGCTCCTCAAAAGAAAGAAAAAGGTGTGTACTTTTTCTGAATTGCATAAGTCTTGTTTGAAGAATCAATTTGAATTGATTCGAAGGGCATATTGTAGAATAGATATCAGTATTGGGTTCTAAAATATGCCCCGTAAAAATAATTCAACACCCATTAAGCCTTCAGAATGGTCTACTATGACTCATGAAGATGAAGAATTGCAACATGATCTATCAAAATTACAAGAGCAAGTGCAACAAATTTCACTGTCGCAAAGAGCGACAAAAAATGAAATGGAAGTTTGGAATAAAGTTGTGGAAGCTAAGATGGATGGCGTGGAAGCTAAGATGGATGGCATGGAAGCTACGATGGATGACATGAAATACAACATGGAAAGCATGAAGAATGATCTCAAAGCAGACATCGAAGGTTTGACAAAGTTGATATAAGAAAGGTTTCCTAATGGTGAAAAGATAGTAGAAGAACCTCATGATGAGAACAAAATAAATGTTAATCGTGATTTCATAAAATATAATGTTGGCGGGAAGAACCACCATATTCCAAAAATGGATATGAGGAAGTTTGATGGAAAGGATCCTATAACATGGATACTACAGATGGAGCAATATTTTGATCTCCATAACGTGAAAAACACACAAAAGGTACGCATTGCAACTTTACATTTAGAAGAAAATACATTTGTATGGTATCGATGGCTTTGCTCCCGTAAAAAAACTGTCACTTGGTCAATTTTTATGGAAGAAATGATAGCACATTATGAGAATACAAAAAGAAACACCTTCTTAAGCCAATTGATAAATCTCAAACAAAAGGTTTTAGTGGGGCAGCACATTGAGGACTTCAAAAAATTGAATATAAGGGTAACTGATATTCCAGAGGAACATAGGATTGATCTCTTCATAGGCACTTTAAAGGATAACATACAACATGAAGTTTGCATTCTAGAACCTAATTCATTGGAGAAGGCATTCAGGTTGGCAAGAAAATTTGAATGTAAAATTATGGCGACAAGGAAGCCTACCACTCAATTCTATAAAGAAGGAAGTGTTGCTACGCCTAGATTTCCACAACCTACAAGGTTGACACCACAAAAATTGGAAGAAAAAAGAGCAAAAGGACTTTGCTACAGTTGTGATAGCAAATACACTAAAGGTCATAAGTGTGCTGAAAAGAAATTATTTTACATAGATTGTGAAGAAGAAGAAGAAAATGAACAAGAAGAGGATATACACCAGGAACCAGCCCTAGAAGAGGAAGAAATGAATCTGACCATATCGTGTAATGCACTGGCAGGAATTACCACTCCTCAAACTCTCAAGATAGAAGGACATATCAAGAAGAAAAAGGTAATAGTGTTGATTGATTCAGTAGCACCCATAATTTTATTCATTGTAAGGTAGCCAAGGAATTAAATTGTTTCCTATACCCAGCACCAGAATGTCAAGTGATGGTTGCAAATGGAGGAACTATAAATTGCTCTGGAAAATGCCATAATATCAAGCTAACCATGGGGGAATATGTATTGACTAGTCCAATGGTTTCCATTCCTATGGGAGGTGCTGATGTTGTACTAGGAGTACAATGGTTACAATCTTTGGGGACGGTAACTTTTAATTTTCAAGAACTTTTCTTGAAATTTTTTTCACAAGGAAAGGAAGTAGAATTACGGGGTATTGAAGGGAAGTCGAGAAGGATAATAAGCTCTAATGTCATGACAAATCTTCTAAAGAAAAAACAACGAGGCGTAATTGCAGAATTATGCTCACTAGAAGTTCCGACATCAAAATCATCTATTTCTGCAGATCTCCAACAAGTCTTGGACAATCATTCCAAGGTGTTTGAAACTCCCAAAGGACTCCCACCTATTCGTGATCATGATCATGCTATTCATTTGATTCCAGGAAGTGTTCCTCCAAACATCAGGCCTTATAGATATCCTTACATCCAAAAGAGCGAAATTGAACGTATGATTGCAGAAATGTTAGAGGCGGGTATAATTCAACCTAGTCAAATTTCTTTCTCTGATCCTATAGTATTGGTACACAAGAAGGATGAATCATGGCGAATGTGTCCAGATTATAGGGAGCTCAATAAGCTCACCATTAAATACAAATTTCCCATTCCTGTGATTGATGAATTATTGGATGAATTACATGGAGGAATTTATTTTACCAAGTTGGATCTTCGTTCAGGATATCATCAAATTAGAATGAAGACTGAAGATATTCCAAAAACAGCATTTCGAACTCATGAGGGTCATTATGAATTTTTGGTCATGCCTTTTGGCCTTACCAATGCACCCTCTACATTTCAAGGGTTGATGAATTCCATTTTCAAACCCTTCCTTAGAAAATTTGTGCTAGTATTTTTTGATGATATACTAATCTACAACAGGTTTTGGAAGGATCATGTTGAACATGTTGACAGGGTGCTCAAACTATTGCAGGAGAAACAATTATATGCAAAAAAATCCAAATGTTTCTTTGGAGTACAAGAGGTGGAATATCTGGGTCATATTGTATCTCACGAGGGTGTTAAAGTATACCCTAACAAAATTAAAGCTATTAAGGAATGGAAAGTCCCCACAACCATAAAGAAGTTGCGAGGATTTCTCGGGTTAACAGGGTATTATCGCAAGTTTGTTAAGAATTATGGGAGAATAGCAGCACCTCTAACAACATTATTGAAGAAAGATGCATTTTCATGGGCTCCTGAAGCAACTAAGGCCTTTGAACGTCTTAAAGAGGCAATGTGCCTAGCACCGGTCTTAGCTACACCAGACTTCACAAAAACCTTTATTGTGGAATGTGATGCCTCAGGAAATGGAATTGGTGCAGTTTTAATGCAGGAAGGAAGACCCATTGCTTTTGAAAGACGTCCAATCAAAGGAAAGTATTTACAGAAACCTATTTATGAGAAGGAAATGTTAGCAATACTGCATGCACTAAAGAAATGGTGAACTTACCTAATGGGAAGACACTTCAAGGTAAAAATGGATCATGATAGTCTTAAACACTTTTTGGAACAAAGACTATCTTCAGAAGAGCAGCAAAAATGGGTCACAAAGATGTTGGGTTATGACTTTGAAATAATTTACAAAAAAGGAAAGCTTAATGTTGTTGCAGATGCACTCTCAAGAAAGAATGAAGAGGTGGAAGCATTGCTTTGTGCCATTTCTATTATCCAACCAGATTGGATAATTGAAGCAAGAGATGAATGGAAGAAGGACAAAGATGTATGGATACTCATTCAAAAGTTGCAGCAAGATCCTAGTACATCTCATACATTTAGTTGGAAAAATGATTCCTTATGGTACAAAGATCGCTTATATCTTTGTAAGAATTCCCAACTAAAACAAAAGATTCTTCTGGAATTGCACACTTCTCCTTTAGGAGGACACTCAGGATTTTTAAAAACTTACCATAGGGTGAAGAAAGAATTTTTTTGGGATGGCCTTAAATCTGATATTCAAAAATTTGTGGCGGAATGTTTGGTTTGCCAGCAGAATAAAGTTGAAACAATTAAGACCCTGGGACTTCTACAACCTTTATCCATTGCAGGTCAACGTTGGGAGGAGATTTCAATGGATTTTATCACAGGTTTACCTAAGTCCGAAGGAAATAATGTCATCATGGTGGTATTTGATAGACTTACCAAGTATGCACACTTTTGTGCATTATCTCATCCATTTAAAGCAAGTACAGTTGCTACTACATTTATGGACAGAATTCAAAAGCTACATGGAAGCCCAAGGGTCATTGTGAGTGACAGAGATCCCAGTTTTACTGGAAATTTTTTGACAGAGTTATTTTCTTGTTTGGGTACTCAATTAGCTCATAGCTCATCTTATCATCCTCAATCTGATGGTCAAACTGAGATAGTAAATAAATGTTTGGAAGGATATCTTCGTTGTTTTGTATCCGATAAACAAACACAATGGGTCAAGTGGTTACCTCTTGCTGAATGGTGGTATAACACTTCCTTCCATACTGCAGCAAAAATGACCCCATTTATGGCACTTTATGGATATCATCCACCATCCATCACATCATCTTCAAGAGAAAATTCTAAGGTTCAAGCAGTGGAAGATCACATCGAGCATCAGGAAGAAGTTCTCCAACTCTTAAAGGATAACCTGAATTTGGCACAAAATCGAATGAAACAACAGGCATATCAACATCGCAGCGAGAGAAGTTTTGATGTAGGAGATTGGGCATTTTTACGGCTACAACCATATAAACAAATGTCCCTCAAGCAAGCTAAGAAGGATAATAAATTATCGCCAAAGTACTATGGTCCTTACAAGGTGTTGCAAAATATTGGCACTATGGCATACAAATTGGAGCTTCCTGCTTCTTCGCGAGTACATCCAGTTTTCCATGTTTCATGCTTAAAGAAGGTTATAGGTGAAAATCTTCCAGTTCAAACAATATTGCCAGAACTTGATGAGGAAGGAAAATCATATTGGAACCTGAAGCGGTCATGGAAACAAGAACTCAACAGCTACGGAATCGATCAATTTCAGAGTATCTCATCAAGTGGAAGAACTTACCCACTGAAGATTCTACATGGGAGGATGAGAATTTTATACAGAAGCACCCAGAGCTACTCAAGCAATGAGGACAACACTTCTTTGAAGGAGAGGGGCATGTTAGGTCCCTATATTACTAGTATAGTCCCTTATTGTTGTTAGTGTAACCCCCTTATTATTATTATTGTACCCTTCTAACCCCCATTTTGTTATTATTATGCCCTTAAATTATTATTGTTAGGTCGGCTAGGATTACATTATGGCCCACTAGAATTACATTATGGCCCCATGGACTCCTATATATAGAAATGAGGTTTTGTAAATTGTATCATCCAAGAATTGTTCATTTATGTAATGTATTGGAGGTTTCCCCCTCGAAGTGGCTTATTTCTAAGGCGTTGATATCTCTATTCTTCTATTTTTGGAGCTGGTTACACAACATGTATCTAGTCTAACTGAATGATACACTAGTGAGAGTGGAGTGAATTAATTAGTTAATTAATTCATAAACAATAACTCATTAATCAACTGAACAATACATCAGTTAACTACAGTGCATGGAAGTTTTAGTGGAGACCCAGTGGAGAGATAGGTGAAAGGGCAAGATGGACTATCTGGTGTGACTATAGTGATGCATTGATTGCATCACACACACATTGGAGTTGCCAATTAGGATTGCGCAGTTAAGGAAAGAGTAATTTGAATTCATTCAGAGCTATTATTTAGTAGGGATTGTGCAGTGGAGGCGGGCTAGTAGGGGAAAGAGATCAGTGCATGGATTTGCAAGATTGTTCCTGAATAGTGTATGAAGATTGTATTGTACTGAGAGCTTGATAAGCTTTGTATAAGATTGTCATATGATCCCCGTGATACAAAGTATATAGTTGGTGTTTTTAGATTTAGGCTTTCCTGGTTAAAAACAACTGTGTTATGTGTGCGATTATTTTTATTTATGCTTTACATGTGTGTGCAATTAATTTTTCGCAAAATATTAACAGTGGAATGATTTAGTATCTTGCAAGAATTTAAATATTGTGAGATCAGGTGAATCTATGAAATATGCATGCTTAGTGCATATAATTTCTACATGGTATCAGAGCATTATTAATTGAAGATTGCAATTGTAAAGTGATTTTGTGCTGGTGGAAAATTCGAATTTGCTACAGAAGATTCTTGGTGTAGAAGTTGAGTATACATTGAAATGGCTTTCAATGGGTTGTGATTGGAGTATGCCCTTGATGGGAGCTCAAATTACATAGCCTGGAAGGACAGGATGGAGGTAGTGATGAAGGATAATGGACTAAAGGAGTTCATCGATAGAAATGCTCCTAAGCTGGGATCTAGCGATGCTGCATTACTTGACGCATGGAAAAAGAAGACAGAAAAGACGAGGAGAATTATGTTGGAAGGTGTGAAGGACCATATTGTGTCTAGCCTTCACGGGAAAGCCAATCTATTCTTAATGTGGAAGGCTTTGACAGACTTTTTCCAAAGAAAAAGTGACCATAGGAAGTTGGCGCTTAAAGACAAGCTCAAAAAATAAAAATGGAGAAGGGCAACGGTATTCCAAAATACCTCATGAAGTTTGTCCACTGCAAATACGAACTGGGAAGTGTGGGGGTTACTGTTGATGAAGAATACTTGGTGAGCTTGGCTCTCCTTGGGCTTCTGAAGAGTTGGTATAGCTACGAATACTCTGTCAATGGACGGGAGAAACTGTCGATATGGGAGTGACTTAGGTCAGATATTTTGTAGGAGGAGATAAGGCGGGGTACCAGGGATGGATCTTCATCGAAGAATGAAGATGAAGATAATTGCACTTTGGCTGCCAAAGCAAGGAAATGGAAGGGGAAGAAACATCCTTCAAAATCCAAATCTAAAGGAAAGAAGTAGGATTTGTCCAAAGTGAAGTATTTTCACTGTCACGAACATGGACATTTCACCACTAACTGTCCACAGAATAAGAAGGCTACTGGATCTGTAGTTGGAGAGGCCTTAGCCTCACAATTTGAACTTGATTTCTCTTTGATCGCATGCTTGTTCTCAAGCTGTATGGGATCAGTCTGGTATCTTGATAGTGGTTCGTCTTTCCATATGATGGGAGACAAGAAGTTTCTTAGTGACTTGGAGGAGAAGGACCTCCACATGCATATAGAGATGGGTGACGATGGTCAGTATAGTGTGACTGGAATTGGGACCATTACCATTGAGAGGGATTTTGGTAATCCATTCTTGTTCAAGAATGTTATGCATGTTCCAGGTTTGAAGAAGAACTCGGTCTCGGTCGCAATGCTGGAAGACAAAGGTTATGATGTTGTTTTCAGTGAGGGAAAAGCCTTCCTTCGACATAAAACACTGGTTCAAACCAAGAAGATAGGGGTTCGAATTAAGAATCTCTATAAGATGGAGGTAGACAGTTGCACTGCAATGGTGGGAAAAGCAGAAGAAGTGGTGAGCCGGGATGGGGGTGAATTATGGCACAGGAGATTGGACCATCTTCACCATGATGCTTTGAAGATTTTGCAGAAAATTTATACTGGACTTCCCAAGGGTACTCTTGCACAGTCAGATTAGTGCAAGGGATGTACTATGGGTAAGTTTGTGAAGACCACCTTTCATGTGAAGGAGAACCCTGCTTCGGTGATCTTGGAGATAATTCACATACACGTGTGTGGACCTTTCTCGGTTGCTTCAATATAAAAACACAGGTATTATGTTATTTTTGTTGATGACTATTCTCATAGATGTTGGATCTTCTTCATGCAGAAGAAGAGTGAAACGTTCTTAAAGTTCTTTGAGTTCAAAGCATTGGTGGAGAAGGAGTCGGGGAAGCAAGTGAAACCTCTACGTAGGGATAATGGTGTTGAATACATCTTTAGTGAATTCAAAGGATTCTGTAGCAAAGAATTATTTCGAAGAGAACTCATAGCGCCTCAGAACCCACATTAGAATGGGGTCACTGAGAGGAAGAATAGAATGATTGTGGTGCTACACGAGCGATGCTGCATGACCAGGGCCTACCAATGCACTTGTGGGAAGAAGCGTGCAACACTGCAATTTATGTGCAAAACCATTATCCTCATAGAGTACTTGGCATGAGTACACCCAAAGAAGATTTTACTAGTAAGAAGCCTGATATTTCCCATTTGAAGATTTTTGGATCACTTGTTTACATTCATGTGACAAAGGACGCCAAGAAGAAGCTGGAGCCGACTGCAGAAGTTTGGATATCGTGGGGTACACAGAAACACCCCATAACTATCGTGTGTATTTTCCAGACAGTCGAATGATTGTTGTGCGACGAGATATAAAATTCAATGAGGTGAAAGCCATGAATTTGTCACTTGAGAGGGAGCTGCACTTGCATGCAGAGGAGGAAATTCTTGTTCCCAAAGATGAGCCTATAGATGTGGATTAGACACAGGAGGAGATTCATGGAGTGGAGGAGTCCACTCATGTAGAACAAAACATCAGACAAGGCAGAAAGCGTACCACAGAAGCTGAGAGATTGAAACTTGATGCAACACAGAATGTAGGAGTCCCTACATCACAGTCCAGATAAAACCAGTCACCTGACCGATTTACTGGATACATGGCTCTTATGAGCAAGTGTATCATGACATAGCCATCTTCTTTTGAAGAAGCAGTGCAGGAGCCCACATGGGTATATGCCATGGTGGAGAAATATGACTCCATTGTCAGAAACAGTGCTTGGGAGATTGTTCCAAGGTCGGTGGGAAAATCAATTGTAGGATCAAGATGGATCTACAAGGTAAAGCAAGTTGTTGATGGGAGCGTCGAGATGTATAAGGTAAGATTTGTTGCCTGGGGCTTCTCACAGATCGAGGGGATTGACTATGAAGAAACCTTTGCACCTATCACACGATATTATTCCATATGGACCATCCTTGCTCTCTCAACATAGATGGGTTGGCACATTCATCAGATGGATGTGAATATTGTGTTCCTTAATGGGATCATTGAGGAAGAGGTGTAAATTGAGCATCCTAAAGGATTTGAGATCTTCAGTAGCGAGTCGCATGTGTGCAGGCTCAAAAGAGCGTTGTATGGGCTGAAACAAGCACCACGTGCTTGATACACTCAGATCGACAGCTATTTCACTAGACTTGGCTTCACCAAGAGTAAGGTAGATGCAAACCTGTACCAGATTGTGGTGGAGGGTAAGCTTTTAATCATTGTACTTTATGTTGATGATTTAATACTAGCAGGTGATGAGAAGTTGATACACTCATGCAAGGCAGATATTGCAAAGGAGTTTGAGATGAAGGATTTGGGCCTCCTTCATTATTTCCTTGGATTGGAAATATGGCAGCGAGAAGGTGAACTATTTGTGTCTCAAGACAAGTATGCCTGGGAGATATTGGAGAAGTTTCACATGTAAGGCTGCAAGCCTATCGACACTCCTCTTCTAGGTAATTTGAAGAAAGAGGATGCTACATCGGTAGAGGTAGTGGATGCTACTGTTTATCGACAGTTGGTTGGTTCGCTCATGTATTTAGTCAATACAAGACTGGACATAAGCTATGCGGTGAACCAGCTTTGACAAGCGATGGTTAATCCTACCAAGCTCTTTTGGAAGGCAGGAAAGCATGTCCTGAGATATCTAAGGGGCACATCTAAGTATGGTTTATGGTACAGACAGACAGATGAGGTGAAGTTGCATGGCTTCATGGATGAAGATTAGGAAGGAAGCCCAATAGACAGAAAGACCACATCAGGAGGGATTTTTAGTATCATATCTACGGTAGTTTCTTGGTACAGCAGGAAACAAAGATCTGTGGCACTCAGTTCAGTGGAAGAAGAATACATGGCAGCAAGTCAAGCTGCACGTGAGGCTATCTGGATGAGGAAGATTCTGGTTGGTTTGTTCGGTTCACATTTAAATCCCACAGTGATACATTGTGATAATCAGAGTTGCATTAAACTCTCAGTTAATCCCATGTTTCATGATAGATTTTAAAGATATTGATATCTGGTATCACCATATCAGTGATTGTGTGCAGTGAAAGATCATGTTGCTTCAGTACATTCTTACGGAGGATCAGGATGTAGATATTTTGACGAAGGCACTCACCAGGAGAAAATTCGAATACCATAGAGGCAGGATCAGGGTGAAGGATAATCCCTATCTTGTTGAGAGGGAGTGTTGAGATTCAACAAGATGATGAGCTTAGTGAAAAGAGTTTCCTTCACTAAGTGGGCTCGCAGGCTATTTTGGCACAAGTCTATTTTTAGACTATGTCTATTTTTAGACATGATGATCATATTTCAGAAGTTGCAGAATCCTATTTCTGGATGGTTGACCAAGTTGGAAAAATAGATGAAATTCTATTTTTAGAATATTGGGCGAAGTCTATTTATAGATCGCTGATCTAAAAATAGATGCATGTCGATTATTATTAGCTCTTAATAATAATCAAACACTAAACAACAACTTATTCTCTTGGAGCACTTTGTTTCGGTGCACAAATGTGGCACATCAGTGGACTGAGGGAATTATGCAATTCCCAAGGGTTTACTGGAGCTAATGCATGGAGGAATCAGTTAGAACTCAAGTGGCAGAGTTATGACATAGTTGGAAGAGTAGTTATGGAGTTGTACTTAGTTTAACTCAGTTAGACTCAGTTAAGTTGGTTGTATCTAGTCTAACTGAATGATACACTAGTGAGAGTGGAGTGAATTAATTAGTTAATTAATTCAAAAATAATAACTCATTAATCAACTGAACAATACAACAATTAACTACAGTGCATGGCAGTTTCAGTGGAGACCCAGTGGAGAGATAGGTGAAAGGGAAAGATGGACTATCGGTTGTGACTATAGTGATGAATTTATTGCATCACAGAAACATTGGAGTTGCCAATGAGGATTGCGCAGTCAATGCAAGAGTAACTCGAATTCATTTAGAGATATTCTTCAGTAGGGATTGTGCAGTGGAGGCAGGCTTGCAGGGGGCAGAGATCGGTGCATGGATTTGCAAGATTGTTCCTAATTAGTGTATGACGATTGTATTGTACTGAGAGCTTGATAAGCTTTGTATTATATTGTCATATGATCTCCATGATACATAATATATAGTTGGAGTTTTCAGCTTCAGGCTTTCCCAGTTAAAAACAACTGTGTTATGTGTGCGATTATTTTTATTTATGCTTTACATGTGTGTGCAATTAATTTTCCACAAAAGATTAACATTGGAATGTTTTAGTATCTCGCAAGAAGTTAAATATTGTGAGATCAGGTGAATCTAGGACATATGCATGCTTAGTGCATAAAATTTCTACATAAAATTGGGGCATCCTTAGTAGATCGAAAAGAATCATAATAATTTCTGTCATTATTAGAGGTGATATTATTTCATTTTAGGTATCCATGACTATAATCTCATTTTACTTTTCTTTATCCCTAATTTTACTACTCATAGTGGTGGGGGTGTACAAGTCTAAACACCATGTGTAAATTTAGTGACAAAGAACTTCAAGAAAAATTACTTACTTGGATTCTCCCATAAACCTACTCCAAGCTCCTATAAAAAAACATGTCATCAACATATAACAAAAAGAGCATAGGCTAAAATTTATAAACCTTGTATTAATTATTGTGATAGACATCACTCTTAGTGAAACCAAGGCTAATAACGCAACCATCAATCTAAAAAATACAAATCCCTAGGTGCCTTCTTCAGTCTGTACAAAGGTTTTTCAGTCTCTAGATATGAGACTCTTTCTCATGTACCTAAAATCCCTAAGTTTTCTATATGTACACTTCTTCCTTAATCAATCCATTAAAAAAATCAGTTTTCACATTGATCTGATGCAATTTCCAATTTGTAATAGAAGGAATAGAAATAAGAGCTCAAATAGAAGTGTATATAGCGACTCAAGAAAACGCCTTTTTATATTCCTCTCTGTCATTCTGGGAGAACCCTCGTGCCACAATTTTGACTTTGTACTTATCTATGTTTTCATCTACGACATATTGTATCTATAAATATTTTTTCTTGAGGGGGTCTAGACCTAGGTTAATATTAGTTGTGCTACAAACAAAACCCTGTATTACCGACCCTTTCGTCAACGATCTACTCCATAGACTGCAGTCTCACCTGCATAAATGTTATGGGATGCTAGAATGATGTTTCTGCATCCAGACGAACTATGGAGTGTGGATTTAGGGATATCTCTACTCAAGCCTCAATCAGATCTTCGTTGAACTAGTAAACTTACCACAAGAGACATTGTTCAATCACATAGCTATTCTTTCTGTGCACTACCTTTCTACTGTGACATGCATTATTCATCATATAATACAAAAATCTAAGCTTCACGATGCATTTGTTGATTAAATATATAGAAAAAAATCTAATCATGCACAATAACTCATAAACATATAATGTACAAATACATAGAAAATACACATATATTCTTTGAAGTCCTTCTTTATTAAGCAATATCCTTCGATTAAAATCATCCTCTCCCCGTGCACACGGTTGCAAGGGCATGTGCACACAGCTCCAGAATTACCAAGGTCTCCCTGCACACAGCTGCATGAGCCTTCTCCTTTGACTAAAACACTGAAATATATGACTTACAGACTCAAATCTAACATAGGACTTACATACCTTTATCCTTGACTCACTAAGATAACTCTTTATATACATTTTCCTTCAACAATACTGGTGGGCCCTAGTATTGCCCCAAGAATGCTGCAACACCCAAAGGTTTCCATAATTTAATTTATCAACCCGGGGTTCGTACAAACTTTCATGTGACAATTCTATATACACAACATATGCATTCTACTCATGTCATCCTCTTATGAGCTCTACGAAAGGGTTCTACTTCTAGGGTTTCTAGGTGAAGTCTGGCACATTTCTGGAATCAATCCTCTGGCTAAAAATGATTCAAATCCATGGAACTATAAGTAAGTACATAATTATTCCATATTAAACAAGTACATCTAACTCTCCTCTAATGAAATAAATCTACTTATTAGACTATGATAAGAATTGTAAAAGAAACCTATGTACCTTGCATGAAGTAAATTGTTGAATTGAAAAGGCATAAAGGAAACTAATATAATCACACTTAGCTTGGCCAAATGGATAAATACACTCTACTTACCATATTCTCTATCTATCATTATTTTATCCATGAAACTATTCATGACCTAACTATGTTGGAAAATGTGTTTTATTTCAGCTACGAGAAGAAAGTGCTAAGGTGGCTGATGGAAGGCTTGAACACATGGGGGTAAGGGTGGAGGCATATGAGTGGTTTTTTCAGGTTTAGAAGATGGTCATGGTGGTTTCTGGGTTTAATTACGGGCCCACAAGTGTTGTTCCAAGGGTCGCTATAGGTTTCCTGTCGTACTACAGGCAAGTCTTGAATTTGTACAGGAAACAATCTGAATGAAATCCAAGGCCAAAAAGAGGTGGAAGAAGGGTAGGGAAGGTGGTGTGAAGGTGGATGAGAATGATTAGGAGGTGGCCCACCCCTTGGCCAAGATCAGGGCCTCTTGGGAGGCCTATCTTGCATCCCTAGGGTTTTCTCATGGTGTCGGGATGGAAAACCCAAAAACAGTGATGATGGTGATTTTGATGAACATATGGCTGAAGCAAGATGAGAGATGAAGCTAGAGGTGCTGGTGAAGTTATGCTTGGATGTGCTACCTATACCTGGAATCAAAATACCTATTCATGAAATTAATATGGGAAAATTCATGGTAAAAACAGTGGAAAAGATGAATTGAATTTGTAAATAAAATCTATCATAATCTACAAACATAGATCTACCACAACATACTCAACATGTTCATGGAATTACAACAAATAATCTCATATATTCCAAGAAATTATAAACTAAAAAACATTTTTCGTCTGTGGGTGAGGTTTACCCTCCTCAAGCTCTATTGATAGAGATGAGAGGGGGATGCTTGACTTACAACTTTATGAATTTATCACCCATTCTACCACTCATGTAAGAAAACTAAATCTAAAACAAAATAAAAATGGAAGAAAACTAAAATAATGAATGAAAATGCCAACAAACTAGCTAACTATTCATAGGAAAAACTAGCTAGATGACATGAAAGTAAGGAATGATTACACAAGAGAGGTCGAGGCACATGGATTGGGCCCTAAATAACAAACCTAGATTTC
Organism: Pinus albicaulis; assembly: GCA_034641835.2. Lineage (NCBI taxonomy): Eukaryota > Viridiplantae > Streptophyta > Pinopsida > Pinales > Pinaceae > Pinus > Pinus albicaulis. The sequence continues at coordinate 1,525,300,016 of CM076575.1, read as the reverse complement.
TGGAACTAGATTAGTAATTTGAAGTCTGAATACTCATTTAATTTCAAAATATAGTCTCATTACATCACTATAATAGTCTTGAAAAATTGATTACAAGAGAAAGGAGCCTAATGGATTTCTCCAAAATTTGAATCCTAATGAGCTCTTGATCATCTCTATTTAACCTAAAGGGTATCTACCAACAACTCCCTAGAAAATAGGTGATGAGTCCACTTGACTCCAAGTGATGTACGGCTTGAGTGCACTTGGTCCTTAGTTTGCTTGTATGCCTTTGATTTTGAGCTATCAGAGGGAATCGCGAGGATCCCTTGGCTACCTTTGGGAGTTAAGGAGGGTGAAAAAACCCCTTTAATCTCTCCTTGCTATCTACTCCGAGTATTTATGACAAAATCTCCACAAAAGTGACATATCGTCGTGATTTTCTTTCATTTAATCTTATGTTAGGTACTCAGAGTATGCTAAGCCTTAATCACCACCTAAACTAGCATCACCAGACCATAATATAATTAAAATGAAAGAAAATAGACTAAATAAGGAAAAAAGGTGACCATTAACCCCTCCAAATGTACCTAATGATGGAGCTAATCATCACCCCCCTGCAAAATGGTTTCTCATCATTTGAGCAACTAATCCTCCTTCTGCATTTCCTTTAAAGCCTTGGTTGATCCTCTGACTTCCCAAGGAAGAAGTGTGGGAGTCCCCTCGGGAATGTAAAAGCCACCATTATTTTATTCTTCTTCCCATTCTCTGTTCTGTTCATCTTGGTCCTTCCCATCACTCAGCCCCAACAACAAGGGTGGATTGAGATTTAAACCAAGCAACATAATATTTTGGGCCTGCATGGCCGTCTTGTACAACGGTGCCCTTTCCAAGACACCCCTTGAAATTTTTGGTGTATGGTGCTCCCTGTTTCTAAGGCTGTGTGGGAGGTTGATCCTCTTCTCAAGCTATAAATAATGCACTCATCTCCCAAAAACCTAGAAACATCATCAAAGTGGGCTATTTCTTGAGCTTGTGTATGGAGGTATCTTCTAGCTAGTTCAATATCCCTTTCGATATTTAGATGGTTATTGATGACTCCTCTAGGGTTGAACAATTATGCCCTAGTGTGTAAGGGTTCTCTATTTTCTCTTCTCATACCCCTCCTCATCTCTTGTGCTATTCTCTCCTAATTTACAATCCATGATGCTAAGGCCATTAATTTCATATCCCCCATCCTAGGATCAGGGTCCCAAATATTTAAATCTATTAACACAAGGTTATGCATATAAAAATATGCCATTTTTTCCTTGTCAACCATGCTAACTTGATTGCAAAAATCAATGAACTATATACAATTTTGGAAAGGCAACGATCCATGGGAGGCTAAAGTTTTGATTTGAAAGAGGATACACTACTCCTTAAGGTGAAATTCATATGAATATGAAGGATACCTATGTTGAATGGCCTCCATGCACAAGTCTGTGATGGTGGTCACTTGTTTACCTTTTCGTTGAAGCTACTCTAATTGTGCTACATTCTCTGCCTCTGCTTTCTGAAGCTTTTCCGTCAAAACTAACTCTCTAAGCCTCACATGAGATATATATATTTTCCCAATTTAGCTACGTTTACTTCCATAAGCCCTATATCAACACTCCTTTAGATTTGTAAAGCTTCATACAATGGTGAGCGCATGCCCTCTCTTCCTCCAACCGATAAAACAAATGAATTGTGAATGTTTGAGGAATTAATCTACCCCCCTCAATGTAGGTGTAGTAAGAGTTGATATTGGGTTGAGGGCTAGGGTTTGGTACCATTGGAACATATTTGGAATTTGATTTTGATGAGGTGGCGTCTTCTTTATTATATTTTCCTACATCTTTTTCATCATGTATTTCCTATTGTGTCTTGCCCTCATCTTCCTTGATCTCTTGCACTCCTGTGGATGCCTTTTCCTCCTCAACCAATGCATTTTTCTCCAAATCTGTGCTTGCTAGAATTTCCTGTAGAAAAAACATTTCCTATAGCAAACTTTGTTTTTTTGCTGAAGACTCTCTTCTTCTTGATTTTCACTCTTTTCACTCCTTGGAGGGTCTATGGAGGTGGCATGAGGTGTGTGGGTTTCCAATCTAGAAAAATGCCTTCTGATATATGTTAGTGGTGTCCTTATGGGTGAAGTGACTTATTGTACCCTTCCTTCCTCTAATATGATTTCTTCCTCCTCCTGTGGTGATTCTTCAATGTTGATAGGGATCTTGGTGGGAGTTTGTGTCTTTCCCTATCTCACCCTCTGAATTTTCCTAGTTCTAAAGTACATAGGTGTCTACCTCTTTCTTTTTGTTTTAACATGTGTGCTCAAAGAAGTTAAAGTGGAAACTACTTCTTGGTCTGTGATGTCAGGTGACATTCTTGTGTCTTGAGGGAGGTTTCATTGCTTAAGATAGGGTTCATATCTTTTTTTTCCTTAGTCTTTACTTCCTCCTTTCCTTCAGCTTCTTCTTTCTCTCTTTTTGTTGTCTCTATATTCTCTATCTCAATTTCCATATCCTCATTTTCCTTTGTGTCTTCTTCCTCTTCTTCCTCTATGTTTTCTACCTCTTCTTCTTCTTCCTTCTCTTCTATTTCTTCTTCTCTATGGATTGATGCATAGGTTTTTCCCTATTTGGGTAGCTATAAAGGCTTCCCTATCCATGTCTATAAAATAGGAATAAGATACAGATAGGTTTAGCCTTCTCAAAGCATCATTTATAATTAATTTTTTCAAGCAATGATGGGCCAAGTGCTAATATTTCCTTTGTCTCACTTTATGTCTCATATGAGTGATGGATTTTAGGAGGAAGTGAGGGACACTTAATCATTGATCCAGTGGAATCTCTCCTTGGAACTTAAGTTCATGTAACAACCTAAAATGATACCTAGAGACAACACTAAATATTCCTTCACAAGAGATGAATTTCATGATATGGAAGGCAACTTCATCCTAGGGGTATGGGATTCTCTCTCTTCTCACACTATTTTTATCTTCAATATACTTTTCTCCTGGTAGGAACAAGTTCTTTATTGTTGTAGCACTAGGCATTCTTTCCTAGACCCATTTAATTCCTAAAGCCAAGGTGGTAATTGTACTTATGGGTTCAGGAGATAGAGTAATGTCTAATCCTCTTATCAAAGTGGTGGCTCTTTCTTCTGAATGTGATCGTAGTGCCACTACAAATTCTTTAGCTATTTCATCATCATAACTTTTCAATAGCTCAAAGAATCCTAGACATTGGTGATTTTGGAAGATTTCAATAACCCAAGGGTGTTTCCTAATTCTCTTAATGTATGTAGGCTCCCTCTTGTTGAATCCCCCTCCCATTGTAATGTTGTAAGATAAAGGTCGTGAGATTTTTTTAGAGGTAAGTCTTGGAGATGGAGGCCTTCCAGAAAAACAAAAGAAAATACTTTTACCCTTTAACTGTCAAATATACTTTTGTTGAGTGTGAATTACATGGAGGAATTTCAGTGTTGGAGGATGACAATCCACTTACCTTGGTCATTTTCTATTTCAGTTTGATATATGGAAGCATTTTCAAGCCAATCCACCCACACACAACTCTGTGCTTCCCTCTAAGCCTCTGCTGGGGTAATGTTGAAGTTGCGTGTAGGAGAATGTTATTTCTTGTAGCACGATGGTTCATGCAAGACCAAACTTCGATGTTTCTCTTCTGATGGCTCCCGCTTCTCTCTTGCACTTGCTGCTCTTCGAAATTGTCAATGAAATGGTGGAAATGAGACAAATCTTACCTTTATTGGATTTTTTAACCAAATTTGGAGGGTTGTGGTGACTCGTACTCAACTTGAGTTTCCTCTTAGAGATCGTTACCCCCCACTTTAGCTAATCATTGCTGACCTTGTGATCACTCCCATTTGTACTCATTCGCTCTGACTTGACTTGAATTTACTTCCCCAGGTGGCATGCACTTTCACTTTTCCTTCAATTTTAATTTACTAAGGTGGCCAAGTTAACTGGCCACCTTTTTGCCTTTTAAACTTATAAATATAGGGTTTTAACTATTTTGGCCATTATTGACACACATCAAGGGGTGAGAGGCCACACCTTAGCTTACCTAGTGTTGGTGAGGTGTTGCAGGAGCTAGTGCAAGGATATGGAGCTTGTGGTGGCAGCCTGAGTATTTTTTTTTGTATCTTTTTTTTTTTTTTTCTAAGTGAGGAAATTTTTCTTACTGAGCTGCTTATCTTTTTGGAGTGAGCTGCTTACCCTTTTCATGTTTTATTTATTTTGCAGGTACTACATGGAGGGCTTCATATGCCATGGATGGTTTTATTTTCCCTATGGATTCTACTGGTTGTCTCTTGAAGTCATCTACATCAAATTTCCTTCATCTTTTGGCCTTTTTGTGCCACACACATATTTTCTACTGGAAACTCTCTTATATGTGTAGCAGTTTCTTCCTTGCCTCTTCTTTCTTCATTTTTTTTAGGAATGGAGGGATATTAGTTATGGAGGATATGGAGGAAGTCATTAGATGAATGGAGTAGATGATAGGCAAGAGAAATACTTCCTATGCCAAGTTTTCAATGGTTTAACTGTCGAAGGTGCAACATAGGGTTTAGATAGGGAAACCTTGTTCATGGAGTGGAATAGGGTGTTGGGAATTGTAGGCATAGGAAAATAGCATATTATCATACCCTAACTTAAGTTTAGAAACCCTTAGGCAACCTTTTTCTTCATAAATTAGTTTCTTGTAGCATTTACACGATTTTCCTGTAGTGCTAGAGGAATCCTATAGCTTCATGTTTTGCCTATAGAAATTTTAGATTAGGGGAAAAAATGAGCTTGTTGCCTATCTGGTGGGTGAAATGGATGAAGGAATGGATGATTTAGTGGCTTATGGAGTGTGTAAACAGAGAAGAAGAAATAATGAAGAGGAATCACTCCTCTGGATCCTTAAAAAAATCTTCAAATGTTAACCTTCTGTAATATTCCTACATTAGCATACAGCTATTAGGAATATTAATTTTTCTCCAAACACATAGTTAGATGAATAAATGGGTAGGGATACCCATAAATATTTCTAGCAACAATAAAATCCCTCTTAATGGGGAAAGGATCATATTCACAACTAGATAAAAACACCTTCATGTGTGAACAAGGCTTAATGCATGTAGACAAAGTCAAGTTTGACCAAGTCAACTAAGCTAAGATGGAAGATGTGAAACATTAATGAAGATAACTCAGTGGGAATATAGATCTATTTAGATAGATAGAATAGAGCCACATTGAGTGTTGAAGAAGACTTTGCATGGATATCTAGTCAAGGTTGATCCGGTCAAGATTGATCCAGTCAAGATTGACTAAATAGAACAACGCTGTAAAAAGATGAGTAAGACTAATGGAGACAGCGTAATTTTGGAGGGAGATTCATTGCATGAAGATGGAAACCCTAACGAGTGGGACCCAAGGTTAGAAGGCTCACACTATTTATAAGGAGGAGGATGGCAGCCATATGGGGTTAGATTATGATTATGATTTTATGATTATATGGTCTATTCAGACATATTTTCTTTCTCTCGCTGTTTAGCTAAGATAGAGTGTTGTTTAGCAAAAGGTCTTCCTGTTTAGGAATTACTTCTCCTCCATTGAGTAGCCTTTGGAGGAGCCTTGCACCATATTGTCCACTATATGGTTTGAGGCCAAGCTTCATCTTCCTTTGACAGCACAGATCTTGTTCAAGATTTGCATGTTTCAGTAAGCTGCAACAAGTGGAGGCTAGATCTTAAGATCTAGGCCGTATCAATACTTATTTTCAGTGGAGAAGTCTTCTAATCCATTGGGAGGACAATATTGAAGGTTGTGAGCTATATTTCCATATCTTGGCTGTAGGCCACCATTATTTTATCCCCTACAATGCAGAAGAAGTCCAGATCTGTGTTATTTCTGAAGGAGCTGCTACAAGGTGGTTTAGTGCACCATTTGGAGAGCTGATTTTCTGAGTGTTGGGGATCTACCATTCACTTTGGAGATATGTTGGAGGAGATCAATTTATTGTTTATATCAGATCTGATCCAATTTCTAGATCTGAATATTTCCATAGATCTGCAGTCTTAGATCTTAGATCTACACTTTGTACAGGGTGTTTTTCTGAAAACCCCAAGGGGGATTGATAAAAGAGCTTGTATAGTGCATGGATCTGTTGTAGATCTAAATTTTTGTCCACATACTTGCTCTAGATATTATGTACAACCTATTGCTATTGTAGAGGTAATAAAATAACGTTGTCATGGTATTCAAGCTTTCATACATGGTTGCAGTCTCTATTTTTGCATGATTTTCAGCTATTTATGGCATGGGAGGCATGTTAAACTATGAAATAGTGATTTGTTTCTGAATTCCTTTCAGATATACTTACTATAATATTAGATCTAAGGGATCCATGAGCTGCATTTAAATTTCATTGCACATATTTCTGAAAAATGCGTTATTTTAGCATGTATTGTTGAGCAGTCCCATTTTGGGATATTACAGTGGTATCAGAGCATGATCTTTGGCTCAGCCTGTGAGTTTCAAGACAAAGACCAGAATGATGGAAATAATTTTTTTTCTCTCGTCTCTTTTCAGATCTAAGAAGGACCTCACCAAGGAGTTCAAGCAAAGAATAATTGAAGCCAAGTTAGGGTTTCAAGATGAGGAGGGTCCATGTACTTCCTATCAACAAAAAGAAGATCCGGTATTGCATAAAGCTCCAAAGAAACATACTATGGCCTTTCCTTTTAAATATAAGAGGCATAGAAGTGAAGAATACTTAGATCATGATATTCTAAGTGAATATATTGCAAATTATAAGTCTCAACCTAGAGCTATCAAGAAGAATTTGAATCTTCCAGAGTTTATTCAGCTCAAAGAAGAAAGGAGACCTTGCAGCAATAGAAGAATGAAGGGTAATAGATTTATATTGTCTACCTTTGATGGGTCAACCTCATGCACAGAAAAGGGGTTAACCAATCAAAGGCTTGGGGAAAGAAGTTGAATGCATTTTTTCTGCTACATCCAGTAGTAGAGAAAGAAGCTATTGAGATTGCAGTGCTGCACCTTCAAGGTGAAGCACACAATTGGTGGTTCAACCATTTGAATCATGCAAAAGTGACTACATATGCAGATTTCACTCAAAGGTTGATCAAGAAGTTTGACAAGAAGAAATCAGAAGGGAAGAAGCCTTCACCACCTCTTACTGCAGGAGCATTTGTTTCAGGAGAAAGGCCACTTGCGCCTTTGCAAGATGATCTTGATCTCTTGATATCTAGAGTCCCATGCACCATTTTGGAGATGCATGAAGAAGATGAGACTTGTACCTGCGTTGATGAAGCTATAGAAGAGCAGCCATGATCATCAGTAGTTGGAGAAGCCATCACACCGGAAAGAGGAACCCTTGTAGCAGTACAAGATGTTCCCAAGTTGTACCAAGGTATGCACATGTTTCCATTTCCTGTTATTTCAATACATCATATGGAGGATGATGGGGATGTACCATTGCATGACCAACGGTCAAATTATATTTCTGATTTGGAGCAGCAAAATTTCACTGCGCTGAGCAGCTTTGATTCATTCAGGGAAGAGAAAAACAATCATCCTAGTGTATCATTGATGAGCTACACACAACCCTTGAGGTTGGAACGTAGTTTCTTGGAGGATGGGATGAGTATTGTCTTGAACATTACATTGAAAAACTATGTGTTCAGCATTGGATCTGATCTTGAGGTGCACCATCATGGAGATCAACAAAGCTGTCATTTAGTAGCAGTGATGGGTTGGAGGCCCAACCATTGTTGGAACATTCCAATGACCTTCCCATATGTATAAAAAAGAGGGAAAATATAGATGATGGAGGACATCTTAGGATGGATAACATCTCTCATGTTTGTGTTGGATACTTCTTGATGAGCCCTACTTGGTCATTGAGGAGATTGCATTTCAATATCCCATGAAATGCAAAGACAAAATTCTGATTTGGGAGGATGGTATTCTCCATTGGAGGAATGCCACTTATAGACATGATGATAAACACTCACCATGGGTTGGATGGGTGATGTTGCTGAGCAAGAGGTTGAGAAACCACTTTTAGATCTATGACACTGGACAGCAGGATGCAAGACTGCGTTGGCTACTCTTGAAAGAGTTTGGTCATCCTATGACACATTCTATTTCAAAGGGTATGTGGATGGATGGAATTTTTCATGGCACTTACGTCATATGGAAGAAAGGAGTTTGGGTGTATTGGAATGATGTGATAGCTTTCATATCAACTCTCATGTTGTTGCTCCAAGACTTATATGATGATGGTATGGGGAGGCAACTAGAGCTATTATTGCTTTGGTTGTTATTAGGAGAGTATGGACTGATCTTATCCCATACTTTGCATGATGTTTCAAGAGTAGGAGATGACACTATCATGGTGCAAAGGGGCTACTCTTTAACCTTGGGAGATGAGGAGGTGCTTCCACTTTGGGAGGGATCTCTCACATATAGCAGCATTATGTTTGATGATGAATTTGACATGTGGGATGTCAAAGGATGGAGCTATGAGATGACACGAGCCTTATTACAAAGGCCAACAACGTTGTCACTTGGGAGCTTGGGTTGTTTGATGGAGTGTTCCCGGGATCACTTCATATATGATGCACTTGATGGACATGTAGGAGATGAGAGTGATGGAGTAGTGGATGGAGACATCTATTACCATGACATGATCTTCTTGACTTGGATTTTCAAGCATAAGAAGAGAGATCTACATGCATCACTTGTGGGCTTTCTTTCCATGCACTTTGATGCATATCATTCCCTGATGGAGGAGTTCACTTGGGAGGGCATCCAACAAGATGTATATCAGCATATGAAGAGATGCATAGCCTATATGATGATGGAAAGGTTGTCATGACCACTTCCCTACTCATTTGAAGTGAGGGAGAACTTTCAATTGAGCCATTTCAGCTCAATGACCAAAGTACATGATAGAGGATGTATATTTATGATTCATGATTTGTACTCCTTTATTTTTTATGAGTTGCATATTGTACCAATGAGGGTCTTTCCTTCTTGTGTTTTGTATTGTGATGTACTTGAGGCCATTTGCAGCATTGATTTTGGCCATTCTATTTGTGGTTTGTGGAGGATGCCGGATGATTTTTGGTGTGCACCATTGGAACCAAGTTGTACTTTCATGATTCCATCTTGTAGGATGATTGTGGCAGCAAAAAAGTGGTTGAAAATACACTTGTTACAATTTTTTTTGAGGTAGGAAAGGGATGCACTGCGATGGTTCCATGTATGGGACTATGATCCACCTCCTGGTTGTCATATGGCAACTTACTTTCATTGTTTATGCTTCCATATATTGATGATGTTCTTATGTTTATGGGAAGCCTTGTTGGGAGAGTAGCACAAGAGTTGGAGGTGCCCATTGGGAGTATGATTCTCCATACTTCATATGTTGCATGTTTCGGGAGAAAAAATGGGAAAACCATGATTGCTACACTACACCTCTTGTCTTCATGTGGGAGGAGCCATTTGGAGAACTCGAGTTCTTGGGAGAGGAACTTCATAGATGTTTTGATTGATGGGGTGACTTGGATCATTCTTGGAGGCTGTGATATCTCAGCCCAAGATCAGCAGCAACCCCATACATATAATGAGTGGAGAGAGAAGCAGCGTGCGATGGAAATTTTAGTTCCACATATTCAGCCATGCAGCCCACCTTCTTTGCAGGAGCCTAAGGTGGAGGAGATGTTTCATGAGTTACCATGTTGGAGGGTGACTCACTTTTTATGGATGATAGCTTGAGGATGGAGGCTTCACATGGGGATGATGATTCCCAATATATTTTTGATTCCATGCCTCAAGAAGGTCTCTAGACCACATATTATTGTTTCCATGTATGTACCACTTTTACATGTTGAGAGCCATTTATAATTTTCACCAAAGGCATACTTTTACACATGGGAGGAACAACTTGAGGACCACATTATTCGGAAAGCTACAGTTCTTTGGAAGGAACTTATCACTTGATGATGCCACAAAGGAATAGAGGCCTCTTAGGTCCTATCCTTGCATTTGCTTCGAGGACAAGCAACATGGGAGGGAGGCCCAGCAATATTTCTACATTAGCATGCGACTAATAAGAATACTAATTTTGCTCAAAACACATAGTTAAATGAATAAATGAGCAGGGATAGCCATAAATCTTTCAGTAACAATAAAGTATCTTAGTGGGGAAAGGATCATATTACGTTGAATTAAAAACACCTTCATTGTGTGAACAAGGCTTAATGCATGTGGACAAAGATCGAGTTTGACCAAGTCAACTAAGCTAAGATGGAGGATGTTGGAACATTAATAGAGAATAACTAGGTCCAGGAATATAGATCTGTTGAACTAGATATAATAAAGCCACATCAGAAATTATTGGAAGAAGAATTTTAGCTGGAATGGAATTGAGTTGATCGATCCAAGATTGACCAAATCAAACAACAGTGTAAAAGATAGGTTAGACTGACTGAAACCAACATAATTTTGGAAGAGTTGCTTGTGAAAATAGAAACCCTAATAGAGTGGGATCCAAGGTAGAGAAGGACCAAATTGTATAAAGGAGAGGATGGAAGCCCTTGTAGGGTTAGCTTATGTTAAAATTTTGTGATTGTTGTGGTTTTGTTTAGACATTCTTCTTTCTCTAGCTATTTGGGCGAGATAGAGTGTTGTTTAACACAAGGTCTTCCTCTTTAGGAATTGTTCTCTTCCATTAGTGTCTTGGAAGATTTACACCATATTGTCCCACTATTTGGCTTGAGGCCAAGCTTCATGTTCCTTTGAAAATGGATATCTATTGAGGGTTTGCATGTTTCGATGGTACCCAACAAGTGGAAGCTAGATCTTGAGATCTGAGCCATCTCAATACTTGTTTTCGTTGGAGAGTCTTCTACTTCATTGAGAGGACAATATTGAAAGTTTGTGAGCTATATTTTCATATGTTGGTGCATGAGCCAACATAATTTTATTCCCTACGAACGAGAGAGCCCATGTTGCGTTATTTACGAAGGAGGTATATAGGGTGATTCGGTGCACCATTCGGAAGGTGATTTTCGAGTGTTGGGGATACGCACTTCACTTTGGAGATACGGCATTAGAAGATCCCACTGTGACATATCAAATATGATCCACTTTCCAGTTGTGAACATTTTTCCATAGATTTTTGGTCTTAAAACTAGGATCAACATTTCTTTTGATGTGTGCTAAAAACCCCAAGGATTGATAAAGAGCTTGTATAGTGCATGGATATAACATGAATCTGAAATTTTTCCCACATAATTGTCTCTAGATCTGATGTACAACCTATTCTTGTTGTAAGGTAATAAAAATAATTTTGTCTTAGTGTTAACTTTCTTACATGGTTTTAGGTCCACTATTTTTACATGATTTTGAGCTAGTTTTGGCATGGGGAACGCTGTTTAACTATGAAATAGTGATGAATTTTTTTTCCTAATTTAATTTTGCGTTACTGGTCATTGTAATATCTGTATCTAAGGGATATATGAGTTTCATTTCGCTTCATTATTTTATTCACGAAAAATATGTTATTTTGTATGCATTGTTGACTTGGGTCCATTTTGGGATATTACAAAGACGGTGAGAAGAATATCAATATTGAGGAAAGAGCAAAGATGCATAAGTGAAGAAAAGGGTAGAAATTTGAAAAAATGAGGAAGATTCGGGAATATCGAGTCACAGTGTCTCAAAGACCTTGGACAATACAAAACAAGAGCGATAAAAGTGGACTTAACCACTAAGAAGAGAATCGAAGCACATCAAAAGGTAAGCTTTGCTTGAAATATAAGGAATAAGACATTGAAGGACCAAAAGTAGAATATCTTAAAGATAAATTAGAATTGATTCATGAAGAGATGGAAAAGGTTTGAAAATATTGTGGTATAAGTGCTGTAAACTCAATTGATTATTAATGGAAAGCACACAGGGAGAAATAGGGCCAGATTGAATATGCCTTAAGTTCATTACATGCATAGAATCAAGATTTTGTAGTTGGAGGTCAGTTTTTTGAGACTTTTTTTGAAAAGGAAATTTCTAGGTTTTACAGGTTTACGGTAACATTCTTATAGAGCTTACAAAAGCCGAGTTGTGCTACGAAAAAAACTTGTGCTTGATCTTTTGCTTCTAAAGTAAATTTTTTCTTGATACAAAGAGGAGAATTCGGGGGTGGTGATGTGTAATTACTTGATTAACATCATGGAACAACAAAGGGTAAATAAATGGAATACAAAAATCCCACTTTTTTCCATACTAACAAACTGCTATGTTATCCTATTTTTGTAGCAAAGAAATTGTTGAGTTTTGAACGTCCTAAACGGTTTTGTCGTTGAGTCCTCCCGACGTATCGAAGAACTTATCATCAAATACTTGTGACTCGAAGAGTGTTGTGAAGACATGTCATCGGTCGATGTGAGTTGAAAGATAGGGTCATGCAGTCCTAAAGAGTAGGGTTATGTTCCATAGATCAAGGAGGTTTTAAATATGTAAAGTGGTGAGCAGAAATCTTGTCATGGAGTCTTTACGAAATGTGATATGTAATTTGTAACCATCATATAAATGTTTCATAGATAAGATAGAAACAATGTAGTAAATAAAGACAAGTCCTATTAGGAGATGGTTTCTTTAAAGTGTGGTTGTCGATTTTATGTTAGGTATGTGTTCGATTTATGAAAGGTGTTGAGAGAAATTAAATGATATGGCCACAAGGCATATCATCCTTGTTATAAAATGTCTATTTAAAGAAAAAAGCATTGTGATAGTAAGGGTTGGAAAGTGTTTACCAATGCTGCTTTTATGTATTTGACCTATATCGGTGTCTGGTAAGCATTCTTCTTGGCCAGGACATGAATTATCATGAGGTTTTAAATGTCTTATTGATCTATATATTTATGTTTTACCACTTATGATGAATTTCTGTCTATTACTCGGGGAATTCATCACTTTATTCTTTGACTTGTTAGTGATGAAATGAATATGTTTTCCTATGTTTATGTGTGATTTGCCTGTTAAAGACCTCTATACTTCCTCAAATTCCCATGTTTAAGAAAAATTTATCACTTTGAAAATACTAATTTTGACTCCTGGCGGCCAATAGTGAGAAGCCTACATTCTTTCCAACCTATAATCATAAAAAACAAGTTACAATTTCCATAAGTTGATTATCTAGTGCTATCATTATTCGGTATCATAAAGCCCTTGAGAGTGTTGGCCCCCACAACAAAATTTTGACAAGCAATTAGGGGGCTAATTTGTTGCGGGTCTTCAAGGATACATTTCTGATACAACACTCCTCGACCCCTTTGTGCCTTTATCCTTCAATGGTTTCCCACCTTTCTTGTTTTGCCACCCAATTTATATTGTTGATGAAGAAATACCCAAAGACTCCCTCCCCCTTTTATTTTCCCCCCCGCTCAGCTCTTTTTATCCCTCATTTTCTCCCCTTCTGTTTCGTTGCTCCTCAAGTTCCCCAAAATCCCCTTTCATCTCCCCTGCCCTTACGGTTTTCCCTTCTTTCCTTCTGTTCTCTATCGTTCCCCTCCTTCACCTTTAAAATCCATTAAAATGGGCCCCAAAACCCCGCTTTCACGACCATGTAAAGGCCCAGCCCTCTCACTTGGAGCCCCTTTCAACCCGCCCACCGCGCGGCCCCGCGCGGGACAAGCGCCTAAGTCCGGGGCGCTAATGCCCGACTCAGATGGGCGGGTGAAAATCCCTTTGTAACGTTGAAAATCCCCGATGGAATCACATTTATAACGTTAAGTCCCGCAGCAGCAAGTTATTCACGAGTACGATGTTGTTTTGATCCCAGGCGGCGGAAGGCACCAAATCGCAAACCATTCCAGGTAACAATCGGACATGTTCGTCACTTCCCAAGTTGGGCCTTCGGTTGGATCATGGCCATCCGATAGTTGTGATCCGCGGTCCCGCGCTGCGTCGCCTTGCCTGGGTTGATCGCAAGTCTTTCTTGTCACCGCCCGATTGCCGCCCGAACCGTCAATGCCGCCGCCGATCGGGCGACTCGGCCCGATCGCCGGGTCCCTGCGCTCCTCCTCCCAGGTTGCGTGCCCAGGTTAAATCTCGGCCAGTACGGCTGTTTCGGATCAGCAGTGCAACTCCAATAACGACCCTCTCAGGTGGCAATCGCAGGCTCCTTTTGTGTGACCCAGAGTTACGATTGAGCGATTCCGAGCGCGGTGATCGCCTCGTGCCAAATCACGACGGCCATCGCAAGCCTTGCGCACCACCTGCGGGGTTACCGCTCTCCACCGTTGATCTGTTCCGAGGGATCGGACGGCCTACATTCAATCGCTTGGTCCTCCCGAGTGGCGATCGCATTCTGGCTTCGTCCCTTGAGTTTAATCACAGCCGAGACAAGATCACTTCCGGTCCAATGGCCAGAATCTGTGTCCCCGCTGTCTCCCCCTCGATTGATCCCAGGCACTTCGCATCTTCCAGCAAGTCTCGGCTCGCAGCAAATGTAGCAATCTCTCCATTCTTATGACCTTAGGCAAAATACGCCTCCAGTTGCATCTCCATGGCTCATCCCAGATAAAAAACGGTCCCACATGATCGCAAGTCTCCAGAGTCGCTGATCGCTACCTTATGGACACGTACGAACCATCGATGGGTCCCACAGATGGGACGGTCGACACTCAAGCAACGATACCCTCCCCGGTCGCAATGTGAGCCATTTGGTGTTGTCTTGGGTGCGGGTGGCGGTTACGCTCGTGGCCGTCGGGTTCCCCGCCATGATAAGCGGTCCTGCGCTTGTTGCTGTCTCATACCTTTAGTTACACTCACATTCGTTCCGTTGCATTTCACTTGTGTTTTTCCCATCTTATGTGTTATTACGTTCCTCCAATCTCAGATGGTCTGTCCCCGGACCTGGGTCTAACGGTGCGCACGCCAACATCCCCGAACCCTATTAATCATAAGATCTCACGGCTGTTCGTGCCAACGACCTGGTAAAACCACTACATTTCTCCACCGCGTGGCATCCTTTCCATTGTTTCTCCGCTGTTCCGCCACCATTCCTCACTTATCACAACATTTCCTCTTTCGTAAAACCTGTAATCCACAATTATTTCATCATAAATGGATGTGACCATTTCAACGTGATGACAATGAACGAGGAGCACGAAGGAAAATTAATTTTAACGGTGGAAATTAGCTATTCTAATCCTACGGTCAAAGGATTCAACACGATTTGAAAAACCGAAAGAACGCTTTTGACAAGTCATGATTGTACCACCTAAGCAGAAGCACGTTTATCCCGGAAAAGTACACCTTCTCCCAAGGCGCCTTCTTGCCCTTCTCGGGCTTCTGAGACAGTGTTCTGTAGTGACCTGAATTCAGACGATCCATGGGCATGATAAAAAACATGGGAGGCCATGGGTTGCCATCAGGTTCGTTCATTTATTTGAAGTGAGCAGAGGATCATAGACACGAGAACGGAATAAAGGTATTGAGAGTTTCAAGTAAGCAAAGGTGTTTTTAGTCTAGGTCAAACATCCACTCTTCATTTATTAGAATATGTCACAGAAAAATTTTTTTCCATCAAACTACAACTCAAGACAATGAAAATTGTAAGACGGTCTCTAGTGGCTTATGTTAAAAATTAAAATCACCAGGCTGCAACGGAACCCAAAATAAAGATCAAATCAAAACGGAATCGTCCTCTCACTAAGATGGTGGCGGGTGAATATGCATCATTCTCAAGAAGGATGGGCCTCGGCCACCATTCATCATTATGCTTAAATGTAACATTTAATAGGCACCTACCTCTGATCGATACGAGATCATCACTTTGTTATAAAAACATGACAAGAGCTGTTCTAAGGGATTTGGTTATTTGTTGGTTTGAAATCAGCAGAAGCTTCTGAAAGTATTTGTCCAGGCAAGTTTCTCGTGTAATAGTTGTATGATAAACTGAAAATAACGAATGTGTCGGTACGAATATTAAAAACTTTGAGCGATGATATTACTGATTGGTGTAGTGTTTAACATGATAACAATTTTCATTGGATACGATACGGTTGGTAGTGTTCTTCTTGTCTGTGTTATTTCATTTCATTTCATTCTTCGTGCTTGTACGAATACATGATATAAGGTTACCTTGTTAGGTGTATATCCCAGCTCTGCGATCTTGAATGTTTTTGCTCCCATATGTGTGTACGAATATTGTTTTAGTCTGACTAGCTTGGAGGTGTAGTGGATAGTTATTGCCTATACGTGCTTGCAAGTTGGTAAATCAGTATTCGAGATGTTTTTGTTAAAGATTTAGCGAAAGAGGTTGAACATTGAGAGGTGTAAAAAACTTTGTCCTTTCTTTCTTCCTGGCCTTCCTTCATATAAACCTTTCAGATCCCTCGTGTTGCCCTGGTTTTGTCGACGGAGCACAGGATTAAATGACCTACGGCACAGTCTATGAATAGAATCGGATGGTTTCTTATCTTTCATTCCCTGTCACTTGACCATTCCTCCCACCAATCGGGTCTTTCAGATCCAAAAAGCTCTAGATGACTAGCCCAATTGAAGCTTCACACCTTGGTGCTAAGTAAATCCTTTCTTCGCTCCATTTGCCAGTGGCCTTGATGTTCCACAGTTGTCTGCCTTTGCTAGCTTCCCCTTCTTTGTATGTCCATCCTTGTCTTGTGATAAAACCTTCTTCTGATTCTCAACAACCAAACTCAAAAACATCAAACAAATAACTTTGGCTTTATAACTTGTGCCTAAAACCATGTTTAGAACTTCAAAGAACTATATCCTTTGATAATGCAGCAGAATCCTCTCTGGACCTAGGAAGACTGAATCCTAAGGTACGGTGATTCTTATGTTGTCTCATCTTGGTCTTTGTCAGCTTTGGCAAAACATGGGAACCCCAGCAGAGAGCCCTGCGGAAATGAAAACTAAGCTTCAGTTAAGTGGTTCGACTTCGATTACTGCTTTGAGTTTGATAAGAAACAATCATTGAATTTTGTGACAACACACTGCAACATTAACTTGTATGCGACATTTCGAAGGTTGCTAAATCGACCTTTTAGGTTTCTAATCCTTTTCATGAGTTTTAATAAATATAATAAGCGAAAAGAATTGGTGAAAATAAGAATTAAACACACCAACTAAAAACATAGGTGAAAAAAAAACCTAAAAAATAAAGCACTAAAGACTAGAAACATCAAAAAGGTTTACGATTTGACAATTCTGAAAACATTTTCAAAAATGATGAAATTTCTAATTACCTTTAGATTGTTTAAAAAACTAAAATATTGTTCATTTAACTATCAATTCATAGATCATATGATGTTTGTGAATGGTCATGCATTGTTTGTACTAGAACAATTTGTTTGTCTATACGCTCTAATTGTAAGTTACTGATAAAATAAAGAAACACAATACAAGTTTCAACATATATATGACGAGGTCACACGATGCTAAATCTAACATAAGATAAATATGCTACAAGTGAGAGTAAAATAATTCAGTTGTGCCTGGAAAATATGTTTTACTGACTAGAAGCAAAGAAATAAAAAACTAACCAATCTAAACTAGATACAACTTCAGCTTGGAAGGAAGGTGATGTTACCCTGGTTGAATCAAGGAAAAGCAACAAAATAATCTAACCTTAACTTGGAAACGTGTGTTTGTTACCCAATTGAAGAAAAATCAATAACGATTATATTAACTAAGAAATTCTGACAACTTGGATGCGTTTGGCCATTGTCAACGACGATTCGAAGGCCGAGGAGAGGATCTGTGAGAGGTAACCGTAAACCAAGATTTTGACTTACGATAGCTAGCCCTATCCCGAGTGGGAAGGAAGATCTCTCTAAAAAGGTCATGAACGGAAGGATTATTTAAATTAGGGTTTTGAACTGGTGTGATATCACAAGGGTTGTTTTGTTTTGGTTTGATTAGGTACATCGACGGATAATGGAATTAGGTCGAGGAAAAACCTAGGTTGAGAAATAAATTTAGGGTTGCGGGGATGAATGGGGAAAATTAGGTATAATTTCAATCTCAGCAGGGATAATGGTTACAAAATGGTTTTATAAAATTTAAGGAGGCTTGAGGAAGCATAAGGATATGTGTGTCTCTTAGGCAGAATATGGAGACAAGTATGATCAATTACTAAAGCAGGAGCATGTGCAAAGCAACCATAGCTATTCTGGGTACACTTATAAAGATCATAACATGAACATGAAAGTGAATATGAAACAATACATTCAAACATGTATCAAGAGAAGAAACTATGAAAGACATTTAATGGAATATCATAGTATGAATTAAACTCTCTTTATTAGCTTAGCCAAAACTAAGTACAAGTTCCTTGATCGAGTAACAAAATGAAAATGATTTGACAACACGACTCATGTGAAATCTTCCAAGAAGCTAAATAAACATTAAAACCACCTACATCGCTCACTTAGGGTTCAATCGCAGGGTGAGGGAGATAATACCTAAAAAAAAATTGAGCTGACCCAACAAGAGTATGGGATGGTAGTGACTCATTCCTATGTCAAGTGGCTGATTCATTACACCTCATATGCTTGATTTGCACCCTAATGTATTTGCCTAATGTAAATAGTAATAACGTGATAATTGGGCCTACATCTTGATCATTTTCGCAGGTAGTTAACATTTCGGGTAAGTATTTGAGGTGAAGCTCGGAAAGGAAAATTTTGAAAATGCAAAAACACAATTTCCTTGTAAGCAGCAGCAGTGATAGGGCAAAAAAAATGACCTCTTGTTTAATTTGAATTTGAGTTCCTTCTGATGTCCAAATCTGCTCTGTGATGGCTCATGGAAATCCTTTCAGTTTATTTCCAGAAATGCCTCTGGTTTTCAAAATTATTCTCATTTTCTGTATGCTCCTCCTCCCAAGACTAGTAAATGCGTGGCAAGGATGATTTAGTGACTTGAAATTTTGATGGGTTTTAAACTTTTTAATGGACTAGTTCTCCTCCAAAGCTCTCCAAAATTCACAAGGTTCAGTGTAATCATCAAATAAAATTCTTTTGGTGGGTAGACATTTGTACATTTAGATGCTAAAAAAAAAGAGCGTAACGTCCAAGAGCGCTACCACGTTTTAGCATTTTCTATGTATAAAATAATCTCAAAAGTACGAAAGGTATAAAATGCTAAGTTTGTACAAAATTTTGTCAAAATTGTTAGGGTAATTTCTCATCAAGTTTTTGAGGCATGGGGCTGGCACCTCAACAAGTATGTATAACTTGTCTTCTCTTCTTGTGAAATCAGCTTAATCTTGGAATTGACTCTTTTAGGCTGTAGCTAATCCTGGTCTCTCCTTTCGGGCATGAAGTTTTGTTATATATCGTAAACAGAATACATTGTCCTTGGTAGCCTTCTCTGTGTATCCCAATTGTATATTGTCTCTATTAGTAACGGATTTCCACCATTCCTGCTGATTTCTAAAGACAGCGCTAGCGCTGGTGTTGTAAGTTGGTCTGCAAGGTCGACTTCAGGCTGTCTCTAGGGCTAGAATGTTTTCCAGCCCTCTGGTCTTCCACGGTCTTTGTCTTTGAGGCTGATCCTCATCATCTTCAGTTCACCAAACTTTTAATGTCTCCTAAAGCAAGGGTCTTTGTCCTTGTTTGCTTCTTTCCCCTGTGCTTTGATGCCCGCTGCCTCATTGGTAAGCACCATTTGGTTTTCATTGTTGCTTTTCATGTTAAAAGTTGAATCACATGTAGCCCTCTCAGATTATTTTTAGCTCAATAATCTCTGAATCTTTACTTTGAATTCTACATTTGTGATTTTTTCCTCATCTTGCTCACCTAGGTCCAATCAATGAAATTCTGCCTCCTCACTGATTTCCTCCCATCATGAATGGTGACTCTTATCACTATTCCTTACCTTTATCTACTGCAACAGCCCAATGAAGAAGGTGTAGCCTTTCACTCAGTGAAGCGAACACATACCTATAGTCTCTCTAGTAAGTTTTTGAGCAATACATTCAACCTCGGCCAACTAACCCCATTTTGCCTCAATGTCCTCATCTAACATGCAGTGACTCGGAATCATGATGTGATGATGATGAAAGGATTATAAAAAGGTGAAGAAGAAGGGTGAATGTGAGGTGAAAGGCAAATTTAATGATGTTATGAACAATAGGCTAAGGTGGGGGAACAACGAGGAAGGATGGGACAAATGAGGGACACACGACGTGCTAGCCATGTTGAGTAGGTAAAGTAGTGAAAAATATCATTGGATATGAAGGTACCCCATGGAATATTTAAGCAATCAAGTTAATGCATGGTATCTGACAAGGGTGGTGAAAGAGACTCTGCATTTGATAGTCATAATCTCTCTTTTGAGCAGCCAGTTCATCTGTCAATACTCCCGGAAAGAATAATAGGGTATATGAAAGGAATTCGAACCTAGTGAAGTTCATGAAACTAGATAATAGGAATAAAGGTGTGAAAACCTTACCTCGCAGAGTGAAGTATTTAATGATTTTCATCATGGGGAAGTATCTATTAAGGAGTTTGAAGAAAGGAAAAGATCATCTTTTCATTCTTGTACCTTGGTTTAAGATGTGGCTCATAATAATAATTATTGAGGTTTCCTTGGCTGAATACATATTTCCCCTACATTTGGGATCCCTATAGCATACGAAATAATAGGTGGACATAGTGGGTGATCCGAGCAAGGGTGACCTATTTGTCATGAAGATTAGAGATGAAAAACCTATCAACATAGGATGGTACCAGTTCTTTTTGCACTTTTCACAAAATTAGAAACGACCCTACATGTGACATGATACGGTGGGAAGAGATGCCATAAGCTCTGCGGTAGTTGTTAGTTCATATGGGATGGATTTCCTCCCTTATTATATGGCTTTCTCTTCTGTGTCTGTTCTCACTGAACTTGTGTTCTCCTCTTCAGCCATGGTTAGTGCTCAAAATCCCTAGGGCTGATGAGATGAAAATGGAGAAATTTGAAGTGAAGGGAAGTGTTTGGAAATAGAAGGAAATGTAGATATATGAAGGGAGCCTGGGTAAGTAACCCTGGGACTTGGGGCCTTTAGGGATGAGATTGTTGGGGAATGGGGATAAGGAAATGAGGGGATAGGGAAATGGGAGAATGATTTTAGGGATGTCATGAAGAGGTATGAAAGTTGAGATTAGTTTATAGGGAGTGAATTGGATTTTATTAAACATTAGGGTTTCTTTCTTTAAAATTAGTTTCAAATTGACTTGAAGCAAAGATGATACATAAAATAAAGGGTGATTTGGTCACTTACTGGTAAATGAAGCTTTGAAAGAACCCTTGTGCAAATATGTAACATGAAAATGGTGAAGTGATAGGTTGACGGAGGTGTTTTGGCATACTGGGTGAGCACACAACGACTTTATGTACAGACTGTAGCATCCTATTGAATACGTAACAACCAAAAATTTTGCTACGAATACAGGCAAATCCGCGGTATCCTCCCAAAATGTACAACATCTACTGCTTTGAACGATACCATGACCTAGAATGAGCATCAACCATCAATTTTTCCTAGTGCAGCACAGAAATTTCAAATTTTTTCTCCTTGCTAAAGATTGCTAAAGCTTCATGAAACGAATGGGATTTGTCTTGAGGTGTTTGAGGGCTTTTATATTCTAATAGATTTGATTTATAACTTAAAGGCTTATTTGCTTTCCTTATGTTCACTTTTCATTTTCAAACTTTGACACGTTACTCTTTGACTTTCTAACTTTTTGTTTTGTAGGTTGGTAATTTGATGAGTTTGACTTTCTTTGCTTTAGTTTGGAAAAGTGTGAGTTTGACGATTAGGGAATAGTTATTACATATAAAAAAACATAAATCTTGTTTGAATAAGGAAATGAAATTACATTTTACAGTTATATCAAAATGTTTAAATAATAAATCATGAAAATCAAAATTACAACTTCGAAAACATAATAGTTACATAGTGATCTTGGTAGATAAATGAAAATGTCATTGAATCACTCTCCTCCCTTCATTCACTTTTATTGAGATGGAATGAGAGCATTTGGACCTGAAAGACAAAGCCCTAACGCTGTGTAGAGACTTTGAAACACAGTATCCAGAATGACTTTAGCTGAGAGAACATGGGTGAGCAGGATTTTCATGTGTTGTGTATAGAAGGACATGGAAGGTGGGTCATCAAATATGGTTCTGCGGGGAGAGTAGAAGTTTTATTGAGAGGCTACCGTTAGTGAAACAATTTTAAGCATGACCTAATGGAATGATATAAAAAATTCCAGGAATGATTACCTAAAATAAGCTGAAGAATGATGTTGATCATTGTTGGCCAAAATGCATATTAAGATCTAAAATTATTATTAGGATGGAGATATTTGAAAAGTGTCGAGAACTTCATGGATATACGAGTTGAGAAGATCATTATTTTCTTCCATTAGGCCATCTGGGTCAAAGCCATGAAAGCTGAAAGGTGTGAATGACTTTTAGATTATTTCAATGAAATAGATTAGATAGCGCTCAATTTGACAACAAAATAATCATAAAAAACGAACTTACCTAATGCAAACTTAACTTGAAAAAAGTAGAAACTTAATGAAGCTCCATGGCCTTCAGCACAGGATCTGACTCCCAATGATTTTTTTTCACATTAAACTTGAAAAATAAATAAACTAATATATACAATGAGGATGAAAGAATTCACATGAAATTTCATATACAGAAGAGATAATTACTTGAGCCTACCATTCATGACCCTCCTAAGCAACTTTGCTAGTCCATTTCTTCTAAAATGTGTTTTCCACAGCGAGAAGCTACAACTCTAAGGAACCTTTCCATGGATTATCAAACTTCCAGTACTTGCCTTTGTTCATTCATCTGAGAGGGGGAGTACCACATCATAAATCTTCAAATCATCTTGTTTAGTTTTGGTGTCATAAATGCTTCATCTGTCATGAAGCTTAAAATCTGAACACTTCTTTGTTACCATAAGTGAATCATTTGGTTTTTATTCTTCGTTGAATATCATTCCTACTTCAGGCCTCTTGTAGAAGTTTCATTAAGGATAACTAATGGAAGTGGAGAGAAAACTATGTTGCTACACTAAAGCCTAAAATGGAAACATTCCAATGGATCTTTTGCCGCTTATATATTGCCATAAGCCATTTATAAACTTCTTGTGCCAATTATTTTCAAATTACAACATCTTTTGATGATGTTGATTAGAACTTTGTTGGAAGACTCCACCAATACATTGCCTATTATGAGATAATATCTTATTAAGGCAATACAATTTAATTTTATATTTTATCATATAATGCTTAAATATTCTTCAATTTTAAAGAAGCTCCAACATACTATGTGATTATCTTTCAGGACAGCAAAGCTTGAAGGGACAAATGTTAGCTTCAGAGGGTGAATAATGATTGAGTTAGTGGCTGCTGGTTAGGATCACTTGATCCATGGCAAAATAATACGGTAAGTAGTATCATTTATCTTTGAGTAGATAGAGTGGGTGTATCTCCATGATAAAATCCAAGCCCACACTACGGAAGGGCTTCAGCTGAAATAGGTTGTATTAGTAAAGGAGAGAACTGGTACAACTTAGAAGTTGGCAACACTCATGACGACTCATGGCCATCTGTCTGAGATCTGAAAAAAAATTCAGGCCAGCCACGTATACAACCATAGTCTTCCAGTGCTGGTAGCCTCCCCAATCTCCCCTTGGCAAAATATTTCGCTCCTTCTACAGATTCATCTTCCACCAAACAATTGAGCAATATCCTCCACCAGATCCTGTTACGATGTTTGCCTATAGTATGCAA
This sequence comes from Pinus albicaulis, assembly GCA_034641835.2. NCBI lineage: Eukaryota > Viridiplantae > Streptophyta > Pinopsida > Pinales > Pinaceae > Pinus > Pinus albicaulis. The sequence continues at coordinate 1,525,276,142 of CM076575.1, read as the reverse complement.
TATTTCGATGCCTTAAGATTTAAGGACCTTGCCTTACTCTTTGTCATGTCTGGGAGAGGATTAAATGTTACAAAACATAAATAATATTTAACATCTTTGCGGAAGATGATGAAAGGAGATCGGATACCAGACTAAGCTTAAATTTTCTTAAGTACGTAAACAGTGTGATATGAGATTGATGTCGAGGTGCATATAAATTAGACTTGAACATGAGCTTAAAACATTTTCCATGATCCAGCTTGATGCAACAAGTCTTAAAGGTCATGTACTCTAAAAGTGTTACTGTCCACCTACCTATTCTTCCCTTTGGATCCTTTCATAAATAACTTCTTCAACGAATTTGCATTTGGAACATATGCTAAAATATGAGAGTACGTAATGTAAACAAAAAAATATTTGAGTTCTTTGACTAAGGCAAGGTCTTGTTTCATAAATTATGTTTATCAAAGAAAGTACTTGTCTCTTATGGTAGTGGTGTAGTGTTGCACCAAGAATGCGCGACTCCCGAAGTTTCCTACTACTTTATCAGCTTCGGGGGTTCATACAAGCTTGGGGGTGAGTTCTGTACATAGTGAATGAATTCTCTTCTGTCATCCTCTTATGTGGAAGGTGTTATTTCATAGAATTATGAGAATAATTTGCCAGTAAATTGTTGGAAGGAAATGGCGAACGAGAGCTTATGAACTAAATTACTGAAAGGAATGTGAGAGTAGAAACTAATTTAATTTGCGAGGAAAAGTGAAAAGAGAAATTAATTCTAAACCACATAACGACGAACGGCTAGTGCATCTATCCTATGATCTATCTACCATGCTCTGTCATACTTTCATTTAATTAAAAATAATTAATTTGCGACTTAGAGGGAAGAAAAAGAACTAGAGGCTAATAGAAGTTGCTACATTAAATGAGGTTAGAAGTGAAAGAGGTTAAACCACAATGAAAAATTGTGATAGCATGAGAAATGGCTTTGGGTGAAAGGGTGTTAAACAACAAAACCTTGTTATAACGCAAGAAATGACTTAGGGTGAGGAAGAACTAAGAAATGCGATGGCGAATACGATGGAAAAACAAAATTTTGCGATGTACGATATCGCAATCGCAACTTCTAAGTTTAAATGGATGGCGATGAGACTTAGTGAATTAAATAAATAGGTAATAGGTGTGAAGTGAAAAGAGTAGCGTGGTAGGTCGTAAATCAAAATATCGCAGTTTCGAGGATAGTGGTGGGGATTAACGGGAATAAAATAAATAGTGCATAGTGCAAAGTGTGAAGAGTGACGTGGCGGGTCACGATTTCAATATAAAATTTACAAGAATAGCGGTAAGGATTAGTGGGAATAAAATAAAATGTGTGAAATGCGATTTACGTTACGGTAAAGGTTGTGTACGGTTGCGATGTGATAAGTTCCAGCAGATGTGTGAAAGTAAGTTATACGGGATACAATTTGCAATGTTGTAAGTTATTCGGGATGTAGTTTGCGATATTAGCGGTTTCGTAGGATATGATGTCGGTAGGGATGAAGTAAGCAGTGGAAAACGAGATAAGGAAGTTGCTGATTTGCGATTTTGAAATACATAAAAGATAGTGGTGAGTGTTAATGGTAGAAGGTAACTTAGGGTGCGAGTACAATTTCACAATATCGCTATCGCAAGGAATAGGGTGATAGGGTATTAAGGTAATTGTTAAATGTTGCGATTGTGGTGCGACTTATCTGGGTAATTCCAAGTTGTCAAGGAGCAAGGCCCAGGAGGTTGAGTTTGGGGTGGTTCATATGGTTTTTGCGTGTTTTTCATAAAAAGAGTAGGGCGGTCGTCGGGCGCTTAAAGTAAGGGTGGGCGTGAGGTGTTTGAACAAGAGTGAGGTGGGTGCTATGGTGAGAAGTAGGGAGGAAATGGAGGAAGCGTAGGGGCTAGTGTCTTTGATATGAAGCACACCCGCGGATTCATGTCTGGCAGGAAACAATGATACCAAGATGAAATAGTGAAGGAAAGCATAAGTGCCTTGGTAATAAATTCTTCCTTGAAATTGAACGAAAAAGTTTGCTTTCCTTGGGAAAATTGTCCCTGCTCTAACTCTATTGATAGAGATGAGAGGGGAGACTTGACACAATTTTGGAGTTTTTCCTCTGTTTTCACTGTACATAAGTAATTAAAACCTCTGTGCTTTAAAAACTAAATGGCAATGAAACCTTCAAGCTGGATCTAACCAAATGACGGAAGAAAAATAGCTAAGTGACAAAAAGGAAAGAATAATAGCGGTTGGGGCACCTGGATTGGGCCTAAACCTGAGGCTAGCCCTGCAGACTTGACAATCAAGTAAATCAGTCTACTCATTTCCCACTTAAAAGTGGCTCATATCACAGGGTTTGATCCTTGAATATACAAAAAAAAAGCCAGCCAGTTCCCTGCCTTTAATATGATGCAGATGGGCAGACTGGGATAAATTAAATCTTCTAGCTCTAGCTACGCTCTATTTGTTCATAAGGTAGCTACCAACATTCCTAAGAAAATGGTGATTGAGTCCACTGGACATGGACTCTTAAATTCAAATTTGGAGAGAATATGGGGATCCTTGGGGTGCTTTTGAAATTAATTGGAAAATCTTTGGGATCTTCATGACAGCTTTGGGGAGTGGAAAATCCTCCTATGAATTTCTCCTTGTTGTCTCCTCTAAGTATTTGTGATAAAATATTTATAAAAATGCTTAATAAATGTGATTTTCTTCACTCAACCTTATATTAGGGGTGAAAATGTGAAGTTGAAAACACTTTGCCTTTTTGTGGGTGAAGAATTGTAATTTTCTGTGTTTTTCAACTTGACTCACCTAGGCAACTCTTGTATTTTTATACATAGTGTACTTTGACATAAGAAACAAGGGTATGAAAATTGTCTTCCTCCTTGGAAGTATTTTAAAAAAAAAAAATATTGACATATAGAGATAAATTTTTGTTTACTAATACATATGTAACAGGGTATAAGCAGAGCATAAATAGTCACTTTATTGTCTATTTTACTTTTTTTTAGGGAAGTTATTCATTTTTGGAAAAAACCATGGCATCATAATCTGCATATATTTTGCTAGTGCAGAACTATTTTTGTGTTTGGGATCAAATCACTATTTTTATTATTTTTTTAAATGGGTAAAAGACAAAAAAACGTTGATGTTTCAGTACATTTTATTATCCTTTGATTTTCTTTTAAGTGTAGGTAAATCAATAAGAAAAATGAGAGTACCCTTTTGATGAACGGAAAGTGCCTTATGATTTTTTTAAATTTTTGGGTGTCTATATTTTGATTATTGAATTTTCATTCGTTTTAATTTTGAACAATGAAATTCCATAGTGACATAGTTTAATAAAAAATTAATAAAAAAATTGAATTTTTAATGAAACTCCATAAATCTCACGTCATCAAAAACTAGATTTAGAAACCGAATCTGGTAGGTACTTAAAATCGACATATTAACATTTTTGTTTTTGTGAGTTGTTACATCCTCAAAGTTGCGAGTTTCTCATTGCCGAGTTTTACGAGTTTTGTTGACAGAAACTCTCGGCAGAAAATTTTAAAACTCTCGGCCGAGAGTTTTAAGCCAATTTATGCGCGGAAAACTCCCGAGCAAAAGTTTTTAAAAACTCTCGGCGAGGTTGCGGCCCGAGAAGTTCATAATAAGGCTCTCGGCGGGAAGTTGAAAAAAAACTCTCGGCGAAACGGTTTTGTTGCGCAAACTCTCGACGGGTTGCGGTGAGAGTTTTGTGACACCAACTCTCGTGAAGGTTTTCAAAACTCTCGTCGAGAAAATTAAAATATTTAAAAATCTCTCGGACGAGGATTTTGAAAACTACGTGAGAAATTTGGTGTTTTCTTAGTAAAGAAATTAAAAAATCACCTCCAAAATTCTATCTCATGCAAAAAAGTGTTTAACTTCGCGTTTTGTCCCTTGGGCACTCGGTTATGTTATCCTTAATCTTACCTATACTAAGATAGAAACCCAAATAATAATAAAAATGCAAGAAAAAAGAGATCTAAGAAGGAAAAAAATGTGGCTATTAGCCCTCCAAATATGTCTAATAATGGAGCTCATCATCACCCCCTGTTGAATGGTTGCTCATCCTCGACAGCGATCCTCCTCCTCCGACACCTACATGACTTTGACAGCCTACACAGTTTTACGGGGAAGAAGTGTGGGAGTTTATAATATTAAAAAATGGGGCCAAGTGGTACTGTGCGCCTGACAATAAATAGCGAGGGGAGGGAATTAGTCATAAGATTTGTTTGAAAACAAATTGCCATCGAAATGAATGAAACAACAACAAAAGGGCTTTCTACCATCCTCCCAAGTGGGGAAAATGCGACAATTTGACCTAAAAACGTTAGCTAAGAGAGTTTTCATTTTAACAGGGTCAATATGCTTGGTTCATATCCTATGATTGTATGCCCTCATACAAAGAGAACATAAAAAAATCTCTTTTGATAAGTTAAGCAGAACCTCCGGCCTCAAATCGACTTAAAATGGCCAAGTCTATGACTTAAGATATGTATTAATTTCTACAAACAAATGATAGCATTAATTTATGAGGAGTTTTCTTTCAATAATAGAATAGGAAATCATATATTTGGAACTTTATTGAACAATGGTAAGAAAATAGAGATACGGCCTCCTTAATACATTATAAAGATGTGACAAAGGGTTTCTTGAAAGCACTTAACACAAAAGAAGATAAAATGTGTCAAATAACACAATACTATCAAAAAATCAAATAAACATGGATGAATAATACAATATAAGATGAGAATCCATTCTTCTAACTAGGAAGGTTGGCCCTTTCCCAAGAAGTGATCCAAAAACAGGAACTTAAACCCCTCTGCTTGGCAGCCTCGATGAAAAATGACATGAGTTCTGTGAGGGTTCTGTGAGAGGATGAGGAATAAGGTTTGAATAACTACCAAGATGTGAAATGAGCCCAAAAATGTTCTGGCACAGTTTCTCAAGAAGGAGACCTCTCTTGGCTTGGAGACACGAGAAGTGTGGTGTTGTCAATATCCCACTACAACACTGCAACACGGTGTATTCTTTGTAGAAATAACTGTGGCTGATGATGCTTGGCCACAAGCACGGATGTGGAGAAATATAGTTCAATACTCTTCAAGAAGCCTCTCAAAGGAAGAAGGTGGGATCTTCATAGGAACACACGTTAACTAGCTTAACCATGACAACCTACTGACTTAATAAGAAAGTAATAGTCTAAGTGAACCAATATCAAATGATAATATCAAACATAATCCAAAATGGATGCCTCCTCTTCAACAAAGTAGAATGCCAGGCTTCTTGTCCTTGGCCCCACTCAATTAGGTCATTTCCTTCATGAGGTTCACCTCCCCTCCAAAACTACGTTGTTCTCTAATTAATCTCCACTCCTCCTCAACAACTGCAAAACACAGGTGAAAAATCAAAAATCGGCCAGATCAACTTATGATCAAACCTGTTCCACATGGAGGAGCTTTGTTGAATCTTGCAAGTGTTTCCTTTCCACACTTGGTAACTTTTTACTTTCTTTCAAGGGACTTGTAGGCCTGCCACTTGTTCAGCACTGGTGATAAAACAACTATAATATTACATTGGCTTGGTAAATTTTGAATATTACGAGTTTTCTGAAGATTGGAAATCATCATTATTCTGCATTCTCCCATTCTCTATTGTGCATCTGTTTCCTCATATGGGTCCTTCAACAACAAATGTGGTGGGCACAAATCCCAACCATCGAAGATATTTTTGCTTTGTAGCCCTCTTATATAATGGTGCCCTTTCATTCACCTCGGTGTTACGAATACAATCACCTCCACCTCACTTGAGAGCTATGTGGAAGTTGTTTCATCTCCTGCGGGCGGCTATAATATCTTGCCTGTACGCACGAAACATCATCAAAGTGGCCTATCACCTAGTTTTGAGTATGAAGGTAGCTTTCGACGGTGGAGGGTCTTTTCAATCTCTTGATATTGAAGGATGACTCCTCTTGGGATGGTGTACGGTCTAAGATATAAGGGTTCTATATTTCTTCTTCCATGACCTTCTATGTCTCTTTTGGCTCTGTTGTCCTCCATTCACCATCCCAAGATGATAGAACTCGTGTAATTCTTTCTCCCCATTGTGGGATTGGGGTCTAAATCTCTCTAGTTTTTGACGTAAAGTTATGCATATAAAACTACTCTGTGTCTTTTCTGATTAGCTATGTTGGCTTGCTTATAGAACTTCATGCAAAGTTGCACTGTAATCTTGGAAAGGTAAGTCCATAGGAGGCTAGGTGTTGATTTGGAGGCAGAAACCATTGTTCTTTGGGTTACACGACCTTATGAGTCGGAGGAATACGTGATGAAGGGCCTTCTGTACGTAAGTCGACCATAGTGGCTACTTGTCTCTTTTGCTACGAATTGCCCTTTAGTGCTACATTCTCTACACAGGCCATCACCCATGGCTGCTCCTTTGGGGAAATATTTCTTTGATTCTTTCCTCTCCAAACGATTTCTTCATTGATGATCAAGCTTATGAGGAAATTGCAACTTTCTCTGATTCTTGTGAGCTCCAAAATACCTGAAGTCTTGCCTTTTCTTTTTACTCGAAACCATGGTAGCTATTATCTCTTTTTATAGTGAGGAGATGTGATAGGTTGTAAGTATGTGTCTCCCCAGTTTGCTCTCTCTCACAACCTAGGCACGTCTCTTATGTTCTCTTTGGCCCTTTGTCTCTCTATGTTTCTTCTTCTAGTTCTTCTTGTTCAGCCGGTTCTTCCTCCTCTTCTTGGTTCTTCTGTTTATTTTGGGTCTACCCCCATTTTTTTTCTGTTCTGTTTTCTTCTTCTTATTCTTCAATCGTTATGTTTCGTAGTCCTCTCCTCAAAATTGTCAATTCAATGGTTTGGAGCCAATGCCACATCTCCTTTTATTAGATGATGCAACTAAATTTAGAGTGCCAGTATAACTCGCTTAGCTCCAGTTAAAGTCATAAACAATTGGTTCTCTATCACTGTTAAATCGGGAGACAATTCATGTTCTCCCCTCATTGTCCTCTATATCATGATTTAAATTTTACTTTTGCATGCCTGAGAGTGAGCGTGTTGCTTGTTTGTTCCATCCATGCCTCCACCAGTGTTGGTGAGTTAGCGGCCACCTTTACACTCTCAAACTCTAAGTACGCAAATTAATTATTTAAAGCTGTGGACTAATAACCAAAGAAATTTGAGATATTTTACACAGGATTTTACTATTGTTTCAAAGGTAGTTGCGAAATTTTGGAGGTTGGAGCAGGCCTTTTTAGATGTTATGTTCTTCACCATGTTCTGTTCTCTTTGGTGTTGTTTTAAGAAGGATACGACTGAATACGATGTATTTATCACAGTGACATATTCTCTCTGTGGATATCAAGTGAGGTGCTTGAATGTGGTGGTGTTGATCATGTATGCCCCTACTATCTTTGACGGAAAACGAGGGGGGTAGGCATCTCTGACTTTGAGAATGCATTCTAGCTGAAAAAACAACATCCTTGAGGTTCCTTTATGCCCTTTATCCTTCGATGAATCTCCATTGAATTTGTTTCTAGTCAAAAACCTCTCTTGTTCACTGTGAATAAGAGGTACCCAAAGGCCTTGTTCCTTGGTTGTTCAGTAATCCTACTGTTTCAACACCATTTCCCCTCTCTAATTCCTCATTGATCCTTCATGATCATTCAATTCCTCTTCCAACCTCGCAAATACCCTTTGTTTGGCCAGCGCGGCCCATTTTCCTACATCATTATCCTTTTGGTTTAAATTGTATTGAAATCGAGCAAAAATCATATTCTTCCTGCTATAAGGCTTAGCCTTACCGCCTGAGTCATTTTTTGGTATACGATCTCCCCGCCGGATACGAGCGGTGCAGTGTTCGTACGCTACTGTCAATCCTGTTCTTAACGGTGCCACCCTGCGCCGCTTTAAGGTTCGTCCCCCATTTATCTCCATGAGTCCAGTCTAAAGTCCAACGACCAGAATCTCATCTCCTTCCTCATCACACCAACCTTCATCCCCGCCGATTTAACCTTTCGTTGATCGCTCCCGGGTCCCGCAGCCGGCGCTCGGTACGCGCCGCCATCGATCGCAAATTTCGTGTGCTCCCGCCTCACTACGATTACCAGGATTAACACGATCCAATACGTGACCATCGTTCAAGCAGGATCGACGGCCCATGTTGCATCACATCTTCATGTTTCTTCATCGGACCTTTGCAGCTTGTCCTTTGTCCCCTTCGTTGTTCTCACTCACCGAAGATCCAGGTAGCTCCTGATCGTCACCCTCCCCTTAGCGGGTCCCACTATGGCTTGGGTCATGTGTTTCGTGCATTTTCCTTTATTCGCGTTCTTATAGTTCATGCTAAAATATTGTTCTTTTGTCTCACCATTGCCATAAGCACGAGAGCCTTCTGACATTCCTCCCGCCACTCCTGGTTATTAATGATTTTATCGCATTGTCGAGAGTTCACGGAGGTGATAAATTGTGGTTTTCCATAATTAAAGCCACTGTGGTTTGAAGAGAAAGTGCGGAAGAAATACATTCCAATGACAGGTGACATCAAAAATAGATTTAAAGGTTGGACCTGTGTTGAATATTTAGAGCCTAATCCCGTATTCAAAGAATAAAATACATTTTGAGGGCCAAGAGCACACGCAATAACCATATACGTGTTTGAATATGTGGACGTTTGTCTCCGGGAAAGTACCATCTTCAATCAAAGCCTCCATGCCTCCTCGAAGCCTAGAAATAGTCAATTACGCTAATGACTGTAAAGACATAATTAGCGATTTATCGAGTATGGGCCGCGCGTTCTGCTCATTTCATCAATTCCGGAAGCGAGAAAAGGCTTTACTGACAAAAGGACTTCAAGAACACATTAAGACTAATCCAAACTTTGTGGAGAATCTACAGAACAGGACTACGGTACATATGGCACTACGGTCATTAATTAGTGTGGGCATGAACGCTTCCACCATCTTGTCTTGTGAGACAAATTAAATATTCATCATCACTCCTTTTAGTTTTTTCTCCTATAAAAACCCCAAAGACGAATTATCAGGTTCCATATTTTCAGAAAATTAGGCGGTAAGAGAATTTTGTCTGCATTGTGTCAAACTTTTATGTGAATACATAAAACCATTGGTTCAGTGAGAGGATTCCATATTTAATGAGGATACAGTCTTTGGTGTCTCACGATTCGTAACTTCTCCCTTTATGTGTTATTTTAATTGTTCATTTTTGTTTCATACTTGCTTTCTTGTATCATGTTAGAGATACGAGTGGCTCCTTTGGTTTTTGGTATGGATTTATCCTAGTTGATACCATGCTTGAACTATTCTGACACTTTTAAATATAGCTGGGGCATGATGTCTTTTGTTTCACTTTTCCCTTCATTCCTTCTTTTCTATTATTAGCTTCTTTGGGAGGTTATTTTTAAACGCTATTGCTCTGTGTATGGATTCTTAATTATTGCAGCCATTACATGGTGATATTGTGTATCTGAATATCATCTCAATGATAGTTAGTATTATCTCAATCTTTCATATGTGGTAATCACCTTTTGATTATTTATTTATGAGAGTATTTTGAGATAAATACCTCTTCTAGGGTAGGCACTTTCTTGAATTTCTTTGATGCATTTTTGTGTTAGAATTCTGCACCTTTCTCTTACGTGTGCTTTCCCTATGTCCCTTTTAAGAAGGTTTTGGTCCCATTCAATTTAACCTCCTGTTTATAGGAGGTAACGAAGATCTGTTTTGTTGATAACTCCCTTTGTTATGTCTTGCAACTCCTTGCTATATAAGATGTCCTTGCTTTGGTCTTTAACAACTCAAGGCTGTCTCTAGGGTGACAACGAGTGGCATTATCATTCTCCTGTGGTCTATTGTCTGGTGCCTTTGTTCTTCTTGGCGGGTCCATGAACAACTTTGTTTTTGAAGGAACTTCTTGATGTTTTTGTGTGATCTGTTTGTGTCTTGCTTCTCTTGCTGGTGTGCTCAAGAATGGAGGGAGTGTGGTCAACATGGGCGATGGAGAAGTGTGAAGATGAATGGAGTGAATGATGGGATGGTGAAGAGATAGAATAAGAGAACGAATTAATGGTTACTGTGTTTTCAGCTTAAGTAGCAACTTTGCAAAACATCAAATACGAGAAAAACATAGTGATGCAGATACCATTTTTGGTTTTGTTTACACTATTTTTCTTGAAAAAGTGAGTTTGCCTCCATGGAGAGTTTCCAACCCACAAACTTACCTTGGGTGCCTAGGAGAGGTTTTCTCCCATGGATCTTAATTTTATTTTTTTGAGCAAAGTGACTTGCCCACTCCATCGGTTTCAACCCACAAGCTTATTATTTTTATTTTTTTTCTTTCTTTCGGGAGGTGTGGAGAAACTATGGATTTCCATCATATAACTCTCTTCTTATTGAATTGATGAATTCTTCCCTTGACAAAAAACTTCTTGTAAATTTTGATATTTATGATCATTGACAAACAGGGTCCACTTCCTCATGTATGGTCACAGATTTGAACTACGCCATTATAAAGTTTATCCATTTATTGTGAGCCCCAACCATCTTGTCATCATCTTTCCTTTGAAGTATTTAAACCTTGAATCATACAATAGTGCCCAATATCCTTCTTGGAAGGTATTTTACTTGATGTTCTTGTCATGCCATACCTTCCTTTGTGGTGAAGGAACTACCCTCTTGTGTGAATAAGTGCTTGCATTTTGAACTCATCCAATCCATTTAGTTGAGAAACCTCTCTTTTGGGAATTTTTCGCTATATTCCAAATTCCAGCTGCCATTATTAAAGTATTAGTTCAAACTCAACTAAAATTAGGGCTTTCTTACCATGAACTAGTTCATAAAGGTGAATCTTGTTGTTGTGTTAAAGTGGTGTTGTAGGCAAGTAGCTTCTGCAATCTATGCAGCAATATTTTTCTGCCATTTCTCACAACCTTGGTGAGGATGCTCTCTAAATCTCTTGTTAATTGCTTCTACATAACCATGCATTCACCGAGAGTGGTGGCAGTAGAATTTCTATTATTCCTCACCCATGATTCACTCAAAATATTCTCAATAGGGTAAAGAGAGGGAGTGAGCGCAGTCCTAATCGGTGACTGTTTCTCTTGAGATATCCAAATTTGTAAAACACACATCACTCCTCATAAATTCTACTACTTTTTCTTTGGTTGCTACTATTGTTGATTTTTGCTTCATCCCTTTTCGAGGTAATACGATGCAGAACTGCCAGTATTCCTTCTTGTCCCGAATGGTGGATTGATGGGTCCAACAAAGTCCATGCCCACTTGTTAAATGGCTAAAGGCCACACAAAGTGTAAAGGCATTTCATCCCTTTGTGTGGCATTCCCAATCCTTTAGCATAGTCACTGTTGGTATGTCTTCACGGAATATTGGTGAAGGGTAGGCCAATAGTAACCCCCTAAAAACATTTGTAAGAAATTCTCTTAAAAAAGTGGCCTCCACATGGGCTATCATGGTGGAGAGGATATCAAAGAAGTGCCCTCCCTCCTTGTTGGTGATGAAATCCCCTCTACGGATAGGCGATCCCTCTGCTTTGAGGACCAAGATGGAATTTCGAACTCTAGCTTATAAGCCAAAGAAAACGAGTTTGGGATACTATGACCTGGCAATTTAATGCTCTTCTTGTAGTTTACCAGCGCGATCGGCTGATATTTAATATTTTATCGCGGTCCCTTTGATAATGTCTGTGTACTGCACAAGGATGGTGAGCTTGGGTGACAACATACAACAACATACTTTCATTCAAAAATATTCGATGGGTGAGAGAATAAACATGTACGATCGAACACAAAATTGGAACTAAAAAACAGGTCATGTATTAATGATAGAGAAAAGTTTACAACCTTAGGCACACATAAACATATAACCTCCTTGAGTGGGTTCATTTTCAAGCTAGCTCAGGGTGGGTTGGGGATCGGACTTGGTCATGATATTAATAGAAACCTAAATCAGTAAGTGTTGGGGACTGTGGCACCATCTTGTATGCCACATCAAAAAAATGGACTACCGAAGTCCAAGTATTTTGGAAAATATCTGCCTTCCCCAACATTGAAGAAAATTGTCCTACCACATTGATGGTGGGGCTCTCTCTTCCTCCTTCTAGGTTTCTTGAAGCACTTCTTTTCTTTGATGAGCCTATTGTGAAAGGACATCATGTAATAGCTTGGAGAAGTGGTATATTTTTGGTGCCATTCTCCCGGAAGTTCTGAAATATCCTCTGGGGTGTCTTTGACTAGGGTGGATCAAAAGTGACCTCGGAAAAATAGGGTTTTGGATGGGTGTTATCTTCTTCCTTTTCCTCAACCTCTACGGTGGAGATGGGTTATGGTTTTCTGGGGTAATCTTCCCGACTTGATAATAACCTCCTATTTCTCCACCAACACTGTTGTGGATAGACATTTCTCCAGTGAACATCACAACCTTGTCCCCATTGTTCGAGTTTAGATTGAGGCACGTGGAATGTGGGCAGCCTGGGTGAAGCGACGCATGGTGAAGGCTGAGGTTGAGGTTGGGGTGGAGAATTATGGATTTATTTGATTTTTTTGAGGCCTCACCCTTGGGATGGTTGTTCCATTGAGGTTGTTGTGGAATATCTTGCTAAAATGGTTTGGTTCTTTGGGCGGGGATGATGTGAAGGGTTGGAAGACAAAGTAGGAGGTGTATACCAAGATGGAGGGTGGGGGTGTACAGGGAGTTGCATGGGTGTCTCAAATTGTTTTAATAATGGGAGTAAAATTGCACCTTGCATACCTTGTTAAATATAGTCGGGGAACTTAGGGGCACTGCTACAGATTGATGAAACGAGTTGCACTTGGAATTGTTTCCCCACCTTGATATACGGCTTTAAGTTAGGGTAAGGAGAGGACAATTGTAAGCAACGCCAGTTCTATTCATAGAATAAGAAAACTAACATGACAATCAGTGGACATTCATTTCATGGGTGCTTCACAGTACATCTAGGACAAAATATGGCCGGAGATCTCTCTTTTCTTCCACGCTGTTTTGACCTACATTGTGTCATTTGAAAAAAGAAAAGGTGTGCAACATGTACTCTTGAAGTCCTCTAATATGTTGCCAATCTCATGTTTATGAAGGTGGAAAGAGAATAGGTATTACATGTTACTTTTCCACTAGCTACGCCCTTCTTCCTAAATAGCTACGAATGGTTAAGAACCAGTTTGGTTGTTTTAGGGTTTTTTATTAGATATCTCCTCTGATAACATATTCAAGGTTTCTATCATCTCTTCTTTGATCCCTCGAAGAAGTACAAGTTTAAGTGGTCGGAATCAGAAGTACAATTAGATCTCTTGTAGTTTCGATTTAGAACCTCTCTTCACATTCCTCTGAAAAATTCATCGAGGCCCCTAGGGTATTCCTAAATATCTCATATTTAGTTTCCTTGGACCTGCAAAATTCTTTGTCTTGCTGTGAAAAGGTCTCTTACCGCTACATTGCCGGTGGTGATACTATCCCTGGCGGACCCATGAACCAGCTCAGAAGTGCATCTGAGGTGGATGGGAATAGCTTCAAATTTTGATCATCAAAGGTGTAGTCATAAGTCCTACGGAAAAAATAAAATTCAAACATGAATGTATTTGGGTATAGAAGGTGATCCATGGAAGTATGGAAGAAGGTGAGGGCTAATTTTTTTCATCTTGGTTTCCCCATCTCCTATCTCTTATGGGAAAGGCTCTGCGGGTCCCAACAATGGTTAAGATAGGTGAAGCGGATCCCTCAATTGAAACAAGGTCTTCCTATTCTTCCCTAGTAAGATCCTTAAAAAATATTTAGAAGGCTATACTAGGGTGGTTCAATCTCCCTTGCATTGAAGAAGAAGTGAAAAGGGGTGGCCGAGGAGAGGTGATGTGGGGGTTTAGGGAAGGATTTTTCTTTGACTGTTTACGTCTCCAGGAAGCATGAAAATCGAATCTTTTTGTATTTTTTTTCAATATTTTTGAAATTTCATGAAAAGAAAGAAGAAAAAAGCCTTAAAAAAATAAAAATAAAAATATCTGTCGCTTTATCACAAACAATAGCACCAAAAAGTGGTGATCAGTAGTATTATAGGAAGCTGCTGCCAACTCTGAGGGGCTACTACTTTAATTGTGGCAGGGGGGTTCTTACAAAATTTGAGGTGATAGTGCTATATACAAAATAGATGCATTTTGTTCATGTCATTCTCTTCTACTTCATGAAAGGGTGTTAGTTCTTTGAGTGTAGAAAAAATACAAAATGCCTAAATTGGGCAGAGAAATAATGAGGAAAAGAGAAAGCTGAACTAAATTTCTGGAGAAAGGAATGTAAGAATGAAACTAATTTTAATTTGCAGAAAATAGATAGCAGAAAATTAATTCTAAACCACACTTAACTTGGCCAAACGACTAAATGCCCTTTTTTATACCTATCACTGCCAGTCACATCTGCCATGCTCCTAATCCATGCAACTAAACTATCTAAGCCATAATAATTTTGATCTTAAAAAGAATTAATTTGCTATCCATGTAGTAATTTTAATTAAAATAATTAATTTGTAGCTTAGAGGAAGAAAAAAGGGCTAAGAGGCTAATAGGAGGTTTAACACACAGAAATGAGGGTTTGGAAGAGGAAATATGGGGTTAAACCCTTGAAAACTTTATGATAGCATGAGAAATGGCTTTGAATTGAGCGGTGGTTAAACCCATACAGGAAACCTTGTTATAACACAAAGACGGCTTGGAAGCGAGAATAAATTAGAAATGTGATGGAAAACATAAGTTGCGATGTGCGATGTCGCAATACGTAACTTCTGGGGTTAAATGGATGGAAGTAAGGAATTAACGAAATGAACTAAATTATGCTGATACGAAGTGCGAAAGGAAGTGACGATAGCGGATGTGAACTACAATATCACAAGTTTTACAAGGATAACGGTGAAGTTAACGGGAATAAACTAAATGTGCGAAATGCGATTTGCTGCTATGGCCAAAGGATACGGTGTAACGATTTGTGATGTGATAAGTTAACGGGATACAGTTTGTGATGTGGTATGTCTGTGAGATGCAATTTGCGATGGTGAGTTCGGGATACGATTTGTGATGTGGTAAGTTCCACGAGATGTGATGTGCGATGGAGATGATGAGGTAGTGGGAAAAAGCTAAGAGTTTCAAATTGCGATTTTGCAATTGTAAAGAAATGAGTAGTGAATGTTAACGAGTAGAAGATAGCCCTGGTCACGAAGTGCGATTTGTGATTTCGCAATGTTTCAATCGCAAGGAATAGAGCGTCGTGTTAAAATCGGTACTAAATGTTGCGATTACGAAGTGTGAGCGTATGGTGGCGAGTTTGGAGGAGAAAAGGTGAAGGTTGAGTTTTTGGTGGTTTTGTATGGGTTTTTCGTGTTTTTTCGTAAAAAGAGGTAAGACGATTGTGAACGAGAGAAAAACAAAAGTAAGTGTTTGAGGAAGCTTAAGGGTGTTTGAAGAAGGTTAATTGCAGTGCTGGGTGAAGATACTGAAATACAAATAAGGTAGTACTCGGAAAATATAGGCACTGCTGATTCATGTACGGAAACGATACGGGATGAAATAGTGAAGGAAAGGCTTAAACTTAGCGTAAATTCTTCCCCGAACTCGAACAAAAATAAATTTTAGCCTATGAAGAGTCTGCCTTGCCTAGAACTCTATTCAGAAAAGGATGAGAGAGCGGACTTGACTGCAATTTTGAGTTTTCCTCTGTTTGACTATGCATAATAAATTAAAACTACAACAACACAAAAAATAAATAGCAATAGGAAACTCTTGACCAAGATCAACTTAAATGGCAAGAGGAAAAACTAGCTAAATGACAAAAAAGGAAAGAATATTAACCCAAAATGGGCACATGGATTTGTTTGTTACGAGCCTAGCCTGCGAACTTAAATAAATCAAATGAAATCAATCTGCTCATTAACAAAGAATGTATATGTTTGAAGGTTTCAATGCGTGAATAAAACAAAAATATTGAATGATTGTAAATGATGAATGAGCGAGACTGAGATGGAATAACTCTTCCTAGCTCTAGCTTAACTCTGTTATTCTGCGGAAGCTACCAACAACTCTAGAAAATGGTGATTGAGTCACTAGACTCTAAGTAAACCAAGATTAGGTTGCTCTCCTCTTTGAGTTGCTCGGCTATACTCTGAATTCAAATTGTTGGAAAGTCATGAGAGGATCCTTCAATTCCAACCTTAGGTGTGAATTCTTGGAAAATCTTTGGGATCACTCCCATTTGCCTTTGAGGTGGACAATCCTCCACTGTAATTTCTCCTTGTTTTCTCCTCCAAGTCTTGGTGATAAAATATTTATAAATATTCTTAATAAATCATGATTTTATGCCTCAACATATATTACGCCTTTGAGGCTATGTTAGCTAATCACCTACTATACTAGCATCATAAACCCAAATAATAATAAAAATCCAAGAAAAAGGAATCTAAGAAGGAGAAAAATATGACTATTAACCCCTCCAAATATGTCTAATGATGAGACTCCCATTGATATGACTGAAAAATATATGGCGACTCTTGTCCCATTTTTTTTAACATAATACTGCGCCAGCTTGTAACCGGTAAAAGAAAATATGATAAAAATCAGAGAATAATCAAGACTTGTCACTTTCTTTGAACGTTATTAAATCAGAAATTTTACGAGTTGAATGATTTACGGGCATTCTGCGGCCATCTAACATCATTTTCCTTCTTCAACATATTGGTTAATTCTGCGAGATATTCTTGCTAGGTTGGGAATGAACTTTCATAGGAGAAATTCATCCTACCATTGAAGGCTTGGATTTCCTTTTTGTTTCTAGGGAAATATATTTTTACTTGTTGGTTCAACTCCCTAGCGAGATCTATTCGATTCCATGTTTTAGATGATGTGTCCCAACAACTTACCCTCTTCCATGAAAAGCCATTTTTTTTTTAAGTTTAGGGAATTCTAGAACTTTCTGTCGTTGGAATACAATTGTAATTGATAGGAGTGCTCTTCATATGAATTTGAATAAATGATTAGATCATCTAAATAAAGAATACCGAGGAAAACATTATTTTTATTACCAAAGGCTATGTCATTGCACAACAGAAGTATGTATTCAGGTGTTCTTTCTTTAAACTTGAACGACATTTTGGCATTTTAAAATTGCTGCTGGTGTTGTGAATAATGTCTTATCCTGGTGTCTTCATGTGTGATCTAATTGTGTTGGTATCAGCCAACAATGACATCCTGTTCATTTGCTACACAACTAGGCGAAGTATATGAGCCATCTTGGGCAATGGGTAATTGTCTTTCAACAACATTTTGTTCGATTTACGAAATCTATACAAATTCAAATCATAGGTCACATGCCCTTTTCAGAGACAGGTGGAATTCAATTTGAAAATACAGCTGGAACAATGATGCCTACCTTGCAAATGGCACACCACCTCCTTCTCAATGTGTTAGTATGAATCCTTTGTAGAAGTGTACGAAAAAGGACCACTTTAGCCTACGCATAACTAATAGCCCTAACCAACAAAAGTGGTTGCCAATATCTTCAGATCTGCGGTTAGTTGAACATAAAAGAGCTGCAAAAACCAGATCTATGCATGGAAAGACATTAAGCAGAAAAAACAAGGGTTTGCTTCATATACCAATAGACAAGACAAGAACAATTTTTGAAAGAATTTTTATATTAATTGGGCACCTGGGAGGAAAACAAGAAGGCGTATCCAATTCTCCTCAGTGGGATGGGTTCTTGGAAGTCCTCGGCACTTCAGATCTAAGATTTCTCTCTCTTGTTGGTGTAGAAAACCCACACAAAGAATGGAACTCAAAGGGAGCTCACACAGCAAATGGCAGAAAATGGTGACCAAGTGTATAGATCCAGAGTGATCTAATAGGCAACAAAAGGTGAAGAATGGTAGGAAAAACCGTCCTATTTATAACAAAATATTGGGTCATTCTAGATCTTGGTGCATGATTAAAATAATGTTAACCAAATCTAGATCCACCTTTTATGGAATATTTTATTATATTTGTTGGAGGAAAAAGGTATTTGACTTGGGTCAAATCCCTTGATTAGTCAAAAATAAATAAATAAATGATTTATTTATCTTTTTAAGGAAGTGGTTGGAAGATAATCAAATAAATAATGATTTATTTAATTATTTAAGGAAGTGGTTGAAAGATAATCAAATAAATAATGATTTATTTAATTATTTGTAGGTGATTTGGTCATATTTAACAAGGAATATTATCTAAATAAGGTTTAAATAATTATTCCTAGAAAATAATAAGATAAATAAAGGTTTATCGAATTAATTTCTTTGATTTTGGGTTAAACATGACTGGGAATAATAATTAAATTATGGTTTAATTAATTATTCCATGAGGAAAATCAAACAAATATAGGTTTGTTTAATATTTCCTTTTGGGGTTTCCTGTTTAGACCATAAACAACCTACTAAATGTGGTTTATTAAGTTATTTAACATAGTGAAGGCAATTTTACTTAGGGTAAAATTGGTCTTACATGGTGTACTTGGGTCCATCTAATGATAATAGGTTAGATGACCAAAAAATGGTGTAACAGATTGCCCCCCAGCGTGCGAGTGTCAGGGGCAAATCGTATGACCAAAGTACGTTGTAAGAACTCAATCACCAGACAACAAAAGGGACGTCAGAGAGAGAAATGCAAGGTAGATAGTGTGCTGAAGAACTAGACCCTGAGGAGACGAGACTCGCAGGTGCAACAAGCATCTTTTTATGAGAGGGTACCTGTGCTGAAGGCAGCGGGGGAGGCATACCTATGCCCGCCGAGACAAAGTACAAAATAATAGTGTGTCCAGTAAACAAGGGACCGAACCATAAAGTACAGCCGGCATAATCATGAGCCAGATAAAAATACAATGAGGAATCCCATATACATGCTGTGCCTGGGATAACAGCCAGGACTTGTACAATAATATCTGAGTACATGAGATACAAATACAACCCAAATGCCCCCTGTACATGGGGAAGGGCTCACAAAATCTGACTGATACATGCAAATCAAAGAGGCGCTGCAAGTGGCTAAGGCCAACATCATCAAATATCTGTAGCTGCATCGAAGGCTGCAAGGAGGAGGTCATCCGGGCATGTGGGGGGCTACCTGCAGGGCCACCCCCTCATGAGGGTTGAGACATCTCACACACACCCGGGAATCATCAAGAGCTGCTGCTGTATCACTGAACCATCAAGTATATGGATCTTGGCCATGCTGAAAGGAGCTGGAGTGGAGAAACAATCAAGTCAAAGGGAAATGAGAGATCACTTTGCCTGATCCGAGGCACCGGACAAGAGTGGAAGCTGGAACCAAGGTACACCGCCCTCTAGACCTGGCTTCTGGAATGAATGAGCTGATGTCGACAGAAGGAGGCCCGCCATAAGTGAGGCAATGAGAGATCCTCACCTAAGGCATGAGAGACAATAGTAGAGCGACGGACAGACTGACACTAATGATGATGGTGAAATGGAAAGGACTGAGTAGCGAATGGACGACTTCCCTTGTTAGAGCATAAAGGGCATGAATGACATGGCAGCGACTGACACAATATCATAAGGGATAGGGGACAGTAGGACTGAAGGTCATAATGTGCGACACAAGAGAGAGACCAAGCAATGAAGGATGGAGGGCTATAGCGGGGTACAAAGGGACTCGGGATAGACTCCATGAATGCGATGATGACTCAACTTGGATGCTCTAAACAAGGGCGACTCGATGGTGCTACCACACAGTAAAGGTCCAATGGGGGACCATGAAAACATGAGTACAAGATGGTAACTCATGACGAAAATCGACATGAACAAAGACAAGTAAGGAGGCAAAATGGTGCCCCAAGTACAAGTGTCGTAAGTGAGGAAATTCGATTTTAAGGAGAGGTGAAGTGACCCTTCTTGGACAAAATGTGTCCTGGTGAAGTATCAAATCACAAAAAACTAACAGATACCCATTTGAGGGCTCGGTGAGAGCTTTCCAACGGTGCAGACGGTTTGTCAAACGGAGCTACGGTATGGTCGCAGCAGGCGAAAGAAGAAACAAAGGTTCTCTTTTAATAAGGCAGTTTTCCCTCAAAATCCACTCATTTTCTAGTGTTGCTGTGGTGAATGTAGAGAGGAGAGAAGGCCCTAAATCTTGCGGCAAGCGTAGCGGAAAAACCGACCGTTGGAATCGAGATCCGTCAGTTGCAGGTAAGAGGCCTAACCTTACTCTTTCATTTTGATGGATTGAAAGTTCAGTTTAGGGCCCAAAATCTCAGAAACAGACCCTCCTTCATCTCTACGACCGGGTCGCACTTTTTGGGCCAAAAAGGCAGTTTTGGATACGAGTTTCAAGGCAAAAAGCTGCGACTTTGGTCCAAAAGTGGGCGAGACTTGCGACCTGGGAGATGAGGGGGTTTTGGTGCTGTTTTATGGCTGAGAGTTGGGTTTTTGTGTTTGGGTATGGTATTCCCGATATGTATGCTGAAAAAGATGATGTTTTTGTGCAGGTATGGCAGATTTACGGGTTAACTGGAGAGAGAGAGACCTGGGTACATTACGGGCAGAGATCCAGGCGGATCAGGGTGTCCATCGTGTGTTGGCTAGGTTTGGGGTTCTAAAGTTTTTGGAGAACCCTTTGATGAGAGCAGGAGAGCCTTTGTTGGCCTGGATTATCAGTTACTGGGATCCAGAGCATGAGGTCTTTGTAGTGCAGGGGCACAGGATCGAACTGACAGTCCAGGATGTGTATTTCCTGATGGGCCTCCCACCACTGGGAATGGTGGGAAACACTCAGCCAGTATTACCGCGGGGGCGGCATATCATGGAGTTTGTGGAATGACATTGTCGACCGGGTCTCCAAGTCAAGGGGACTCGGATACCGATCGGGGATCTAGAGAGGCTAGAGACCCGTGCAGTGGCCGCAGCTGTGCTGCGTATCCTGGGCAACCAGGCGTTCCATCACATCACCGGGGGGCAGATGATGCTTGTAGAGAGTGTGTTGAGTGGGACCTACTATGGGTGGGCCCAAATGATGTTGGCGTCGCTAAAGCGACAGTTGTCGCTCTGCAAGAGGCAAGTGAACCACGATTGCTCGTATGGGACTTTATTGTGCGTCTTCTTCTTTGAGAAGATCCTGACCTTGCGGCCTCGTATACAGCTCCCAGATGGGGGCCTGAGAGAGCCCAGGATGCGCCGGTGGGGGCAGCTACTGTGCAGAGGAGGAGGAGGGGCGGTCGGGCGAGTGTTTCGACTTGAGTTCTTTGCCCATTAGGATCAGATGCCGTTATACATAGACGACTATCCCTATAGTGGGATGAGTTATTGTGGCGATCCGGACCTGCCACTTCCGCCTGGTCGAGTATGGGGGCCCGATGGTAAGTGATAAGTAACTATTCTTGTATGGGCATGTTAAAGTTATTGAATAGTAGATATGGTACTGATTCATGTACTTTTGGTATGCAGATATAGCTCCGGTAAAACTGGCCGGATATATGGGACGCCCAGCAGCCTCTGGAGCTGCAGGGCCGAGTGGGTCGAGAGCAGCGCGCAATGAGGATGCGGCCGCCCTTCTGGAGGACATCCGCCGTAGATGCGAGACGTTGCTGACCGGAGTTTCAGAGCGCGGGTGGCAAGACTTAGACGACCAGTACATGGAGGCATGCATTGGTCTTCCCTCGGAATGGCGAGGTGTCGTGCAGCGCATGGTGATGGCCAGTCAAGGCATACGTGATCTATGGGCTACAGGGGCAGAGCCATTGGCTCGGGATCCTTCAGATAGTGAGTAGGTGTGGGGCATGTGGTGCCCCCTAGTGTGTATGTAGGGGCAGGTGGTGCCCCCAGTTTTGAGTTTTTTGTAACATGCTATGGGCATGTCATATGTATCAGAGTAGATGGACTCTAAACACATGTTTTGCGACACATATTATGGATATGCATCGTTTTTAATGATTATAAATGTTATTGTCTTGTATGAAATGCGTGTGATAAATTCCAATCTAGAACATGGTTTGCAATACTATCTACATAATGATTCTGTTCTCGAGGTACATGGTTGAAAGTTATGGTTTCAAATGCACGTATCAAGAGTTTCACTTGTAAATAGCGTCTAAATAGCATAGGGTTATGCACATGATAAACACCATTTAGTTGCATGACAAGAAGTAGGGAATCCAAATGAACGTGCAGATGGAGGATGTGATGGAAGAGGGCATCGACTAAGAGACCACGCACTGCATCATATTCGGCTTGATTGTTGGTGGCAGAACCAATGCAGACCCTGTTGGAGAGAACAAGGGCATGCAAGGGGGTGAAGATGGCCCAACCTGCCGAGGCTAGATTCCGGGAGTAACGACTTGCACCATCGGCATAACCGATAAAGGGTGTGGACGGGGGGTCCTGCGGAATGGTGTTACAAGACAACAAATGAGGGGAAGAAAGGAAATGACGGCAGCGTGAGTGGACAGAAATCATCGAGCGGCAAGTGCGGGTTTTTTGTGCAAGGAGCAGGATGACTATGACTCATATGCAGACTAGAGGGTGGTATATGAGGGGTATCGGAAGTATGGTGAGGACTCGAGCTGCGGAGGTCAACAGAGACACGGGTGGAGTGATCTCGGGTATGGGTAGAAAAGGGGTGGTCGGGCGAAACAACAGGGGAGGATGCAGGGGGACTGAGCTCCGAGTGTCTCGCAGAGGAGGATAAGTAAAGAATGGTTGTGGTAGACTCCGTCATCTGAACATCAGGGGGGGGAATGTCGATGGGGGTGGGGGGATCCTCATGCTGGCCTGAAGCATACTGCGTGAGTATGGGAGAGGCGGATTGATTCTGTTCAACCTCATACTCTCGGACTACCTCTAAAGAGGCGCGGTAATGCGTCAGGTGAGGACAATGGTGGGAGTAATGGCCATGAACACCGCACAAAGCACAGGGTTTATTGGTGTGGAGAGTCTTGGGGTTCTTGGTTACGGACGAAGAAGGAATGTAGGCTTCAGGGACCGTAGATTCAGGGAACGCGACTTTAACCATGGGCTGAATACGGGGCAACTCGGGATAAGCATGGGTGGCATGACCGGCGACATCACACAAGGCGCAAGGCTTTGCGGGCGAAGGAGGGGACGGGTCAGTCGTGGTGGTCTTGTCTTTGGGTGCCCCCTTGCAAGCTTTGCCTTTCTTCCCGGGAGCCGTCACGACAGGAGAAGGGTCCTGTGGAGGTGTTGGGGGCACAGTGGTAATGGAGGAAGCGAGGGGGACCGGTTGAACCAGTGTCAAAGCTATATAGGGTTTGGGGTGACCGGGAGGGGTAGCGGCTGGAGGATCAAGGTACCAGACTGGTATACCCAAGGTCAGGTTAGGGAGAGAGAGGGTGGCCATGACGGGGACAGAATATACTCCGGGAGGGGGAGCCAGGAAAGGTATCTGCCCAGCAGGGTAATGACCAGGAGGGATGGCTCCGAGATGGTTAAGGCCTGGGGGAACCGATCCAGGAGGATAAAGGGGTTCAGGGATACCAGTTGTAGGGGGAGGGCTAGAAGGAGGAGGTCCTACTGGTCGGAGATGAATGGCTAGAGCGCACGGCCATGTAGGGCGAGGGGAGGCTGTCACCACTCGAAGCGGGCCGCTTAAGGGTAGCCCGAGACGATTACATCATGCAAACATTCGACAAGCTGGGATCGGGGAGAGGGGGAGGGGGAAGACTAGGAAAAGTTCCAAGTGTGGAGGACCTTGCAACGCCGGGAGACACCGGGTCAATGAATCAACTGCTTGTTGGCTACAGAAGAGATGGTCATCTCAGGTGAGGTCGAGATTTTGGCTCATGATATGTCAACTGGTCAATGGTGACTATCTTTCCATTATGGGGAAAGACATTCCTCAGTGGAAAACCGGCAGATGGGACAAAATAGACATACTAAAGATAGGTGTAGTTTACCCAATAGAATGTTGTAGTTGTTGGGTCGTTAATATACCATTATTATTATCACTTTTGAACGCTTATTCCACCCATTTCTACTATTCTTCATCATGTCATTTATTATAATTTATTATATAAATCCATTTTATGATGATTTATGCTTCTATGAATGAATATTATTTATTCTCCTTTATTTCTAATAAATTGATGATTATGCATGATTTTATCAAAGATAGTTTTAATAAATCAGTTGTAACATTATTCACCATTTTTAGCCTCCAAGATAATTTCCAGATTGAAGATTTGATCATTAAAAGTGCCAACTCAGAAATTCGCTAGAATAAGAAGTGACGGTTTTGCGGTTGAGATTTCGAGCAAATGAAGCAGAATCTGGAAAATCCGGAACATGGGTTTTGTCCAGAACGGACCCAATTAACTTTTGCAAAGAACGGTTTGCCCAAATTCGGCTTTTACTGAGAGAAACGCAGGGTTCTTTGAGCATGATTTTCTGAGATTTGTTGTTGCGGTCGTCCTCCAAATCTCAGCTGCAAAGCCAAATTCGTCTTGCTCTTGTTGAAAGCTGGATGGAAATATATCTTCTTGTTTATCAATTGGTTGGAAAAAATCCAATTTTGTAATAGAAATCATGTTGTAGTTATCTCTATTGTAACTGCTCTCTTATCTCTCTCTATTTAAATGAAAACAGAGATCAGAGATGGGGATGATTTGAGGATGATTTTTGGGGATTTGAATGATGGAATTGAGGATGAATTAGAGATTCAGAATTGAGGATGGCAGAGAGAATGGATAATGGATGAGAGATTGAGAGACTTCTTGTTGTAATCCACTGTAACTCTGCTTTGATATTTTAACATAAATCTAGTTGCCATTCCATCTTTGATCCTGAAGTAACCCAGCAGCATCTGCTGGCGGCTAAGGGCCCAGCCTCTGGTGGAGTACGCTGCTGCTGTATTATATCTTTATGCTTCATGTGTGGTTTGATTTCCTTTTCATTTCTTTAAATTGTTTTGTTCAGTAATCTTTTGTTTATGAACATTTCGCAGAATTGCTTTGTTATATTGAAATCATAATTGGATTGCGTGAGTGATAGAATTATTAATTATAACTTGAAATGTCCTGCTGATAATTCTGATCTAATGCTACTCTATCTAATTAAGACTATGGTTCATTTAATTACTGCTCAGTTATAACTGCAATGGTTGTTCAATTAAGTTACTATTCAATTATAACTACGATTGCTATTGCTTCAATAATTGTGATTAATGTTCATGCTGATAGGTTGCTGATTCAATTACATTTATAGTTGCTGTGTCTTTCTAATGACTTAGTTTTGCTGTTCGGTTCCATTTAAGATTTTTGTTTAATTCTAGTATTTTAGCATTGCTATTCCTTTCCATTAATAAATCATTTTTGTTAGATGAAGCTTTGCTGTTCATTTCTGTTGATTCATTGCAAGAGTGCTTTTAAAGAGTTTTCCTAGTTTACTTTCAATGGCAGCTTTAGTTCAATTTCGATTTCTTTTTAATTGCTTTAAAGCAGGACTGTCGACTGTAGAGAACATTGGTTATTGCTTCCTCGTTCCCAGATTGATTGTCTTGTTCCGGTTTGATTTCAATTGCATCAATATCCAGAGGAATGAGTTATTGCTACTGTATCCTCGATTGATGGTTGTTTGAGTGAATGATTTAGTTTAGAACATTTCAATTTCTTGCTGTTCCAATTAGATTTTGTTTCCATCTTTCATTTACTTTTGC
The DNA here is from genome assembly GCA_034641835.2 of Pinus albicaulis. Taxonomy (NCBI): domain Eukaryota; kingdom Viridiplantae; phylum Streptophyta; class Pinopsida; order Pinales; family Pinaceae; genus Pinus; species Pinus albicaulis. The sequence goes on along the minus strand of CM076575.1, from coordinate 1,525,250,360 downwards.
ATTTTAAGCACTATACTGCAAAAAATTACTCTTGAGTAAATAGCCGCCTCAGACTGAGTACACTCTTGAAATAAAAAGTCGTCCCTGGGTTGATAATTAATGTGAAGGTAATTAGGAGTTAAAAAGACCCTTTTTATCGCTCCACAAGAGTTCAGCTGGGCGTCGATGACTTCGATGTCAACGAGTCAGCCCACCGAGGAGGATAGGACAATTACGAAACAGGCCAATGGGCTGGGAGGCATGGCCGTCCCACGCTCGAAGGGTGATCGTGGAAGGGGCCAACTCAGGGGATCCGAGTTGCTTCCAAACCGAAGCGGATATCACGCAGGTGGATGCCCCCTCATCAATTATGCACCGGGAAACGTTGGCGTTTCGGATTTTGACTGGGATTTGGAAGGCGATGGAAGGAGGGAGAGGAGGATGGTCCGATTGAGTGGCGTCGAAAACAATCATTTGGTCATCAGCAAAATCTACAGCGCCCACGGTAGATAGTAGAGCCTTCTTTTGGGAAGGGCACGACTGGAGGAGTTCCAGTGTGGAAATGGCAGCAGGGGATTGTGCCAAATCATCTAATATACTATACGAATGAGCAGCTTGACCAGAAGCAGTGTTTTGACGTAGGGGTCCCTTAGGAATCTTGGTATGAACCTCAACTTTGGGTTGAGGGATATGTAAGGGGCCACTGGATGTCGAAAGAGGCTCTGTAGAACCTGAAGAAGGAGGCTCGGGGGCAGACTGAGCAGGAGGCTTGGGGTACTGGCGAGACCAAGTTTGAAGGTGAAGGTCGACGGTCGGGGAAGGATCGGAGTGCATCATAAGGATCTGGTAATCAGAGGAACCAGAAAGGGAAGGGGGAGTGGCGACCTGGTTGTCAGGCGGTTGGGTAGCCACGAATCCTTGCTGAGGGAAAGGATCAGTAAACACAGCTGGTTGGGTAGTGGCCACATTAGGAGGAGCATGAGGGGAGGCGTGTTGTCCGTGCAATGTGGCTTGAGACTCCCACATCTGCCGCATCTGGGGTAAGAGGGGACAATCGTGGGTGTAATGACCATAAACATCGCAACACGAACAAGGCTTATTTGTGCGAAGCGGCCTGTCCGGCTTGGGCTGAGTGCCCTGTTGCTGGTTGGCAGTGTTAGGGTCCACACCAGGATTGGGTCCATGGGTACCAGGGGCAGATTGGTTTTGATTGCCTCTCCGCCTTCTTTGAGAAGAAGGGGGATTAGTCGCGCCCTGCTGTGCAAATACTTGCCCTGGAGGGGGCTGTAAGTGTTGTTGCGGGTTTGGAGGAGGCAAGGGAGATGGAAGCGCATATGCTGGAGGAGCTGGCGCACCAGGCTGCGGATAAAGGTAATGGTTAGGTTGGGCAACATTGAGGTAAGCAGGAGGTTGGGCAAAAGGAGGAGGCATGCCATATCCTGGATACATGCTACCGGGAGGGGGAAGAGTGCTAGAGGTGCTGGCCCCTCCCCGAGGGAGACCATAGCCCATAGGAGGTTGAGCGTATGGATGGGAAAGGGCTCCAACGATACCATCGGCGGAATGAGATGCCCCCGGGGCGTTAGCGCCACCGGGCCTGGGGAGGTCAGGAAGAACGGTATAAACATAACCAGATTGAGCGTAGATCGGGTCATATTTCAAGGCTATTTGGAGGGCGGCTTCTTCAGTTTGAGGAAAGTGAGAGGCGACATCTTTGCCAATAGGAGGTAAGAGAGTGCGAAGGAACCAGTCCATATAAACCCGATCTTCGAAGGGGGGGGCTCGAAATAAGCTTCGTCTTCTTCGCCATTCTTAGACATGAGTGGAAAGGCGGGTCGAAGAGGTTTGCTTGAAAGAAGTCAAAAGCTCTCTACCAGTATCGTATCGGAGAGGGAGCTGGAAATAAGATAAAAAGGCTTGGGCAATGGTCACAAAGGTGGTATGGGAAGAGGGTGGCTTGTCAACATACCACGAGTTTCCGCCGTAAGTGCGTTGGAACAAACTGTAATTTAATGGAGCTACCAATGGAATTGGAGGAACACCACATGTGGAGATCGTACATGATTGGTCAGATCTTCGCAAGGCTGCACAACTTGTGGATACCTGAGGGGGAGCTTGGTTGGCATAGCAGTCAACCAACACGGGCGTATAGTGTTACTTATCAACCGATTGGAAATCTAGGAGGCCGAGGCCTCGCAATGTACGAAAGCAAGGGTATGGCCGAGGTAGTCTCTGCAAGGGGCCCGCTGCAGTGGTTCCGCATTAGGCCCGGAGCACCGCTTGAAGTTGTTCGGACCGAAATAGCAGGTGACAAGAGAAATCAGGAGGAGAGGGGAAGAAAACCAATGAATCCGAAGAGAGCCTGAAAGTGTGACGGAGATAGATTCCGGCTCGACGACGGCGGGACGGAGCAGGTCGATCAACCGGAAACTGAGGGTGAAGGCCAAGAAGTCTCCGGGAAAGGCGCCTTGGGGGCGCAATGATGACGGGAAGAAGGAAACCGACAAGGGAAAAAAGGGACATAATCAAGTGAGGTCAAGGGCAGAAAATGTGCAGTGACAATTGATTTTAGAGTCTTTGCCAGGCGGTGTTAACCAGGCGCTTCTTCACTTAGGGTCAGTGTGTGGCGTGCGTTAATTTTAATTTTTAAACCCTTTCCATTTTGAGAGCAAGAAAATGTGTGCTGCGTAACTGAAAATAAATCTGCAGAGAATAGTATATAATGCTGAAATAACAGAAAAATAACGGCTACTATTGCATCGATTCAACCCAAGAAGGCGGGTCGCTCAAAACTAATGTAAAAAAGGGCAAAAATCTAGTCAAAACACACTTAAAAAGAGGCCAATAGATCTAGGGTCAAAAGGGACAGGGATCTAAAGGGTAAAGCTGCTGAAAAGAGGTGCAGATCACAGCCAAGAGACAGAGGCAAGGTGGCTAGAAAAAAGGGAAGAAATCAGCAAAAAGCGGAAGGGACAGGGAGGAGGTCCTAAAGAGAGGTCCAAACAAAACAACAAGAGGTGATTTGAAAGGAAGGAAGGCTGATTTAAAGGGGAGGAGGGAGGAGGTTCCGTATCCGAAAGGGAAGGCCGAAACTCCGAAAAATAGAATCTTACCAAAAGAAGGAAACTCCTTTCCACAAAAAGTGGAGGGTACTAAAGCCCTGTGGGGCTAGGGGTTCCCACTTAGATATAAAACGTATCAGAATTCCTGTCAAAGCGAGCGAGACAGAAAGGCTAGAAAACCTTCGTGTTTCCAATAAAACCTGGTGAACAGAGGAAAAGAAAACGCTGGGTGGGACTGGGTGTTTATGTTCTTAATCGTTTTCGCACGCAAAGAGGCCGAGGGCACCTGAGGTCCAAAGCAGTGTGTTATGGGGCCAAAAAGTGCGACCCCCGTTCGCTGTCTCGCTGTATTTTCAAAAAGCCGCCGTCTCGCCTCGGCTGGTGTCGCTTACCCGCGCAATAGGGCCAGAAACACACGGAAGTTAGAAATTTTAATGTTTTAGGGTTTTATGTGAGAAAAACAACATAAAAATAGGAAAAATAAACAGCTGAAAAGAAGCCCTAGGGTCTGAAGTAGCTGGATATGCAGGAATATGAAAAACGACAGCGGTCATAATTTAAAACCTGTGTGGAGTCACCATTTGTTAGTATGAATCCTTTGTCGAAGTGTACGAAAAAGGACCACTTTAGCTACGCATAACTAATAGCCCTAACAACAAAAGTGGCTGCCAATATCTTCAGATTTGCGGTTAGTTGAACATAAAAGAGCTGCAAAAACCAGATCTATGCATGGAAAGACATTAAGCAGAAAAAATAAGGGTTTGCTCCATATACCAATAGACAAGACAAGAACAATTTTTTGAAAGAATTTTATATTAATTGGGCACCTGGGAGGAAAACAAGAAGGCGTATCCAATTCTCCTCAGTGGGATGGGTTCTTGGAAGTCCTCAGCACTTCAGATCTAAGATTTCTCTCTCTCGTTGGTGTAGAAAACCCAATGCAAAGAATAGAGCTCAATGGGAGCTCACACAACAAATGATGGAAAAATGGGACCAAGTGTATAGATCCAGAGTGATCTAATAGGCAACAAAAGGTGAAGAATGGTAGGAAAAACCCTCCTATTTATAACAAAATATTCGGTCATTCTAGATCTTGGTGCATGGGTTAACCAGATCTAGATCCACTTTTTATGGAATATTTTATTATATTTGTTGGAGGGAAAAGGTATTTGACTTGGGTCAAATCCCTTAATTTGTCAAAAATAAATAAATAAATGATTTATTTATCTTTTTAAGGAAGCGGTTAGAAGATAATCAAATAAATAATAATTTATTTAATTATTTAAGGAAGTGGTTGAAAGATAATTAAATAAATAATGATTTATTTAATTATTTGTGGGTGATTTGGTCATATTTAACAAGGAATATTATCTAAATAAGATTTAAATCATTATTCCTAGAAAATAATAAGATAAATAAAGGTTTATCTAATTAATTTCTTTGTTTTTGGGTTAAACATGACTGGGAATAATAATTAAATTATGGTTTAATTAATTATTCCATGAGGAAAAGCAAACAAATATAGGTTTGTTTAATATTTCCTTTTGGGGTTTCCTGTTTAGACCATAAACAACCTAATAAATGTGGTTTATTAAGTTATTTTACATAGTGAAAGCAATTTTACTTTGGGTAAAATTGGTCTTACATGGTGTACTTGGGTCCATCTAATGATAATAGGTTAGATGACCAAAAAATGGTGTACTGTGCATTATGCAATGGAATGGAGTTTTATTGGACCATGAAAACCCTAGAAGACCTAATGATGACCTTGATAAGACTGGACTTTGTGGTGACATGACATGAATTTTAAGGAAGAGTGATGTTTTTGGACTAGGGCTACCATAAGGGACTTAATTTTTGCATGAATTAGTGGAATTATAAAAAATTTATGAGTGCGACCCCTAATATGAATATGAAAAGAGTATATTTTGATCATTGATGGAAGAATGAAAATTCTGACACTAACATTGGCGTTATTAGGGATGATAGCTCTGAAATAGGTGTCAAGAACCACAGAAATATGTATTTTGCATATCAGTTCCTTATCCATTGGGCCAATACAGTCAAAAACTCAAACTAATAAACATGACTGAAAACTGATACTCATAAGAAATAGAATAACTCAAGACAAACTCAAATAACTGAAATAAAAAAACTTACTAAACTTATTGATGGAAGCATATCACCGAGACTTGAGGGTTTCAAATCTTGATGACAACGACCTGTCTGTTGAAAGCATATGTACAATCAAGTGATATCAAAATCCCAGTGTAACCAATCAAGAAAATGCATCATTGATTGATTCTCCTAATCAAATTCTTTGGACAACAATAAGTTTTTACAATTTGGCAGCCAAAAACATAGCTGACAATGATCTCCATTGTCACTGAATATTGCAACAATTACCTTCACTGTTGGCTATAATAAACTTGCCACTGATCTTGAAAAAAATGAAAATTCACCTCTCGCTGATCTAGAAGAAATGAGGTACCTTTTTCTCTTGAATCTAACCTCTCTTCATACTGTACCTCAACAAGAATTTGATCTTGGTCATCAAAAAATTCTGGACAAGTAGGTGAGAAAATTTCTTCTTGAAATAAAAATTCTAAACATGAAACATGAGAAGAAAAATATGAATGACATTTCTTAATGCCCTGGTCCTCTACAATTTGAATACATTGTTGATCATCTTCATATGACATGGAAACCAAATTTTCATGTTTCTTATCACACTCATCAGCCATAAGAGGGAAAACTTCAGATTATTCATGAAACTCAAAACTAACATTTCTATCATTTATTGCAGAGTCATTAAAAGAATATTTTTCACTTAATTGAACTAAGATCTCATCTTATTTTTCATAAAGGGACTGGATTACCTCTTTCTGAAGACTTTGTTCTGATGGGATGAGAACACTTGGGTCAATAACTTTTTTTCTTCATTCAAGGTGATCTCAACAATAGAGCTCTCTTTCATGGGATTTGGGACAACACAATCTTCATCATCACAATCTGAATCTAGACCTGGAAAATCCAGCTTGACTTTATCACATTCTGAAATTGGAACTTGATTTTCCTGCATACCATCTTCTACTGCAAGTAGATCTGAAATAAGACCTCGTCTTCCATCATTTTCAATTGTACAAATATCTTCAACCTGCTGCAAAATTTCCTGAGCATCTTGATAAGTACCCTCTAAGTTTTCTTTATGTTATTGAAATGGATTTTCATACAGGGCTTCCATGATCTCGTCGTCCATGAATTCATCATCTCCATAAACTTTCTCAAGATTTTAAATAAAACTATCGACATGTTTACAACATTTCTGAACTAATATTAAGGATGGACAAGATTCTTTATACCTTTCAAAGAACATGGTATGAAAATCCTTTAAACAATAAATACAAGTGCCAAGTCAAGAAGGTGATTGTTAAAGGTAACCTTAATGCTTCACATTAATCATCAACCTAGGGTAATTCCTTTTATTTCAAGAGTGTGAGAAAAATATATGCGAGTGAAATTAGAGGTTAACTACTCTAAATCGTTGTAAGAAATGTTATCTAATTCTTGAAGTTCAATAAAACCAACTCAAAAGTAAACTATAAAATACTTCAAATCAATCAAAGGAATAAAATCTTAATCTAAACTTATGCAGAAATAAACACTTAATGCTTAAATAAGGGATATTTTTCAATTGAACAACACTCTTTAATGAATTGAAAAGCGACCTTAATAAATTGAACAACAATCCTAATGAATTGAACATCACTCAATTATTTAACATTTTGCAATGGAATTCTCTATAACTCAACTAATAGAAACATTTATAATTAAATAGAAAACCAAACATTCACACTTGTGATGGAAATACCTTAATAAATAACCATATGTATAATTGAACAACAACTACTTAAGCACGCTGGAATCAATCTAATGAATGTAAAGGCATCACTCAATAATAAAATAACATCAAAGATAAATTAAACCTATTACAAATGGAATTGCAGCACATCACACTTGCAATTTAATGAATTGAATCGTAAAGCTACAAACCGCAAAGAATAACTAAAATGCAAGAATTAGAAATAAACATATAACACAAAATAGCAGGAATTATCCCAAGGACAGAGCCCGAAGCCTCTAGAAGTCTTCTGCCAAGAAATACTCATAATCTTCTTAGAGTGAAAACACTGAATTATTCATTAATCAATGGAGAAATACATCATCATGAGTTCGAAGGTTCTATCTAAATAAGTTTATTACAGAAAAATTATAATACATAAACAAATCTCTGTCTCCTTCACCTACAAACTTTTATAACTTAAAGGCGAAACAAAAAAGAATAATGAATCCTTAGCATCAGGAGATTCTGAGGCTTCGTAGCCATCAACCGAATGCTTCAAGAATAGGCATGTTTTTTCATATTTTTTTGATTCATAGGAGTCGATGTGATTCCATTTACTTTTCTTAACTGTTTTTGTTTAGTCGTTTTTGTCAACAGTTGGTTTGTTTCGATTCCCTATCAATAAAGATAGAAAAATTTATTTTTCATACTATTAAACACACTATTTATCAATAAATCATTTTACCCTACTTTTACATTATTCTCCTTCGATTTATTTCTGAAATGAAGGAAAACATATAAAAGTTAATGATAAGTTGCACTAAAGATAGGGGTAAAATATGCCTTTAACTCAGCCCAACATACTCCCCTTCTTACCTTTTTTCATGTCCTCGTGCAATCAGATGATTGAGGTGTAGTTGATTTAAGGAATAGGAAGGATACACTTCTTCCTTGTAAAGTCTAAAACCATGATTTTGTTTCAATTTTGCAAATGTTGATTTGTTATGTCCCTCTGGTAATTCATAATCATGATGGTAGTCTTCAGGAGGGTACCATATGATGGGGCACCTATATCTTCATCCTATCCATGTAGGACCCATGTTCAAAATTAGATTATTATATAGATGAAAATGATAAGAAGCAGCTTTAAAATTCATGTACCCAAATGGTTCTATGTTCTTAACGTTATTGGTATAGGCTTTCCATATCTGTTTGGTTGCTAATAAAGCTTCTTCCTGAATATCCTAGAAGTATTCTCTTCCATTCTGCACAATATCTTTGTGAATTGGCCCCAACTTGGCTATCACTCCTTCCTGTTGCATAAATTTATTATGTTGAGTAAACAAATTTAGGGGTTTTTTAGGCTCCCCTTTGACCCATAGATCTAGACCATGTTCTCTTTTCTGAAAGATATTGTAGGCTTTAGCCCATCTAGTCTGATTTTTGGTAAAGGATAGAAAATATTGGAAATAAATGTCCCTAACGAAGGGACTAGGGTTACTATATCTATCCTCTTATAAAAAGAAATTATGCAAATACAATTCGCACAGAAGTTGTTGGTTTTGTTCATCCTGATCATTACAACATTGGAAAAATTCTTCAATGGTTTTAAATGTAGTGTGTTTCCCTCCTTTGACAGCTTTGATTTTTAGCAACAAATACCTTTCTACTAAAAATAAGGCATAATTGGTAGTCGGTTCCCTGCAAGTCAATACATCTGAGTAAAGAGAAAAAACAACATTGGTTTGTTTCTTAGCCTATTCCAATTGATCCTGTTCCCTTTTTACTTTTACCCTTTCTTCCCTAAGTTGGGTAAAGGTTTCGTCTTCAGTTGTAGAAAGGTCTTTAAATCATTTTAGTAATGCATGATGTTCTTGCAAGGGCACTACTTCCTTATTATATTGGGTCAATTCATGCTAAACTTGAGTTAATTCATTACAGAGATTTTTATTGGCAGCTCTTTCTACCAAAGGAGTGTAAGCAGGTGTTTCCTCTGTTTGAGTTTATTTTTCCTCTATGAGTATCAAATCAATCTGCACAGAGACTTTAGCAGTATCTACCGTTTGAGTGGAAAAATATGTTTGGGTTCCCATGGTAGCTAATTCTTTCTCAGGCTTCCAAGCCTTGTCTACTTCTTTCAACCATTCCCTTAGTTATTTTACTATTTTCCTCAATTTTCTACATTTCCTGCTCATCTTTCTCAATTTAGCCTCATCGAATTTTTCTTTCGAAGGGGTGTTGGTAGGAGAAGAAACATCAATGGCTTTAAGTTCAAGAAGGGTTGTGCCAGTATTATGGTTATCTTTAAATTCAACAATGTTTTCTTCAGGCGTCCCAGAGGTTATTCCAACATTGATGTCTTGATTGGGTGGAACAAAATTTTCTTCAGGTGTCAGATGAATTCTCTCAATACTTGTGTCCTGTTCTAATAGAACAGTATTCCATGACTAGTTTCCGGACTCAGATGTTCTCTCTATCTGGTATTCCCTATTCACCCATTCATTATCAGAGGGAGATAAAACCATCAAATCCTACAATTCATCATTGGAAGGTAGGATTTTAGTATGGCCAGAGTTGCCAGTAGAGGCAGACTAGTTCAAATGGCCCCTTTGTTCCTCAGATTGTTCATATGGGTTCCTAATTTCACAAGATGCTCTCATTTTTTTTAATACTTGAACCATTTCCTCCTAATATTCTTGTAAAGAAGAATTTTGAGGGCTTAGAGGTGGTGTATAGGATGGCCCTGTCTCATATGGAAATGCTGTGGTATTTTGCTGTGTTTGCAATATTTCAGACCGTCTTTGTTTTATTGGTTCTGAGGTCGAAACATGGGTTCTCTTCCCTCTAGCTCTCCTTTGCATGACTATTCTAAGAATTTCAATTTCTACTCTGTCAGGGTTTTCTTCAGGGGAAGGTAGGGCAGGATTGACAAAAATATCCCATGTTAACTGATGTTTGTTTAACTCATGAATAATAATCAATTTATCAATCCATGGTGGTTGACAACTACTTGAGGCTTTTTATCTATCCTAATCCGAACATCAGTATCATGCAATATAGAGTTCAGGAAAAAAGGAAAATTATCTAAAACCTTTTGTTTGAGAACAACTAGCAGTTTGAGTTGACAGGACTTTACCACATCCTAGCATCCATCACATGTGATATACTTTTGAACGAAGACTGTCAGTTCTTGCCAAGGCTGCTTCAAGGATGTAGGGTCAATACCTTTTCCTTTTCGTACCAATTTCTCATCTGGATCCTGATACACTAAAACTACTTCTTGTATGAGGACATGTTTATTAGCCCATTTTTCCCCTTATATTGCAAGTCCTCAGCAATTACTTCTTCAGAGACTGGTATAATTCTGCCTTTAACTATGGTGTGCCCTTATCGCAGGTTCTACAGGAATTCAATTGTTGTCTCTGTATTAAACCCTTGTAGTCTGTGTATATATGGAATCCAACCAGCTTGTTGGAGAATGGTGGTAGCTAATTTTGAGACCTGAAATATTGTGGGTTCATTGTAAAGAGAATTTCCACCCATGGCTACTATGTTTTCTGGACTGGTTTCTTCACCCTTCTACATGCGTTTCTTTCGGCTCTGTTAGTTAAAAACAATATAAACACTGCATGCGGATTTTATAAAATATATTATTATAAATATGTTTGCATGACATTTAATGCAATGATTCTATTGTCTAATCATCATATATGATGGGAGTCGCATGGTTACTTCGCATGAATGTTTATTATGGATATTCGAACCCCATCCAATGAGAGAAGGGTGTCCACGGCCTTCAAGCACAAAAAAAGAGGAAAGGTGGTAGAAATCATGAATGCCCATGAAGTAGAAGTCAGAATTTTGGAATCGTCACAAATGTACATCAAGTGAAAATGACCAAAAAGGGAGAAAAGTGGAGTAGCAATCATTATGAAAATGATTTCCTATTTTTAAGGCATAGTATGACAAAAAATGACAGGTGACAGATTATGATTGATGTTGTTATGACTCAATTTGGCATGATTAGATAATTCAGATAAAATCATAGTTGATTATTTGTATATATTTTGATAATGATAACACTTAGTCAAACAACGCATTCATCTTCAAGAATGGATCAATAGGAAATAGGAGCATAAAAATAATTGGTTGTTATCATAAAAGTACTCCAATACCACAAGCAGAGCCACTGCTGCCAGCAGGCATCCATAGCCTCAATAGGGTTGTTGTTTTAACCCAGAAATGAGCCAAAGTCCTCTATTTAAAAGTAGACATTTTTCTTATTTTCTAGAGAGACCACTATGCTGGTGTGGTGGCCAGATAGTCATAGTGCCATTCACGGGGATTTAACAGAGTGATCAAGCCGACTCATGATGAGACCTCGTGTCCTTCAAGCATTTTTATCTGTCGAGAAGGTCACTAACCTGCTGTGGTAGCCATTGTGGGAATGTCACTTGTTAAATCCTCATGATCATGGTAGGCTGGCTTGCCATGAGACCCCCTATTCTCTCTTCTTTAAAAATTTGACATAGAGATATATTTTCTTTTTATTATAAACAGGGGGAGGCTCATTAAGTCCTTAAGTGTTACGGATGGTGTAAGAAGTTAAAAGAATACCAATACAAATGATGCTCTTATTCTTATATCCTCATTTCGAAGAGAAATACCTCTTGAGAGTGTAAAAGGATACACCAACATAAGACTATGGTAATGAATTGTGTGATAATATGTCTGAACAGGAGATATCCAACCATTTATTATATAGATAAACCATGTCATCTTCCAAAGTATATATGTCCATCAAAATTTCAAAAGAACATAATATTAGTAATATCATTGTTTTATATTCTTTAGGTGCAAATTCTTTTTCTATAAAATGGTTTTTATGGCAAGAATGTGTAAAGGAAGAGTGGATATTTGAAAGGAAATCATCAAAAGACAAAGACAAAATTTTTCTATTTAAAAAAAAAAATTTGTTGTTTTGAAAAATATGCTAAAAAACACAGTCGTTCAATTGGATTTAATGGTAGCAAGTTCAATCAATTGAACAGCAAATGTTTAATGGATTGAACAGTAAGGATAAAAACACGCTAAAAAAAATCAACCATACAATTGGATTGAACTGCTGTAGTTCAATTCAATTGTATGGTTGATTTTTTTTAGCGTGTTTTTATCCTTGATGTTCAATCCATTGAACAGTTGAATAGAAACTGTTCAATGGATTGAACAACAAAAATAAAACCATGCTTAAAAAAATTAGTCGTTCAATTGGATTGAATGACAGCTGTTCAATTCAATTAAACAACAAAAATAAAAACACACTAAAAACAACAATCGTTCACTTGAATTGAATGACAGTTGTTCAATCAATTAAACAAAAAAAATAAAAAATACGCTAAAAACACAATTGTTCAATTGGATTGAACGAAAACTGTTCAATTTAATTGAACAACAATTGTTCAATGGATTGAATAGCAAAAAACAATCAAACACACAAAAGAAAAAAAAGAACGCAGTTGTGAACCATCAAAACAATCAAAAAGAAAGAAAATGGAATTCTTGTATTCAATGATGAAAAGAACTGTAAATTACCATTAATTGTAGGAAACATATATATACTATTTACAAGAGGAAGTAACAAATTTCTATGAATTTAGAGCTCCCGGGTCATTATTTCATGCAGCTAAAATTTGGATGGTGGGATCATGATGCACCTGCTAGTAGAAAGATTCTTTCGTAAGTGTTTTATGATAGAGGCACACCTAGTGTCCATTGACTCAAAAGGCAAAGCCATATCCATCTATGGTGGTCAAGGTAATGGTACTGTTGTTGTGCACTTTCTAAATTTCGTATGGCCCGAGCCAACTTGTTTGTAACTTAACCAGGAAGTCTTAGAATCTAGAGTCGTAGAGGAGTGCCCAATCCTCTTTCTGGAATGTCTTCTTTTTTATGAGGTTTTCATACCACTTGGCTCGTTTTTGCTGAATAATTGTAGTGCACTATAGAGAAAGTATTCGTGATTCATCTAATTCATTTATATTTTGGAGTCTTCTAATTTGGGCCTCTGTTAAATCCATCCCCATTTCCTGGGTTGTTCTAAGAGTTTTTATCTCAAACTCAATGGGAAAGATTGGTTCCTTTCCAAATACTAGGTTGTACGGAGAATATCCAGTGGTGTTTCGCCAAGTTGTGGGATAATCCCACAAGGCCCCTCGCAGTTTAGTAGCCCAATCCTTGCGATGTGTTGAGATTGTTTTAGTGAGAATTTCCTCAAGGACTTTATTTGTGTTTTCAACATGCCTGTTCGCCTGCGGGTGGTAGGGAGAGGTGACTCTATGGGTGACATGGTAGTTCCGTATAGTGGCCGTAATTTTATGTCCCACAAATTGTGCCCCTTCATTAGTTTTCACTTCCCTAGGTAAGCCATACCGCACAAATAGATCAAAAATAAAATTGATCACAAACACTTCTATAGCTCTTGACAAAGCCACTATTTCCACACATTTCATCACGTAGTCTGTGGCAACCAGTATGTAGGCCTTCTGATTTGATGGTGGGTTGAATGGCCCAAAAAATTCCAGCGCCCATCATTCGAAAGGTTCAACTACCAATTGTGGTTGCAATGGCATCTCGTCGGATTGGCCAGGGCGGCCCATTCTTTGGAACTATCGCATGCTTGTACATATTTCTTTGCATATTTAAAAATTGTGGGCCAATAGTAGACCATTTGTAATACTTTGTGCCCTGTCTTGCAATATGCAAAATGTTTTCCACATGGTTCATCATGGCAGGCCTTCAAGGTGTCATAAATCACGTCTTCTTGAATGAATCTGCGTATATTCATATCATCTCCTGTATGGAAAACATATCCACCAATCTAGGAGAATCCAGCACTGCGTTGAACAATCAACTTCTGTTCCTTTGTTGTCAAGTGTCTTGGTAGCTTTCCTACTACCAAATAATTCTCTACATCTTCATACCATGGTGCTTTTACTGCCACAACAAACAAATTCTCATTGGAGAACTAATCATCTACCGCCAGTAGGTCATTTATCTTTGGAACTCTAGATAGGAAATCTGCAACTATGTTCTCCTTTCCTGGATGGGGAGATTGTTGGCAATATGATGCAATGTGTTGTCCTTGATGGCAACCTACTTGATGAAGTTGGCCTTGATGGAAACCTACTTGATGAGTCGCCTATGATAAGCAACCTATGTGCTAAAGATGTAAGAATGATGTATCTACAGATCAGTTCAGATGTGACAGAGAAAAAAATTCCAGTAAGTGCCAGAAAAATGATAAATATAATATGTCACAATGTATACGCTACTTTTGTGAAGGAAACCCACGTATATACTCTACTTTTGTGAAGGGAACCTGCATATACATTCAGGGTTAGCATATATGCAGTTTTTATGAGGCGAAGATGCGTATAAACGCGGATACGCACGCTCAAAGTCGCGCATGCCTTTTGCGCTCTAAAAACTATGATACCTAGGGGCATTACCATGGTATTGGCCCACTGTATTGAGTGTTGGATTATCTATTTGATCCCGTCTAGGAATACCATTGAAATTTGTGTGGTTTTAACTCATGGTATTGATAAAGGCTAAATCTATATAAGGATAAGAAGATCATTGTGCAAGGGTGTGCATGAGTAAGGGTTGTTGACGAATAAATATATATAAGGATTATCTGCATGAATGAACTCTGTTCTTAATTGATAGATCTAAATATTTGATGCACCCATGGATCTGAGGATGGTTCAAGATCTCTAGATCTTATGATGATGATAAATCTCTAGGATGATCTGCAGCAGAAGAAACGGTGAAGATCTGGCGCAAAGTCTGCTGAAGATAATGAAGAAATCTGGGTAATTTTATAGATCTGATCTATTTTGTAAAGTTTTCCATTTACAGATCTATACGCTAGTTGGTCTCTAAAAAATCACGTGTATACACGGTCTCTATTAATGAAAGGCACGTATAGGGATTTTTTGAAAAATAAAATACACAGAAGTATACGCGGGTTGGTGTGTAGGAAAGCGCGTATGTACGCGGCTTCAGTAAAGAAAAGTAGCGTATGATATTTGATTCAATGAATGTTCAGGGTTGAGTTTACATCTACATATCTATTCTGAAGTTTGGGTTATCTCTAATATTCTAGTTATAGTGGTCTCACTGTTCTGTTTGAAGTATTGGGCAAAGTATGTTTGTTGATAAGTGAAGGGTTGTGTTGAAGCTGTTTGATCCAGTATGAAAATTGATGAAATGTGGTCTTCAGTGGATCTGAGGGTTGAAGCCTTCAGTATGAAAGTAGAAGCTTTCTACCAGTAGAGTTTGGTGCTAATATCAGGGGGTAGTAGCTCCCTTCCAGGAGAGGCTGGTAAACGAGAGCAGGGGGTTGTAGCTCCCTTCTAGGAAAGGCCGGTAAATAAGAGAATGTTGTAGCCTTCTGCAGGTGGGTGCCTCCGTGTTGGTATGAGTCTACACCAGTACATGGTTGTAAGATGTTTTCTTTATAATAAATATTGAAGACTGAGATGACGACAGTGGTGGTTTTCTCCCGACTTGGGTTTCCACCTTAAATCCTGGTGTTCATGTGTGTTGCTTATGTGTGATGGTTTATTCTGTTTTTACTGCACATGCTTACTGCTTAACATCTGATGAATAAATGATGCAATGATTTAAGAATCAAATACATAATAAGAGCTCTGAGCATACGTGAGTTTCCTTAAGGATATCTGCGTATATATGCTAGTTTTGTTCTGTAAAGTAGCGTATGGGTTTTGAGAAAAGAAAAGTAAAAATTTTATCAGTTAGCTCTAAATACTGATTCACCCCCCCTCTTAGTATTTTTCCAACAGTCCTTAATAGTTATATCGAACTCCTGTAAAAGAAACAACCAATGAGTCACTCTTCTATTTGTAATTGGTTTTTTAGCTAAATATCTAATGGCAGAATGATCGATATATAGGAATACTTGATAGCCATTTATATAATGTCTAAATTTATTTATAGCATAAATGACAGCCAATAATTCCTGTCATTTATACAGGAGTTATATTCTTGCTGATATAGTAAATAGCATAGGGATTCTTCTCCTCCTCTTGACCAAGAACCGCTCCTATTGCTATATCTTATGCATCCAAATAAATATGAAAAGGAATCTCCCAATTCGGGCTACGCAATACTGGTGCATTCAAGACCAGTTTCTTCAAATCTAAAAAAGCAGTGTCACATTTGTCAGACCAATGGAACTCAAAATTTCCATTTAATGCATATAAAGGCACAGAAATTTGTGAAAAATTATTTATAAACCTACGATAGTACCCTGGATATCCAAGAAAACTACGTACCTCTTTCTGAGTATAAGGTGTGGCTAATAAGAGAATTACATCTATCTTTGTTGGATCTACCTGTATTCCAATTGCAGAGATGTAGTGTCCTAGGATCATGCCTTTGGTCATAATCATGTGACACTTTTCGTTGCTCAAGCATAATCTGGTAGCAATACTCGTTCCAATAATTTTTCTAGTGTTTTCATTTCCTGATCGAAGTAATCTCCATATGGAGTAAATCCATCCATGTAGACCTCAAGCCTTTCATTTATTAAATTAGAAAAAATACTAAGTATGTCCCTTTTAAATGTTGCTAGGGCATTGCATAGAATGAACGGAAATACCCTATAGATGAATGTACCCCAGGGGCAGATAAAGGTTGTTTTATCTTGGTCTTTAGGGGCTATCTAGATTTTATTGTAACCACTGAAACAATCAAGAAAGGAAAATAATTTATTTCATGACAATGTATCAAGGAATTGATCAATAAAAGGGGAGGGGGAAGCGGTCTTTTTTTGTAGCTTTGCTCAGTTCTCTGTAATCCACACAGATTCACCACTTACCATTCTTTTTAAGAACGACTACTAAAGGAGAGACCCATTTTCTGTCTAAAATAGGATAAATAAAGTTTACATCTAGAAGCTTTTATAATTCATCTTTTACAATGTCTTTCAGATGTGGGTTTAACCTTCGTTGAGGCTACCGAATAGGGTGAGAATAATTTTCAGTGTAAATATGTTGCGTGCATAGTTGAGGATCTATACCCTTCATGTCTGGATAGTCCCAAGAAAAGGCTCCTTTATATTTTTGTAAGATTTTAAGTAGATTTTGCTACTCGTCACTATCCAGACTGTCGTTGATATTTAAAACTTTGCCTGGAACAATTGCAATTGGCATTCTTTTGCTAACAGTAGTCGTGGAAATGTGCTGGTCATCAGTATCTACTAAGGGGACTTCCTGTGATTCGTTATCAAGAACTGATTTTATCATTTGGCACTTTAAATTCCTCGAAGTATATGGTTGGTTTATAAATTTATTGATCACATCACATTCAATTTGATATTTGAATTCGAGTGCTTTAACTATTGTCAATGGTGAAAAAAATTTTTGTTCCCAGTATATATGTGGTTGTTTATGAATATTTACCATGGGAAGACCTAGTTTGGCAAAGGGATATATAGCAATATTCTTTATGCCATCTCCTCTAGAAATGGTCATTTTTCCTATTCGACAACCTATGTAAGCATCGACCATCGCTAACCAAGGTCATCCCAATATCAGGGGATGTTTGTCTAACCTACTTTTTGGGTTAATAACTAAAAAGTCTGGCGGGTATTCCCATGAGTCCATAGAAACTAGGATGTCTTGTAATGTGCCTTCTGGTTTGAAAACAGATATATCAGCAAGTTCCAACAAGGTAGATGTGGGTTTTAAGGCTGTTATACCCAATGTCTCGTAGGTTTCTGTAGTTAAGATATTAAGAGCTGCCCCCAAATCGACTAACGTGTTTGAAAAGGAGCGGCCATAGATATATACTATGACTATGGGGTTTCTCGGATACTCACATTTTATTGGTGTCTCTTTACCCAAATGTAAGTATGACAATGCCCCTACTACATGAACAGTTGGAAAAATATTTTCTTTCCTCACCTTTTTTATTACACGCAATTCTTTAATTGTTTTAGCATAGATAGATAGGGATGTCTTGTATAGCCTACAGGAGAGGAATTTTAAAGAAAATATTTTTTAATTCCCATATGAGATAAAAATTTGAAGAGACCATTGGTTTGGGTATTTTTAATCTTTCAGGGAATAGAGGAGAGGAAATAATAAGGTTTTCAGGTTCTTTTTCGTCGATTGTGTCCCTCCCCTGTTCTATCTCTATTTCCATCATAGTTGA
Source organism: Pinus albicaulis (assembly GCA_034641835.2). NCBI lineage: Eukaryota > Viridiplantae > Streptophyta > Pinopsida > Pinales > Pinaceae > Pinus > Pinus albicaulis. Next base: position 1,525,232,234 of record CM076575.1, on the reverse strand, counting down.
TTGCTTAGGTATTGTTGGAATTTCAGACTCAATTTGTGGCAGGGCAGTATATTCTTTAGGTGAAATAATGTGCCCTAATCTCAGCCTAAGTTAATTGCATTCCTTTTGTTCAGTTTGAGAGTCTGGATTCTCAACAATCAGGATCAGATGAATTGGTCTGTTATTAGGATTATGATTTGGTTGAGCTGGATGTTGAGGGCGTATAATAGGTTGAGGATTTTGTTGGAATGGGTGTGGAGCTGGTAAAGTGGGTTGAGTTTGAGCCCTCGTTCCCATAGGTAAATTGGTCATTCCCAAGGGTCGTTGCCAATTTTTATACCAATTTGTATGTTGTGAGGTGGAGGCGGGCCACTGGGACTGATATGGATTGTTTCGATAGTATGGAGGATAAAATGGAAAATTTGGACAACTATTACCTGGAGAGGATTGTGTCGGCCAAGGGGGTATGGAAAATTATTGGGATGGCCAATAATAAAAGGGTGATTGGATTTTCCATGTTGTTCCTGAGTTTGGTTGATTAAGTTGCGAAGAAGAAAAGAACTAAGACGGGTCTTGTGACATTTGGTCTTCTTTTACTTGCCTTTGTCGCGTTGATGATGAACAAACCTTTGGTTGTTTCTTCCTCTACTTTTTTAAAAACCACTCTCAACCCTAGAAGTGAAGGGCACTGCTTAGTGGCATGGTCCTTGGTATAGATAGCACATGTTTGGACCATATCTAATGGACACTCCCATTGTTTGTGCTTCTTTCGACAACGTGGAAAAAAAACAACCAAGTTATGTTTTTCTAAATGTTGCTTCTACTTGGTTTGTAGGACATCTAGCTACATTGTGAGGGTGCCTAAGATATCAGTTTTGAAATCTTCTAAGAGATTACCAAATTTTTCTCTAGTCACGCTGCCACCTGAATCTTTGTAATTCCTAGTAACTGAATCCCGTCTGGCTGGTCTACTTCGCGTACTACCTCAAGAGCACCTGATACACAATGCAATGATTTCATCATAATCTTCTTGATAGATGTCCCCTTTTCCATTATAATAAGTACTTCTACCCATCCTTCTTTCATTCCTTTAATCATTGTTGCTTTTGAGATATCTTTAGATAGTGTATTATATGGAGATATTTGCAAATTATATTGAAATCGTTCAAGATATTCTTCTAATATCTCATTGCCTTTTGCAGACATGTTGAAGATTTCATATTTTAGTTCTCAAGTTCGGCAATAATCTTGGTATTTATTAAGAAAAGTGTTTTTCATATGATCCCAACTATTAATTGTTCCCCCACTGAGCCCCATAAACCAGCGTAGTGCTACCCCCTTCAATGTAGAGGGGAATAGTTTCAGTTTTTGATGGTCAGTGGTATAGTCATATCCCCTACACAAAACATCGAATTCAAATAAAAATGCATCTAGATCTTCTAATGTCAGTCCATGGAAGGTGGGAATATTTTGTAACGGGATAGCTTTCATAGGCACATTTGCAGCCGTATCAACAACGGGATACTCCAATGTTGATGTTTGTCTCTGGTTTTGGTTATGCGCCATCTGATCCAAGATGTTCCAATAATATTTAGGAATTTCCTGGTCTGGGAGAATAATTTGAGTGGAATTAGGGGTGGATTTGGAGGAGGCCTTGCAGCACTACCTTGATCTGGAATATTGGGTGTCTCTATCTCAACCACTATTTTAGGAGATCTATGCTCTCAAGTTGTTATCTTTACTGCAGTGCTGGTTTCTCCCTCTCCTTCTTGCAAATTGCAAGAATTTCCCTCTCGCGAAGGGTCGGGACTCAAATATTCTATAGTTTGAAATCTTCATTTAGGCCCTTATATTTCACTGTGAATCTCAACATGGGTTGCATATGGTGAGGCTGTTGTCTGAGGGATTAGAGGAAGACTCTTTTCAAGAATGGTTTTGGATCCTACAGATGCCTGGGATTCAGATTTCCTGATGAATTCTTCTATGTATGTTGTTCTTCCAAGGGCCACCGACCCCTTGGATTTTTTGGATTTATATGGGGGGTTTCAATCTAATTCTATATTTTTCTTCCTATTCATATAAAAAAAAACAAAACACCTATCCTATTTAACCTCTGCACAATTGCTGAGAAGAAGGCTGGAGAGCAAGCATTTTTCTTGCTAATACGCAGGTTCTTACCTCTTGTTTTTGATACCCAATTATTTCACAGCAAAAGGAAAAATAAAAAGACATCACTCCTACACACTCTCCACAGCAACAGCGCCAAAATGTTGAGTCAAGAAGGTGACTGTTAAAGGTAACCTTAATGCTTCACATTAATCATCAACCCAAGGCAAGTCCTTTTATTTCAAGCGTGTGAGTGAAATCAGAGGTTAACTACTCCAAATCGTTGTAAGAAATGTTATCTAATTCTTGAAGTTAAATCAAACCAACTCAAAAGTAAACTATGAAATACTTCAAATCAATCAAAGGAATAAACTCTTAATCTAAACCTATGCAGAAATAAACACTCAATTATAAAATAAGGGATCTTTTGCAATTGAAAAACACGCTTTAATGAATTGAACAACAACCTTAATAAATTGAACATAAATCCTAATGAATTGAACAACACTCAATTATTTAACATTTTGCAATGGAATTATCTATAAATCAACTAATAGCAACATTCAGAATTGAACAACAAACCAAACATTCACACTTATGATGGAAATACCTTAAGAAATAACTGTATGCGGAATTGAACAACAACTACTTAAGCACATTGGAATCAATCTAATGAATGTAAAGGCGTCACTCCATAGTAAAGGAACATCAAAGATAAATTCAACCTATTAAAAAGGGAATTGCAACACATCACACTTGTGATTTAATGAATTGAATGGTAAAGCTACAAAGCACAAATAATAACTAAAATGAAAGAATAAAATATAAACATATAACACAAAATAGCAGGAGAACTCCCAGGGACTGAGACCGAAGCCTCTAGAAGTCTTCTGCCAAGAAATGAAAACATATACTTCTTCATTAATTGATGGGGCAATACTTCATCACGAGTTCGAAGGTTCTGTCTGAATAAATTTATTACAGAAAAATTATAATATATGAACAACTCTTTGTCTCCTTCACCTACAACCTTTTACAACTTAAAGGCGAAACAAAACATAATAACCTTCGAAGCCATCAACCAAACGCTTCAAGAATAGGCATGTTTCTGCATCTTTTTCTGATTCGTAGGAACCGATGTAATTCCATTTACTTTTCTTGACTGTTGTTGTCTAGTCGTTTTGGTCACCAGTTGGTTTGTTTTGATTCCCTATCAATAAAGATAGAAAAATTTAGTTTTCATACTATTAAACACACCTTTTATCAATAATTTTTTTTACCCTACTTTTACATTATTATGCTTTGATTTATTTCAGAAATGAAGGAAAACATATAAAAGTTAATGATAAATCACGCTAAAGATAGGGATAAAATGTACCTTTTCCTCGGTCCAACAACAAGCAAGCGGAAAATTTTCATGCCAAGATCAGGCTTCACCTTCCAGAGTGGCCATGAATATCTTCATCAAGTAGTCTCCAGGAAAATCAATCTTTAATCTATGCACATGCATGTGAAATCTCACCAAATGAAGAGAAGCATCATTACCTTTAACATTTTTGAAATTCAGAAGATATGTCATCCAATTAACCTGAGGCATGTTGTTCGGAAAAACTAGTATGTGATCTTGGCTCATGGGAGCATACCATCGAGAAATTGAATCCATTTTGACAACAATGAAGTCACCAAGAAGTTATTTAGACTACCAGTTCTTGAAGAGTGGAGTCACCATGAGAATTATGAACCTTAGGATTCTTCGATGTTGGAGTTTCTAGGTGAATGATACACAACCTTCTTGTGCCTGATCGTTGTTCACCATTAGAAATCAGATCTAAACTTTTTCATTCTTTCCCAAGGAAGATATGACCTTTCGTTCCCCAGAAACGATGCCAGTATGTTATCACTCCGCCAGATTTCTAAGGCTGAGGAATAAATCCCAACAGAGGTAACCATGGGCCAACCTTTTAACTTGGTAGCTAGCCCTACCAAGTCAGAGAGGGACATATCCATAAAACACAGCCTAGGAGGCTAAATGGATTAGGATCTTAGGCTAAGTGTGAGTTCAGGGGTTTTGATAATTTATTTTTTTCAGGCTGCTGGATGAAAGTCTGGTCAAGGGAGCTAAGTTAGGGAAAATGAGACAGGGTTGCAAAGATTCAATGGGGAAATGTAGGCATAAGGCTTAACACTTTAAGATGATCATGATGAGATCATTTTAAGATTGATGAGGAGATAGGAGGAGCATGGGAGATGTATTTTTCCTAAACAGAGGAAAATGGAAAAATTGTGATAACTTTCCCTAAACAGAGCATGAGAAAGCATGTATTCTTCCTATCAATTTGAAACATATCATACAACAGAGATGTAATTAAAATGAAAACAACCCATTCTAACATATTAAGTTGAAGGAAAAACAATGATAAACATCATACCACATGTATCCCAAAAAATAGTTGCAACTCTTCTTTATTACCTAGCCAAACTGAGTACAATAGTCCATGATCAATGAGCTAGCATCCAAACTGATTCCAACCCTTTAAAATGAGTCAAAAAGTACAATATATATAGACCTAAAACAACCTCTCCCAACCTCAGGGGTTGAATCCATGAGGTGAGTAAGAGATAAACAAAATTCTAAACTAAAAGCTAGAGTATAGGGAGTTCTAAGTGACTTGTCCCTAAATACATTCAAACTAATTCATTTGACTTAATGAAAAAAAATTCCTGATGAATATACCCCTAGGTAAATTATCCATAATATAATTACAATTACCATCCTCAATTACATAGGTGGAAACATTAATTTCTGAGATAAATTCAAAATGACAGTGAAATTTCAAAAAAAATCGGCAAATGATCAAGTGCAACATTTTTCTGTCAAGTGTGCCCTCCCTATTCAAGGTTGATTTTGACTGACTTGTAGGTGTCCAAATCAGGCCCAAAATGGCTTGTTGGAAATATCTTCAAGCATAATTTATGAATATGTCTCCATTTTTCAAATGAAGGTAATTTTCCCTGTCAAAACTTCATTCTCCCAAAACTACTTTATGCGTAGTGCCTAGGCCAAAATAAGGGCAGAAACATGATTTTAAGGGTCTTTTTTTCCCTTTTCACTGACCAGCTTGTCCCAAAAAACTTATAAAATTGATAGGGTTCATGTCTTTGTCATTCTGAATCCAATGGTGGTCTCTTTTTGGCCACTGGATGCCTCAAAAAAGTGCACAACGCCTAGGGTGTTGTGCATGTGACCAATTTGTTGATATGAACTTGTTCAGCAATACATAGAAAAACACAGAATTTTCAAAAATGGTTCAAATGGCTGCAAAATTGGTGGAGAGAGTGATGGTGTGGTGGCTAGGCTTGGATTGAAGCCTCTGCAAGTATATCCAATTTCTTCTTCTCTTCTTAGTGATTTAGGGCTTCAGTCTTTGCATTTTTTGCCTTGAGTTTTGCCCTTGTATTTATTTCTCTTTTGGCATAATGTTTGGCAATCCTCCTTTGAATGTTGCTTTCCTTTTTAGCTTTCTTTAACAACTTCTGCAAGTGGTCATTTATGGCTTGAAGACAAGCTTCCTTTTTTTCTTTGATCATATCCAAAAATTGATCATCAAGCACAGATTCATTAACTGTCTCTCTTTTCCTTTGTCTTTCAAGCTCCAAGGCTCTTTTTAAGCCTCTGGTTCTAGGCCTGCCTCTTGGTGATTGATATTCTTATTCTTCAATAAAACCATGCTTCTCTAGGGTCTCATCTAGAAAAAACTTGTCTTCTTTTGCCTCTCTTTCTTCTATTTTTTCTTATCATCAAAACCCTAGGGAGATGGAATGATAGTGAAAAATGAATTTTGAGAAGTGGGAATGTGGTGTGGTGAAATATTCCCAAATGGGAAAAGCAGGAATATAGTGCATAAACATGGAAATATTGGTGAAGATTAATGCATAAATATAAGAGACCAATATGGATCCATTCTATTATTCATAACAGCAGCAAAACATCGTAATACAATGAGTCACAAACCATACAACATGAGTCAACAAGCCTCCAATAGATAAATCCCTCAAGAATGAGGTGTTGCTACTATACCAAAATTCAGGAAGACTGCTATAGCGTAGTCATAAGAGCACTGCTACAGCAAATGAAAATAAAAAATATGTGATGGTTGATATATGCCTCAAGATATTATATACAATGAGGATAAAGGCTCTATACAACCTCCAACAAAGAACCAAAGAGGGTTTTTAGAAATACACCAATATACAAGAAATGAATCAAAGGCCTAGGGTAAAGATTCACTACAACAATACCGCTAGAAATATGTGGCTGATATGATATGACAAAGAATGTAGCCTCCTCCAATAGACTCTCCAGATGAAAGGTTGATCCCTTCACTGGAAAACCTCCTCCCCAAATGGTGTATTGAAACCACCCCTGCAAGTCCTCCCTAAAATAACATAGTCCAAGACTGAAACTGTGTTGTAGGGCCAAATGATAGTGTGGCTTGATGCCAAATTCTACAATAAGGCTCAAGGGCCTTCCTTACTAGCCTCCCAATGGAAGGAAACCTTCCTCCACCAAGATCTAGATGAGAAATCACCCAAATGTATTCTCCATTGCTGCAACATGCAACATAGCACAATCCTCTATAGAAATTGCATTGTAGATGAAATATGGAGCTTGGCCAAATGTCAGAATGTGGAAATGTAGTGCAATCACTTATCCTAAGTAGGCACTCAAAATCCCCCAAGGATGAAGGTGAGATTCCCGCTCGGGAACACCCTGTAATAAACAACACTGCAATCTTAGCTAAACAGCTGAAGAGAGCAAACAAGTCTTAACAGACCATATCAAAATAATAATCTATAACATATCCTCTATGGATGCCATCCCTTTCCTTATATAAGTGGTGAGATTTCTCACCCTTGGCACCACTCATTAAAGCCACTACTTCCATGCATGGAGTCTCCCTCCAAAACTGTGTTGTCCCATAATGAATGCCACTCCTCCATGATAGCAATGTCGATTTGGTCAAAGTTGACCCAGTATGTGCTCCAACCCCTTTTCACAGATAAGGGTGCTTTATCAATTCACTAAAGTGATCTCCCTTCACATTAGCAGTGATTTTATTCCTACTAAGGAGATTTATGGGTCTCCATACCCTCTTATTCATCAAATTAAGAAGCAAAAACAAAAATTAATATTCCAACTAGCTTATAGCTAATTGGGAATATTACAATCCTCCCCTACAAAATGTTACTTGTCCTCAAGAAATTGTAAAGGTGAGTGCTAGAACTCTTCTCCTCCTTCCTTGGTGACACCATGTGAAAACTCTCCTCATATACCAAGTTTCTCCCAATCAATCGCTCCGTGAAATTATCCTCCAAAGTACTCATGAGATTCCAATGACTCACCTCATAAGGAAGCAAAAGATCCAATGTAGCAATCATGGGTTGCCCAATCTTCTTTGTGAAACATGAAGCATAATAAGCATGGAGAATCTCTCTCCCCATGGTCATGTTCAATCCTTGCATCCTTCCTCCATTCATTCCCATAATAATAATAAGAACATCATCAATGTATGCGATAAAAACCAAGGGCACATAAGCTTCCATATGCTGTAATGGAGGTGGATAATAGTCCCACATGTGGAACCAGCACAATATATATCCTGACTGCCTTAGATGATGATATGGTAAGTGGTTTCCCCATCACTTACTTGCTACCATAGTCTTCTCACATGTTTTGAGAAGGTGAGTAATGTTTTGTGCCTTTGGAGTACACCTTGAATGGTATGTCATCTCCCTATATCCTCCTAGGGAGTGGCCATGCTCAACAAATTTTATGGCCCCAAGTTGGCCATGAAGTTAATAAGGAAGAATTCTCCCACTTGGAGCAATTTCCTCCACATGTATGGTTAATGAATGCAAATATTCATTATATAAATCATTATGCATGCAAACATGATCCTTACCATATGATTTGTTCACACAAATGGAGTGGTCTATAGATAGATCCCCTCTCATTCTGAAATAGGAAAGAGGTGGTTGTGATAACTCCATCAAAGAGTTATGTATCTCCTCAATCTCCACATGATCCATGCATATCCTCAAATGATGATATATCTCTTCTTCAAAGCCTTCCCAAGTATATCCCTCCATGTTGGTATGGTATGCTCTCATGGAATAAGTGTGGTTGAAGAGAAAACATTCATGTGCTACTTGTAGTAACTCCTCCTTGAGCTTGGATGATCTAGATAAGAAGATCCTACTTTGGTATTAGATGACCCCATCTCTTACTGAATATCCCTCTGCTGATAGTTGGTCTTCAAGTATCATGCAAGTAAAAATATCCTTCGAGTAATCCACCAACAGTTGGGATTTCCAAAATGGATCTATCCTCCATAGTGACAACGATGATGATATGTCATGTAAAACATATGTCATGTGTCTGCCCTCCTCTTTGACATCTCTCATGTCAAAGTTACATACCGGGATGCTGTTATCCCCTTTCTGTTGCTCCTCTTGTAGCTTCCCATGCTCAAGCAAAGGTTGAAGCCTTTGGAGGTTAGTCTTCCATGGGAAGCAATCACCTATCCAAAATTTCCTGTGTTTGGCCAAGGTATGCATGAGTGGAAACCATCCTCTATCATGTGTGGAAGATTTCTCCCCAAGTGAGAACATATTCTGAGCCTCCAAAGTCAAGGAATAGTCTCCTTGCACCATGATGGTGCCATCCTCCATCCCTGTAGCATCCTCTCTTAGTGCAAGATGTGGTGTGAGAGTGGGTAATGATGATAGTGGGAGAATTTCTCCCTCCTCATTGAGTCTACCCAAGACTCTCTGCGTTGTACCATGACCTCCCAATGTTCTCACTCCACCTAGATCTATGAGTGTTGAACATGTTGTGAGACATTTCTCACCAACTCCTAATCAGGTGGCCTCCTAGGTGGTTTGCCACAAAACAATAATGTATCATGGGCCAAATTCATGTGCATAATAGATGGGACTGTTAGGTCCTTGCTTACACTGCACAAATCCATCTATGTTTTATGTTTGGAAGTGGTTTGTGAGGGATATGTGTACATGCCCCTAATCATCTAATTTTTCCCACTTATTATGTCCACCCATTCCATCTGCAAAGTCTCCCAATCTGTGGTGACCTTCCCCAAAGTAATCAACCATTGCACACCCAATATCACATTGGTTTCAGGTATGTCAACCACAAAGATGTATTCAGTCAATTTATATGTCCCCATGGTGATAGATAAAGATGGAAAATAATGCATGCACTAAATAGTTCTAGCTCCTGGGACCAAAAATAAAAAAAACCTTAAAATCATTAGTGGGTATTTCCCTCCTCTGCACTAGTTTGGAAACAATAAAGTTGTGGATAGCCCCACTGTTAATCAAAACTAAAACCCTCTGATCCAAAATGGAACCTCGAACCCTCAAGGTCAAGTACTTGGGTACTCCCCTCAATGATGCAAGGGCCCTTCCAATTGGATCAAATGCCCCATTCCCACCTCTTGGTGGTGGTGGATCATCTCCTACTATCCCAACACTGTGACCTCCTTCTGGTTCTTCTTCTTCCTCATCCTCATCATCTAAAAAGGCCTCTATATAGTTTGCCTTTCCTACTGCACTTCTATGCTCGGGTGCCCATGATTCTTGGCATGTGAATAAAAGCTTCCTTCTCCTCAAACATCTTCAGACATCATCACTAAGAGGTACCTTTTTTTAGCTCTCGTTTGAAAAAGGAGCCTTCTCATATTTTCCTTTTGATGGAAAGGTGGGATTTTTCTGAAATGTTGCCTTTTCTTTTGGCAAGGTATCTTGTATATCTCTAGCCCTTCCAATTGCATCTTGAAGGGTAAGTGGCTTTGGTAGATTTAACCAACCCATGTAGAGGTTATGCTAGCCCATCAATGAACATATAGACCCTCCTTGCTGCAGATAAAATCAGGAACCATAACAGAAAGTTTTAGAAATTCATAAATGTAAGTTTCTAGATTACTTGATTGTTTGAGCTTTGCTAGCCCCATGAAAGGTGCCTTTGGGTCTCTCCGATCAAACCTCTCTACCAACCTCCTTGTGAACTCTGAATATGCAGTCACATTGGCTTGACCCAATATATAAAGCCCATGAAACCATGAATCATGTGCTTCACCCTCAAGGTGCAACACTGCTATTTTGATGGCCTCCATCTCCGATACTTGGTTCAGCTAGAAGTAGATGGAAAGCTTCTCTACCCATGATTTGGCAGTGCATTTTGATGACCCATAAAATTTAGGTAAGAAAAATCTACCCATAGTTCGGTGTAGATCATGATTTTGTATGAATTGTCCACCTCTATTGTGATGCCTGGGTCTCCTATTGTCCTTGATCTGACTGAATTCTTGAAAACTCAAATGATCCTTGAATCTCTGAGATTGAGACTCATACTCGAGAAAATAGTCTTCAAGATTTTCTTTTTCTTGAAACCCTCCATTTCCCACTGCTAATAATGTAGGAATTTTAGAGCATTGGGAAGCCTATTGCTTCACTGGTTAATCACTCCAGTGATGAGAAATCCCATATCGTTCACCATGTAGAAACCCTTTAGGGAATTCTTTGTGTCTATCCATCCTCATCTCCTTTATTTCTCTTACAATGTCTTGCATAGTTCGAAGAACAAGCTTAGGAAACTCCTTCTCCTCATCTTCTCCTGATAAAGGGGTTTTACCCTCGTCTTCTTTATCATCTGTATAATCATACTTCTGGTTTCTTCTGAGATACCTCTTATCTATATCTGTGAGAGGATCTCCTTCTTCTAATGACATATTGGCTTAAGATGCACAAGCTGAGCCAAAATTATGCTATGATACCACTGAAATATTCCCAAATGGGAAAAGCAGGAATATAGTGCATAAACATGGAAATAGTAGTGAAGATTAATGCATAAATATAAGAGACCAATATGGAGCCATTCAATTATTCATAACAACAGCAAAACAGTGTAATACGATGAGGCACAAACCATACAACATGAACCAACAAGGCTCCAATAGATAAATCCCTAAAGAATGAGGTGTTGCTACTATACAAAAACATCGGAAGACTGCTATATCGCAGTCATAAGAGCACTAATACAACAAATGAACATAAAAAATATGTGATGGCTTATATATGCCTCAAGAGATAATATACAATGAGGATCAAGGCTCTATACAACCTCCAACAAAGAACCCAAGAAGGTTTTTAGAAATACACCAATATACAAGAAATGAATCAAAGACCTAGGGATGAAGGTTAACTACAAAAATACTACTAGAAATATGTGGCTGATTTGATATGACAAAGGATGTATCCTCCTCAAATAGAATCTTGAGATGAAAGGCTGATCCCTTCACTAGAAAACCTCCTCCCCAAATGGTGTACTAAAACTACCCCTACAACTCCTCCCTAAAATAATGTAGTCCAAGACTGAAACTATGTTGTAGGGGAAAATAGTAGTGTGGCCTAATGCAAAATGCAGCAATAAGGCTCAAGTTCCTTCCTTACTAACCTCCCAATGGAAGGAAACCTTCCTCCATTGAAATCTAGAACAGAAATCACCCAAATGTATTCTCCACTGCTGCAACTTACAACACAACATAGCCCTCTAAAGAAACTGTGTTGTAGATCAAAGATGGAGCTTGGCCTGATGCCAAAATTTGTAAATGTAGTGAAATCACTTCTCCTGAGTAGGCACTTGAATTCCCCCGAGGATGAAGGTGGGACTCCTGCTTGGGAACACCTTATGCTAAACAGCACTGCAATCTTAACTAAACAGCTAAAGAGAGCAAACAAGTCTTAACATACCATATTAAAATAATAATCTATAACATATCCTCTATGGTAGCCACCCCCTTCCTTATATAAATCGTGAGCTTCATCACCCTTGGCCCCAGTCATTAAAGCCACTACTTCCATGCATGGAGTCTCCCTCCAAAATTGCGTTGTCTCATAATGAATGCCACTCCTCCATGAAAACGTTGTTGATTTGGTCAAAGTTGACCCAGTCTATGTACTCCAAACCCTTTTCACACATAAGGGTTCTTTATCAAGCCAGAAAAGTGATCTCCATTCACATTATCAGTGATTTTATTCCTACAAAGGATATTTATGGGTCTTCATACCCTCTTATTCATCAAATTAAAAAGAAAAAACAAAAATTAATATTCCAACTAGCTTATAGCTAATTGGGAATATTACATGGGGAAATTTAGGGAGATGGGGGAAGGGGTTTATGAAACGCTGGAGGTGAAAAGGAGTAGGAATTTAGAGTGGTTTGGAATAGGTAAATTTATTACAGGTATGGGGTTTTTTTGGGAGCCTAGGCAAATGAGTATCTTAGGGCTTAGGGTATTGGGAATAAAGGGCTTAAGGAAGGGGAGAGTGATATAGGAATTTGGGAAAGGATTTTTTACAATGTGGGAAGGGTAATGAAGGTTTAGGGACTATAATTTTTGGATTTGAGAGTGCAATGGTGATTTGAGGGAGATACTAGCGTTCGAAATGAGTAAAACACCAAATCTTTAATGAAACTTTCAAAACACCATAAAGAATGATTGTAGGAGGAATACAAATGTTGTAATTTACTACCACTCACTTGTTGGAGGTTGAAGAAAATATTTTTGAAGCTTTGGAGGTGATTTTGACGAAGTCTGGAAGCGTTTCTGGCTTTTCTGGGCAAGTCCGCCCTCCGAGAAGCAAGTGCGCAATGCCTTTTTGCATACCAATTTTGGAGGCCTTACCTAACTCCAAATTTATCTCATGATATCTCGTTGGAAATATCTCTCTCTTGAATACAAAATGTAATATCAGGCACTAAAAATGATCAAGTATAACCCCTCAAAAATCAATTCTCCCAAGACTGGTAAAAAGGTGCAGAATGAGGGTGCAAAAATGCAGTGTGTTGTTGCAGGCAACTTGTGGAGGTCTTCCTCAACTTTAAATTGAGCTCATGATATCTCATTGGAAATATATTCCAGTATAGTTTTCATTTGACTTATCAAGCAATTCATGTGGATGCACTAGCTAGAATAAAATTTGATTTTCCCAGGGTCACTCTAGAAGTGTAGAAAACCTCTTGTAGCACCTGTATTTTTGACATTTCTCCCAAACCATGATACCTGTGTAAAAAATGAAGGATTTTTTTTTTTTTTTGACCTATGATGGACAAAAACCTCTCTCAATTTTATCAAATTCATCTCTATTTGGTCAGAAACATACTTTGAAGAAAAATTGGCCCTATGAGTGGCAAATGGTTTGAGTCTTGGAATGACTTCTTGAAAAATGATGAAGTCATGATGTTTATGAGCTTAAATGACCTCATACTTACTTATATGACCTACCTTATGCCTTATCTACTTATATGTCTCTGATTCCATAGCAAACCCTAGCTCAGTGGGAGAGGAAATTAGGGTTTAGTTCTTGTGGAAAATGATGATTTGGGCACCCTTGGGAAAAGACAACTCCCTTTGACATTTGATCAATTGATGAACTAAAAACTCTTTCACTTTGACATGTGCTTATTCGGCATGTGGAACTGAGTTGGTGTCTTTTGGGAGACTGCGTACTCATAAAATTACATGAATAAAAATAAATTTACATCTCGGAATGAAACTCACATTTGAAATCAAAATTACATGATGAAATAAGCATTTCTCTTTACAAATCGTCTTCACATGGTGAAGAGATGTTATTTTATCACCCTTTACTTGTTGGCCTTATGCAATGGAATGTAGTTTTATTGGACCATGAAAACCCTATAAAATCTAATGATGGCCTTGACAAGACTAGACTCCATGGTGACATGACATGATGAATTGACTTTATGGATGATGTACAGTCAGCAAGGTATGGAAGTGTGCCAGAAAGAAAATGAATTTTAAGGAAGAGTGAGGTTTTGGATTAGGGCTACCATCAGTGACTAATTGTTTGCATGACCTAGTGGAATGATAAAAAAAAATTGAGTGGGACCCCTAATATGAATATGAAAAGAGTTTATTTTGATCACTGATGACAAAATGCAAATTATGACACTAACAGAATTAACCCTTCATGGTATATATTTTAGTTTATTCTCATATATATATTAAGATACACTATATAATTTAATATCCACAGTGCCTCGAATGCAGGTGACAGAACTGACACGAACGATAATCATCTCTCCCATACCCTTGAGGACGAAGATCTTATGCTCAAAGCCCCACCTGTTACGTATCCTCAAATCCTTAGCCATCTACATGAGAGAAACGAGATAAGGCATGATGATGAGACGTTGGATACAGCGCTACCCTCTCTAGGGTACCCCCCTGCAACAATCACCATAAATTATTAACATGATTGATATGTCTATCAGCCATCACTCTTCCCTCAAGCCTTCTCAGGAAATTAGTTATGGCACACATCTATGTGTGAGGCTTACTCATTGCCATCCCCCTCGCATGTGTCCAAGACCCTATAAAAGGATGAGCCCTCAGCCTCAAGAAACTCATAGTAAATTCCCTCTGCATTTCCTTTTGTTTCTACTTTGGCACTCCCCCGACTCCAGACTACTGCGCAACCCTCTACTCAGCGCTACACTATGCAGACCCCAATGGGCTATGACTTCCTATTTTGTACACCTCTTCCCTAACCCTTCCACTCCCCATGTCTTTGAAATTGTTTGTCCCCCTATTGCGCACCCTTCCTTTGAAGCCTCTCCCTAGCCTCATCGTGCAATGGCTCCCAGATTGTGCTAGAGAACCATATGAGGTGGACAGAGAGGGGCTCTCCCTGGACATTAATACCATGCAGTAGACAACCATTTGGAGTCTGTTTAAGGCTCCTCCTCTATAATTTTTGTGAGACAGAGCCCCGATCCTGAGAAGGAGGAAGAATTTCTAGTGTAAGCTACGCAGAGAGGTAGGTGCCACCCCTGGAAGTCTATCATTGCGCACGAGTCACAACCCCTGCCTTGCAAGAATGATCCGCTACCGGCTCAAGTGGAGGAAGACGATGAATCTGATGTTTGGTTTATGGACTCTAAAGGCAAGTGGACGCGCGTCCCTAATGCCGAGGATTCAAAGTCCCCCGTCCTCTGCGCATCTGTCCCCAAACCCAGGCGTCCAGTGGCAGACTCCAAGGAAGGGGCTGCGTAGGCGTACGCTTGCCCCATAGAGGAGGAAGTCACCGACAGTGATGATGAAGATGAATATTGAGGACTGCGTAACTGCTCAGCTCCTCTATGGTTTTTTTCAAGCATGCTACCACCAGGGCATATCAAGCTATACCCTTGCCTCTAAATATTTTGTAATATCTAGATACATCAACACTTTTGTGCATTTTGTAATTTTATTTCTCAAGTACTTTCTGGGCCAGTTTCCTCCGTGGAGTTAGCCTCGAAACTGAGAAAATAAGGTTGGGATTGGTTAAGCGGAGTTTTGCAACCCCACCTGTAGCATATGTAATGTTTCTTTTCTCGAATTAATATAGAATAGCCTAATTTACCAAAAGAAAAAAAAAAATTTAATATCCACAATGGTTTACATGTAAAAAATGGGCATTGGAATGATGATAGTGAGCACCCTTGTAGTAGCACATCCAACATCACCCCAAATGAAAAGATTTAATTTTTTTAGTAATAGCACATTGGCTAGCCAACTAGGCATCCCAACAAAATAAACATAGATGAACAATATTTATATGGGAATTCATGATTGTAATTTTTTTAGTTTTGTATCATCCCCAAAATACCCCTTCTTAAATAAAAAAAAGGTTTTGAAGTTATAAAATATGTTGGAGGGACTAGTTGACTAGTTGATGAAATGTACAGAGTTAGCTAACTATGTATCTCAATCAACTAGATATTTAGGTCGATTAGATAACTAAGGTCGTTATAGTAGCATACAATATTGATCTCAAAACCTCAATGTCAAACCCTAATGACAACAAACTCATACATACATCTGCATATACTCTAACTCAACCCATAGAACAACCAAACTATCAACTACACAATGTAAAGCTCGCACTTTGAAACACACATCCCCCCTAATTTTCTATGGAAATACATGGCTATGCATCATATGGAATTTAAATCAATATTCTAGTAACAAAACTAAAATCACCAATATAATGGATAACAATAACATTAAACTCAGCTCTCTACAACATATAGACTTATCATATAAAAGTAACATATGCAACTCAATAATACTAGGACAATAATACACCAATAATGTAACAAGTACATGCCCAACAACAAGCATCATGAGACAATTACAACAATACAAAAGTCATGGAAATTAATCTGGAACAAATTTCAACTAAGTGTCACTCTGATCTAGAAGAAAAAATAGTTAGATCTCACACTCGGGGCCTACAGCAAGAAATATTTGCCATAGTAGCACATAGCTACATAGGGCTATTAATCTTTCTCACTTCTAAATTTCCCAATTTGCACAAACTCTACCCATTGGTGAAAATTTTGCACCCTATTACGCTGACTCAAAAAAATATCTCGCACTATCTATTTTCATAGAATCAATTCACATAGTGTATACTTCAAGCTACAAATGGCATTGTGTTGCACAATGCTTCTTCCAATTGCACTTTCCCTCTAAATTTAATTGTCTCATGCCTTTCCATATGCACTCAACTCATACTGTTATAGGTGACACACTTGCACCATGTGAATTAAATCATCCAGATACTCTCTCTTCATCCATTTCAAATCACAGTGTATCTTCATCTAACCATAACTTTCCACTCTATAGGGAGGTTCCATCTTTTCACTCACTTGAACTCCATGCGCTAAGTATTTCATTTGCTGTGAATAAGCTAGAACACTCATGTATGCATTAGACTATATAGCTCACTCAATCTAGTTATTACCAAAATGCACACTACCCATGCTATTTAGAATCCATTACACCATCACACAATAGGAAAATACATAACATGCAAAAAATCAAAATCATACCTAGATCATGGAATTAATGCACAAACAAGATAAAAACTAAATTGTTAAACACACACATGGTGTATGAGAATATAAAGCACACAAATAGGAAATATAGGCATTCGTTGCATTTCTATTACTCATAGATGTACATTTATATTACATTAATGTGACTCTTGGATTCATCTTCCAAGGTCACTTGGACTCCTTTGTGACTCTTTCCCTTCCACACCTACCCATAGAGGATTAGGTGTCCAACATTCCCCCCCTTAATCCGAAGGGGTATGTGTGAGTCCAAGAAGAGAGTTGTGATAAAAATATGCAAAGTATGCATGGCAGCACTTAGGCTGAATCAGTTCTCTAAAATTTTGGCATAAATAGGTGGTTTAAGGATGACCACCAACACTGGAATGAAACGCTTATCGCAGTTCCCGAAACTCTTCCAAAACTAGCAAGAAGTTGAGGGCTTCTGCTAGAGGAAGTGTCTCTCATATTTGAAGAGGGAGACCGTCAACCTAAAAGAAGGCAAGTCTAAAACCTGTGATGGTTTAAGAATGACCACCAACACTGGAATGCTTGATGCATTTCCTGGAACTCTTCCAAATATGGAAAGAAGTTGAAGTCTTCTGCTAGAGGAAGTGTTATAAAAGAGGAAGAATATCAACCTCACATATATGTTTAAAGGGTTGTCCACCAACCAAAGGCATGCTCATGGGCATCCGTGTCTTTGGCTACAACTCTGAATCTGGAATGACGAATTATGGCTCAGGCTTGCTTGAACTGTTGTGTCTCTGGCTACAACTCTGAATCTGGAATGAGAGATTTTGGCTCAGGATCGCTTGATGTGGTGTCGAAGCTTGTATATGACCAACATTTCCCCCTCGTCAGGTACAAGGTGAGATGATGGCGAAAACTCAACTGCAAGTTTGTTCAATATTCTAGAACAAGTTCTGACATGCAACTTAAACATCTTCTTGGCTGTTGATGCCCATTGCCAAGATGTGATCCGTCGAAGATGAATCTTTGTTCTTGTAGGAGGCTTTTTTTTGAAGCATCTATGTGAATAATGGGTGTGCCAACCTCAATGCTTGCATGGGTGATGATCCAAACAATGATCTTTCATATGGCCAACGCGATCACAGTGTTGGAATTTTACAATCTATTATTGTTGTTGTGGAAGTGGAGCAGGATCTCGAACAGCTGAATGTGAACTGTCATAAAGGAATCCTGCACTCTGAAATTTGATGGGCTTGGAGTAGTTTGGAATATGAAAGGACAACTCCTTGTCATATCCAAGACCAGTTATGTGCTTGTTATGGACAAGCTCTTCCCAAAGTCTAATGATGGGCTTGAGAAGTGCAGATTGAGCTGCTGCATCTGCTTGTAAATCTACTCTTGTACAAGGAACTTAATGTGAATCGACTGCAACTTTATATTCTTGCTACTAATGGGAGTCCCTCTCAATTTTATGAACAAAAACAGGTTCAGAATGATGACTCTTTTGCTGGAGTTGAGACTCAAACTGCAAAAACTCAATCTTGTCTTGTGCATCTTGAAAGAAAGTTTGAATATTAAAAAGAGCTTTATTGCTCATTTTTACCATATCATGAATAGTGGAATGAATGAGGTTATGTAACAACTCTAATGCATCATTGATTTAAGAATTTTTCTCAACAACTCAAATTGAACAAAAATATATTCACAAGCTTGGATGCTTCACTATCGATGACCATATGGCCTTGAGCTTGCTATATTACCTCACAATAAATACGAAGGAAAATTCCAAAAAAATCTTTGTGGCAAAACTATGAGTGAATTTATGATGCCACTGCTATTTTGAAAATGATGACCAATTTTCAACATTTGCCTTCACATTGTCAATATCTTTCAGAGAGTCACCCTTATATACATGCCACAAACTTGGTCACGTTTTTATAATAGATAAACATACAATAAAAACTTCACTCTTCAATATATAGAAAATCCATATATCCTTTTATTCATATACCATCTCCCCCATATATCCTTTTATTCATATACCATCTCCCCTCTCTTCTTCTTCTTCTTCTTCTTCTTCATTTTTTTTTTTTTTAAGAATGGAACTAATTGAATTTGAGAAAGAAAGGTCTAACAAAAAAGTGGCATAAATAGTCTAACAACATATTGTTCAATTCTTCATATGTTACTCGAGGCACGCCTCCAAGTTCATGGCCATGAAACCTTAAATGGCTGGGTTTAAAAACATGACATTCACGCTTGCTCATGACCTTCCTTTTAGAAAAATGGATTTTTTCCACTGCTCATTTTCAACGTCGAGAGCAGTGAGGATAGACCGGGGGGAGGGGTGAAATGGTGGGAGGCTGGGGTGACGTGTTGAGCAAAGGGTTGAGGGCAGCATGGGTTGTGAGGAGGCAGCGGGAGTGGGGAGAGTGGAGGGAAGAGGTAGGCAGGCTGAGGGAGGGGAGTGAGGTTGGGAGTGATGTGAGGGGGTGGAGGCCATGAGGTGGGCCGGCGTAGAGTGGATGGAGAGGGTTGGCCATGAGGGGAGGGGAGGGGAGGGTTGTGAGGAAAGTGAGGGGAGGGGGATGGGGGGTGTGTGAGAGTGAGCGAGGAGTGCCATGAGGGGTGAGGGGGGGCGTGGGAAGGCCAAGGGGAGGGATTTCAATGAGGGGGTGGGATTGCAGTGAGAGGGGAGTGTTGTGAAGTGGCATGGGTGAGAGAGTGTGAGGGGGTGCGTAGGAAGGCCGAGGGCCAATGGGTGAAAGCGATTGTGAGGATGGGTTGGGAAGTGGGCAGCGTGGGTGGGAATGGGAATTAGTGAACAGTAAAAAAATTTATAGTAAATTTAACTGTGCTTAGAATTTAGGAAAAAAATGCACAGTGGTGTGCAAAAACAATAGGCAGAATGTGCAGAAAAAATTGCATAGTTTGCAGTAAAAAAAACTCAGAATTTTTCCAGAATTGCAGAATGGCAGGAGTAGTAAAACAAAATGCCAGGAGTAGTAAAAAATTTAATGCATCAAGGAGTAGTAAGAAAACATGCAAACTTTAAAATGCACAGACTTTCAAATTCAGGAATATGGCAATACACAACGTTGCTCTTCGCAAAAATAATTTCTGAACGCTGTAAAAATGATTTCTAAATGATGAAAAAATGCACAGGATCTTTTGCAGGTTTACATGGGCCACAAAAACAAGTGGCTCACAAAATATTGAGCTGGTTATGAACATATCAGCTCTGATACCATGTTAAACACACACATGGCATATGAGAAGATAAAACAGACAAATAGGAAAGATAGGCATTTGTTGCATTTCTATTACTCATAGATGTACATTTATATTACATTAATGTGACTCTTGGATTCATCTTCCAAGGTCACTTGGACTCCTTTGTGACTCTTCGCCTTCCACACCTACCCATAGAGGATTAGGTGTCCAAAATAAATTATAATATATGTCAGGTATATATTAGTTTACATTGCTTTCATCTAAAATTTGGGTCAACAGAAAAGATGGTAATTTAATTGTAACACATAGCACCCAATTCCATCCCCATAACTATTCAAATTTCCTCAACAAAATTGTATAAATTACATGGAATTGATCAGCCACTAACAACACAGTTCTAGTAAAAATTCAACTCATTAATGTGTTCACATCATCAAGACCAGATCAAGCTTGATGAAAACAATTTTCTCAACTGACCAAGTTAGTCAAAACTCCTTTGGTGACCAATTCAATTCCTCATGGACCAAATCAATCCACTGACTATTTAACCTCTCCACAGTCCATTGATTGGAATATTTAGTTAAGATCCCAATGCATAAATAACTCCAATGTGTGACCACGAAGGCCAAATCAATAATCAATTGGATAATTAATGTATTTAAATTATGCCCTTGGAGATTCATCATTAAGAAATACTAAACCAATGAATGACCCAATCAAAACTAATTCTTATGGACCATATCAAACCATATGGTGAATACCAAATCAATTTAATTCCATGGGAGATTCACTAGTTTAACTCCTGGTTTTTCCTTTTCTTCACCTACAGGCACAAACACCAGTTTTGCACCCTTAATCTAGGCTATGAATGACAATTTTATGTTGAGAATTTGGGTGATATTTGTTGTAAATGTTGTTGTTCCCTTTCTAAACTGTTTCTATAAATTAATTTAGAGAAACATTAAAAACCTTTTCCTAGAACTGAAACCACCTGATAAATTACTTCCTCGTAAACCTTTTCAACAAGTGTACACCTATAGAACATCTAAGCACATTAGCCACGCCATGTACAAATTTTCCTTAGTTTTTGACATCAATTACTGGCTGGATGACTCTCCATGGTTGACATCAATGCCAACACCATGCTACCAAAAGTTCCCCCCCACACCCACCCTTAGTATTGAGGACAACCTATAGCCACAACACCAAAATAATATCTTATAACTAGCTACTTCATTCTGAATTGTTTCTTGGTCACATTATCTCCCTTTGACATCAATGGAAAAGGATGGTCAAGCCTTGCTGAAAACACCATGTTGAAATCATCGAATAATTTTGTTACCAAATGTTATATGATGAAGCATTATTAGATGCAAAACCCTCAAGAAATCATTTGGATCCAAGATATTTTTTTCTCATAGTTGTATATCCAACCAGCATTCCAATGTGAAAACACCCTGAACTTAATCTTTGTTATCACCTAAAAAGTGATCACCTAGCCATTTTTCCTCTAGGATGATCGAAATATGCCATGTAGTATCGGTTTGTACACATTAAAACCCAGTTTCACCTTAGGAAATATTTTAGCAAACTATTTTCCTAAATTGTTTCTAAAACTAACCCAAAAACCCATAAGAATAACTAGATATATCACTATTTATTTATTTTCCCTTGAAATAACTTTTAAATGACTATTTATTAATTATTTCTAACCACATTAACGAGGAAAAATTAAATAAATTATTATTTATTTATTATTCCTTAATAACCACATATTCTTCCTGTGAAATAATTAAATAATCATTATTTAGTAATTGTTTCTAACTCACCTTGACCATATCTCCTTAAATTAATTAGTAAATCATTTTTATTTATTAATTATTTTAACCATTTTTCTTAATTATCTAAAACAATCATTATTTTTTGAGTTAGTTCAACAAATATAGATTTTTGATCATTTCATTAATATTTGCCTCTCTTAAATATAATAAAATACCCCTAATGGTTAGAGCTTGATTTGGCCTAATAATATTTTGTTATTTGACTAGATCTAGATCTATCCTACCATTTTATTATAAATGGAGAAGTTTTTCCCTCACTCTCTAGACATGATCATGATCGTCGTTGTCACTTTTTCCTCATCACTAATGAGCTCTTCAAATTGAGTTCAACCAACATTCTTCATTTTATCTTTGCAACCAGAGGGAGAGAAACAATTGTAGGAAGTGTAGGAACCAAAAGGACCCATCTCATGGAGGAGTACGTTAGAGACACATGTCTATGTTATTTGCCAATATGTGTTTTCAATAAAATAAAATCAAATTCTTTCCATTTAGTTTCTTGTTATCTTTTCTTGAATATGATTTTCAGTATGTGTAGTCTTTTGTTACAGGGTTTTCTAACACTATTCACGCAGTTCGGAAAGTATTTGTAGCACTTTTCTTCTAATTTTCTTTGTTGTTAAGTAGATAATCACTAACTGTATAAAATTGGATTTTTCGGCTCATCTTCTCCGAAATCTTCTCCAAACAAATGAAGACTCCACCCCTCATTCACTGTCATCCTCCTTGGTGTCAGTATCTGTTAGTCACATTATTGTGTTCCTCATGCCTTTATTGAGGAATAATTATTGCCTCAGCTCTAGTGGGACCTCCCTTATAGACTTCCACACATTTATTCTAGGAGAGCGGTCTAGTGGGTGGTCTACCATGGATCTATCTTCATCATTATTGGATTACACATATCAAGAAAATGGAACGATCATTTCCCTTTCACTTGGTTTTTCTCACATTCTCAACTCCAACTCCTTATTTCCTGACCAAGAATCATACACTTGACGGTCTAGTGCTCCAGTATATTGTTCTAGTTCTCACTCTACATGTGTGAGATGTTCCATAACTCATGAGGGGGTGGCCCTTCAGGTAGCCCGCTACATGCCCGACAGTAAACAAGTCAGATACAACCTTAGATGTAGTTATGTATATTTAACTAACTTAGTTTCCGCTAATCATGCATCTCATGGCATGGGGAACTCCTTAAACTGGCTCATTCAGATCTTCAGAGCCCTTTATTGTTTAACATGTATTATTTGTTTATGATCTCCCCCTTACATCAACTTCGCAGAATTAAGTCCTATGTATTCAGTTCAACAATATTCACTATATCAGACCTACCTCTGTATTCCAAGCACATGTATATGAGACTATTTTTATAATTTTATTACTTTTTGGCCCATTGATCCCAGCACACTATGTATCATGTATTATTTTTCTCAGACCCACATTGTTTGGTAGAACACTATTATTTTTACTAAGTTATATCAACGGGTATGGGTGTGCCTTCCCTGCCTCATTGAGGTCATGTACACACCATAAAGGAGACTTTTATCTAATAACTAGGTATCACCACATCCAGTTTTAGTCCTCCCCTATGTTGGAGTAGCTATCTCTCTCTCTCTCTCTCTCTCTCTCTCTCTCTCTCTCTCAGACTCCCCCTTTGGTGTCTCACGAAATTTAACCTACATTCTATATCGGTCATACGATGTGCTCCTAACACTCATACATTCGGGGACAATCTCTTATCACTTAAAAATATATCACCTAGTCATTTTTCCACTAGGATGATGAAAATATGCCATGTAATATGGTTTTTTACACATTAAAACCAACTTTCACCTTAGGAAATAATTTAGAGAACCATTTTACTAAATTAATTCTAAAAATGACCCTAAATGAGTAGGAATAATTTAATAAATCACTATTTATTTATTCTTCTCTTGAAATAATTATAAAATCATTATTTATTAATTATTTCTAACCACATTACCCAATAATCATTAAATAAATTGTTATTTATTTATTATTCCTTTATCATCGCACATTCCTCCTATGAAATACCCGACTTGACTATATCTCCTTAAAGTAATTAACAAATCATTTTTATTTATTAATTACTTTAACCGTTTTTCTTAATTAACTCAAATAATCATTATTTTTTTAGTTAGTTCACTAAATAAATATTTTTGACCATTTCATTAATATTTTACTCTCTTAAATATAATAAAATACTTGTTATGTATATTTTATTAATTATTAGTTAGATATAGTTATCTTAGGTTTTATTAAGTGAAAGGGCATGATCAAAGATCATGCCTCTTCACCAAGGGACACTATGAGGCTATATTTAAAGCCTCGGTGATTCCTCATTGTAATCATCTTTCATCTTTTATCAATAATAATATATACTTATAAAGTTTACCAGAGTTTTTATACTCCATTGGTATCAAAGCCATCGCTCTTCGGGATCTGTGTGATCACCCAGAATTAAGGAATTACAAGAAAATTCGAGAATTGCAGATTTTTTTAAAACCAATTGCTTGTGGGCAGCAACATTTGTTTTTTTTTTAAAGGAAGAAATATATATATATATATATATATATATATATATATATATATATATATATATATATATATATATATATATATATATATATATATATATATATATATATATATATATATATATATATATATATATATATTAATAAAAAAATCAAAATAGAGAAGGAAAGTTAACATAAAGGGGGAAATAAATTAAAAAGAAAAAGAAAAAAGAGATATATAAGGAAGTACATATACGTACATACCAAAACAAATTAAAATAAAAAAGGAAAAATAATAAGGAAGAGTAATTTCTCATGGTTTACAAGCTCGTGGTTTTGGAACCCATGGTAATTTCCCATGGTATTAAAACCCATTCCCCCTTTTCAAAACAATGTGACTTTTCAAATTTAACCAAAAAAAATTTCCCCATAGTTATATATATATATATATATATATATATATATATATATATATGATAAAAATAATAATAATTATTATTATTATTATTTAAAAAAAAGAAGAGAGAGAACAAATTCCTATTTTCAAAGACAACATTACAAGAGAAGGTACTAGTGGTGAATGACATATGCCAAATAAGATAAATCTTGAGTGAAGAAAATTGTCAAAAAAGTACAGCTTTTAGGTCAAAGCTCTTAAGGAAAAGGGGATAAGCCCTAATTACAAGGAGTATGAGGAGTATGTCTTCATCAATGACAATGGTTGATCATATAAAAAGGAAAATATGGCTAAAATATATGGAGGCCAAGGACAATCAAAACAAAACGATGCAAAAATTTAATGTCATTATGGACAAGTTAAATCTAATGCAAAAACCAATATTCCCGAATGTTGAACATAATCAACTGAACAATGAAGCTAATTCAGATCATAATCATGAATATAACATGTTTGAAAAAGAGCAATTAAATGAGGTTGAATTGGAAATCAGCTCACATGAAAACTATAGTGTTGAAATACCTAGAAGCAAGGACTCTGAAACCAACCATGAAAGTTATAGAGCTGAGAAAACAAGAGAAGAAAATGCAACTCAATCCACTAATAAAGCCAGTAATGTAGCAAAAGAAGTTTGTAAGAAATTTTATTGAGAGTGCAAGCTTCTGTGATCCATAACATTTTAATTATAACTCTTCCGGGACATCACATAAGAACTTTTATATAAATGAAAATCCAATGGCAGAAAAAGAAACAATGTCGGTGAAGGAGCCACATAAAGAATTTAACGTGATTGATATCATAGATGCAACAATAGACATAGTCATTGAAAATGAAAGAAACCATGAAAATATATATGCTTATAAACAACGAAATGTTTCATCCCCAGAATTGAAAGAAAAATGTGAAGGGACAAACATAGCTGAAGCCACTTATACAATGCTAGAAGTTGTTGAGGCCTTCGATGATGAAGCACATATGGTTGTTAAGAAGGAAGCGTTTGATGATGAGAAGAAGTTGCATCAAACGATAATTGTTGGTAACTTACCTCTAAATCTAGAAAGGAATCATGAAAAATCACCAGAAGAACAAGGAATAGTTCGGAAACACGAAAAAGTCTTCCAAGACCTACCAATAAAAATACCTCCTAATAAGGAACATGAACATCCAATAGAAGTCAAGAAAGGACCTGACCTTGTCAATATCAAATCTTGTCGCTATCCACCTCACCAAAAGATTGAACTCGAGAAGATGCTCCACGATCTTTTTAAAATGTGGGAAGCAAGAGCTCACCGCTCAAGAAACCCAGGCTTTCGTCAACATTGTCCATCATTACATATGCTTTGAGGACAAAGAATATTTAAGAGAGGGGCAATGTTATGTATTTTTTATTAATTATTAGTTAGATACAGTTATCTTAGGTTTTATTAAGTGAAAGGGCATGATCAAAGATCATGCCTCTTCACCAAGGGACACTATGAGGCTATATTTAAAGCCTCAGTGATTCCCCATTGCAATCATCTTTCATCTTTTATCAATAATAATATATTCTTATAAAGTTTACCAGAGTTTTTACACTCCAATACTCCTAACAATTACATCTTCATTTGGACTAATAATATTTTATTATTTTATTATACCTAGATTAATTCTAGCATTTTATTATAAATAGAGGTTTTTCCCTCAATCTCTACATATTGTCATAATCATCGTCATCACTATGTTATCATCACTCATGATATCTCCACATTGAGTTCAACCTACATTCCTCATTTTCTCATTGGAACTAAAGAAATATAGAAAGCAGTTGCATGAAGTGTAGGGACTCAAAAGAACCCATCCCACATAGGAGAATGTTTTAGACCCATGACTATGTTCCTCTGCAATAAGTATTTTCAATAATAATAAAATTAAAATATTTACATTAGTTTTCATGTTATCTTTTCTATTATATGTTTTTTTGTATTTGCAGTCTTTTGTTGTAGGGTTTCTTGACATTATTCTTGCAGATTTGAATTTTTTTGGAGCATTTTTTTTATTTCCTTTTTTATTAGGTGGACTGTCACCAACCGTATAAAAGTGGATTTTTGTTTCATTTTCTTAGAAATATTCTCGTAACACTTTTGTTGAACATTCTCCCCTTGAATATATCTTGGGGCTGAAATCATATTGACACATGAATCTACTGTGGCTATAGATGTCTCCTTGTCACATGTAAGAAATTATATAAGCTAGGCCAGTGACTCTTGTTGTAGTTGTTAAAACAACACCCAAAATTTTATCCTAATACCCAAATTTTGGGTCCACCTCTACTTTTCAAGGTTGCAATGGCTACGTTTATGGCTTAAATTGGTTAGATCCCACAATGACCTAGTTATCATGGAGAGGTGTGGTATCCCATGTTTTCGTAAGGAACATTACTTATATCTACCTTGCTTCATCTGGGTTTACATCATTTTCAATGTGTTAGGGTTTGAAAAGTTTTTCTTCATTCACACACTTTAAAACTTCATATTCCCATTATATGCATTACAATTTATAGGCATTCATCTTGTGTTGTTGGCCACACTTAACATTGTTTCTCACTCTCTTATTTCCATTTTCGAGCTTGAATATTCAATAGCATTTCATGTAATTTTTAGTTATATTTATGGATCATCATGTTGGAGGGTGGATTATACATCAATCCCATTAAATTAGTTCATATGAGTGATTGGTAAATTGGTTTTAGGAAAAAAATTTCCATGTATTCAAATGATTAAGTCCCCAAAGCTCCATATATTTCACCTCATATCATTCTTTCAATAAATCCATTCAAATAATATTTTGTGGATTTTCCAAAGTCCATTTTACTGAAGTCAACTTGATCAACTAAATTTTCTTGCAATCTCTCATCTATTATCAATTCAAGGTTTTAGCATGCAAGTTTGTAGGAGATGATCTTATGTTCCATAATATTACTATTTCGTATTATGTTTGAGCATGTAGGGTAAACTTAAAAGTTTATACATGTGGAAGGAATTTTTCCATTGGACAAGACCTTGGGAGGATATTACATGTGACAATGTAATGAAGCCTCGATGAAATCTGCCAGTATTGAAGGCCCATTAGAGAAATTTTGAGGTCTAAAATGGGCCTCCTAAGAAAAATGTACAACCAAAATAAAATTTATAGTAACTAATAAGACTCAAGATGATGATGTCAACCATGGGGGATGATTCACCATTTTTGGAGTAAAAAAATAAAAAAGGTTAAAAAATAATAAAATAATAAAACTACTTTATCAACTCGTATTTTCAACTTGTTTCCCTAATGTTTTACTCAAATTTCAAGCGGGAGTACTCGTTGGATGAAAAATTTAATTTCTCATCCAAGGACTATGCATGTTGGATACTTTCAGTAGACACTGATACACGAAAAATGAGAAATACATGAAAAGTGTTAGGTCCCCATATTACTAGTGTAGTCCCTTATTTTTATTATTGTATCCCCCTTATTGTTATTGTTGCGCCCCTGTAACCCCATATTTTTATTATTGTTCCCTTACATTATTATTGTTAGGTCAGCTACGATTATATTGTGATCCCATGGACCCCTATATATAGAAGGAGGTTTTTCCATTTTTATCATCCCTGAATTGTTCATTTATTTAATGTATTGGAGGTTGCGCCCTTGAAGTGGCTGATTTCTAAGGCATTGTTCTCTCTTATCTTCTATTTTTGGAGCTGGTTTCATAACATTTGGTATCATAGCTTTGGATTCTAGGGTTTCGCTATTCCAAACAGGTCATCGTGCCATTTTCGCTATAAATTTTTTTCTATGAAGGTTAAAAAACTTAAATGTTGAGAGAGTGAAGCCAAAATCCTGAGGAACAGCGTGGAAAATTTTCATATCTTGGGTTGCAATATTTTCAGAGATATGATCTGTGGAAGTTAGGGCTTTTTGTAGTCTCTTGAATTTAACCTAAACAGGTCATCTTGGAATTTTCACAATAAATTCATTTCTACAAGGGTTCAAAAGCTGAAATTTTTATAGAGCGAAGACAAAATCCTCAGGAACGTTGTGGAAAAATTTCAGAGATTTATTCATAATATTTTCAAAGATATGATCTATGGAAGTTAGTGTTGTTTCAGGCTTTCGAGTTTCATCTCAAAGAGGTGACCCTGGGAAAATTGTCATAACTCTCACTCTGAGCATCGAATTGGAATTTTGTAAAAAATGGCCGCAAGTACACAAACTTTAGTTTATGTTTTATCAATTTCAGAGCCGAAGGAGGAAACAGTGACACATGGCACGTCATAGAAGTTCGCTCTACTGAACCAATCCATAATTAGGTCATTGTGGGAGATTGGGCATAACTTTTTCTTGAAGAATCCAAATCAGGTGAGACCTGTGGCAATTGAAAGAAGCTTTAGAGGGGTATTACAGGGCCAAATTTCAGATATTGAAGATCTGAAATCACAAAGATAATTTAGTTTCAATATAGAGATCCTTAAAATCAATAAAAAGGTGTGTATTTTTTTTCTTATTGCGTAAGTCTTGTGTGAAAAATCAGTTTGAATTGATTCCAAGGGAATATTGTAGAATAGATATCAGTATTCGATTATAAAATGCCTCCTAAAAATAATTCAATACCCATTAAGCCTTTATAAGGCTCTACTATGACTCATGAAGACGAATAATTGCAACATGACATATCAAAATTACAAGAGCAAGTGCACTAAATTTTGTTCTCGCAAAAAGAAACAAAAAATGAAATGGAAGCTTTGAAGAAAGGCATGGAAGCTAAGATGGATGACATGGAAGCTGGTGTTATGACTCTAGTAATTCTAAAGTTGTGGGATTATGGTTTTTAGTCAAAGAATACTATAGGTAACCACAACCTACTTTTAAACTCTAGGATCTAGCCTTCCTAGGGTTCATATAGGGCTCCCTCTTTAAAGTTTAACTTTCTTTTAATTTGTAAATATTAGGCTAGTTATGAATGTGCAGCTTTGGTTTTGGTTTTTATTGGTTTGGTGGGAAAAAACACTTCAAAGGAAGGATAGTTGGAAATCTATTTGTCCATTGGAATAAGGAGTCAAAATCAAGCAAACAGGACTAGGATCAAGGGTAAAAGGTCAAAATTTTTCAGGGAAAGATAGATAACCTTTGAAGATATTGGAAAGTTGTTTTTATGAGATGGTATGATCGAGATAAAGGGAACTTAAGAATCCTTTGATACAAAGGAAGTAGTAGGAAGAGGTCAAATGAGAGAGGGAGCAATTAAGGGTTCCCTACACTGGAAATCAGAGGAAAACATATCAGTGATAACTAGTTAAAAATAGGGTGCTTTTAACAAATCTTGTAGTAATACTCCTAGTTATACATTCAGATTTAGAATAAACATAAATGGATGCATGTAACAAAGAAATAAAACAATGACAAGTGAGGAAATACTTCACTCCAAATAGCTCATGATAGGAATCCTGAAGTATGATGCCAATTGTTTTGATCCAGCTTGCTAACTAAAATTTGACACACAAAAGCTTTGAAGTGCAAGAAGAAATGACTATAACAATCCCAGAAATTTTTTTCCACACAAAATAATTCTGAAGATGAAGTATTTATACATAATGTTTTACAAAATATCCTAGAAAACTTCTAGTAATTATCTTAGGAAAATAAAATATCTTTACAACAATAATAGAGACAGCTACTTAACAAATCAACAAGTTGTCCTATTTATCCAAAAGAAATAGAAACATTTTTTAGGATAAGATGCAGCCGGCTGCCTTGGTGTCCTCCTTGTTGGCTCTTAGATATTTTTTGTAATCTAATCTACCTTGTCTGATACCCTTTCTCGGATACTCTTTATTCACTTATACTCTCTAAACTTTAGTAAAAAAAAATTTACTGTTGTAAAGAAAATCTGTTTTGACTGTAAATTAGAAAACAATTTGGTCCTCTTTTCATCTATTTTTTATCCTTCATAGTAAATCAATGAGTGCTTGTCAATCCTCATCTTTAGGAATCTGTATCTTCTTTAATTTCCTAAAGTTTTCATCAGCTTCAGTATCTCTGACAAAGGTTGGGTTGATGACAAATAAGTGTTTTAAATCATATTGAAAGAAGAATAAATATTCAAAACTCTTGAGTAACACTTTTCCTATTGGTATGCCTTGACCTATTGGTTTATTTACCTGTTCTTTTTCAAAATCTCTAATTTTCTTATCATAGTCGTTTTGAGGCATTAGTTTATCATTGATGACCATAATGTCAAGCAGTCCTTTTTGCCTCAAATTTGTAAACTTAACCATAAATCTGGTTATGGTAGTATTCATAATTTCACACTTTTCTTCTAGTTGCCTCAGTAAATTCTTCTTTGTGGTAACTTTCCTAATTTCTAGGATAGTTTCAGTTATGTCTGTAATCTTGATTTCTTCCAACTCCTGTCAATTTTTGTTGTTAAGGAAATTTATTAGCCTTACAGCTTGCTCTAGTTTGTCAGCCAATTCACTTTGAGTCTTTTGAATTTATGCTTAGGCTTTTAGTAACAATTCTCTTTGCTCAAAAATTACCTAAATTGAAGGCCACACATCATGGATGGCTTTAATGA
The DNA here is from genome assembly GCA_034641835.2 of Pinus albicaulis. Lineage (NCBI taxonomy): Eukaryota > Viridiplantae > Streptophyta > Pinopsida > Pinales > Pinaceae > Pinus > Pinus albicaulis. The sequence continues at coordinate 1,525,200,523 of CM076575.1, read as the reverse complement.
CATTGTTCCAAAGGTGATTTCTTATGTATGATATTTTCTCTTTTAATGTCAATTCTTTTTGTAATTTCTTTAACTCTTCATTCAGTTTGATGGAATTTTGTTCATGTTTATTTGCATTTATCTGAGCTAATTTATTTGACTTCTTAATATTTTCTACCATCTTTGTCGACGTGTTAATCTCATTTGTCTTTAAAGACATTTATTCCATTGCTTTCACTATTTTTCTAGCATCATCTGTAGGATGTACTGCTGTTGTTGATGATTCAGTAACTGAGGTTGTGGAAGAAGTCATTGGCACTGCAATAGCTAGAGGTTCTGTAGAAATTATATAACTTATGTGTTACATGTCCAATATTCTCCTGATCTCACACTATTTTAACTTCATGCAAAATACAGAATCTATTCCACCATTGATCATTTGCGGAAATTAAATCAAGATTGCAATGCACACATGAAACAATAAAAATTCACACACATTAACACAGTTGTTTAACGGGAAAGCCTGAAGCTGAAAACCCCAACTATCTGTATATAATATATGTCATATAGATCATGTAACAATCCTCATACAAATCTGATCATATCAAGCTCTCAGTACAATACAATCGCTACACACTAATCAGGCCCGATCTTGCAAATCCATGCACCGATCTTTGCCACCTGCTAGCCTACCTCTACTGCGCAATCCCTGTTGAAGAATGGCTCTAAATGAGTTCGAATTACTCCAGCATTTCTCCCGCAATCCTCATTGGCATCTCCACTGAGTGTTGGATGCAATCAATGCATCACTATAGTCACAATTGATAGTCTATCTTGCCCTTTCACCTATCTCTCCACTGGTCTCCACTGAAACTGCCATGCACTGTAGTTAACTGATGTATTCTTCAGTTGATTAATGAGTTATTATTTAGTGAATTAATTAACTAATTAATTCACACCACTCTCACTAGTGTATCAATCAGTTAGACTAGATACAACTATCTCAACTGAGTCTAACTGAGTTAAACTAAATAAAACTCCACCAACTACTTCTCCAACTCCACCAAACTCTGTCACATGAGTTCTAACTGAATTCCTCCATGAAATAGCTCCAGTAAACCCTTAGGAATAGTGTAATTCCTTCTGTCAGTTGTTGTGCCACATTTTTGCATTGAACTGAAGTGCTCCGAGAGAATAAGATATTGTTTAAAGTCCAAATATTATTAAGAGCTAATAATATCCGACATGCATCTATTTTAAGATTAGCGCTCTATAAATAGACTTCGCCAAATATTCTAAAAATAGAATTTCATCTATTTTTCACATTTGACCAACCATCTACAAATAGCATCCCGCAACTTATAGAATATGCTCACCATGTCTAAAAATAGACATACACCTAAAAATAGCCTGTGTGGGCCCCACCTAGTTTAGGTGATTATTTTCCAACTAGGATCAAGGATGATGTTTCAGGATGCCTCCTTCACTGTTTCTTGTTGCAAAATACAACACTCCCTCTCAACAAGAAAAGATTGTCCTTGCATGCGACATGCAACTCCATGCATTCGCCCTGCAACCTTTGCAAGCACCCTGCAACTCCATGCATCTGCTCTGCAACTCTTGCTGCAACAATTCCAAAAATGAAAGGCTCCAAAAAACTCAATCAGTCTAATGAATCTATCATCAAAGTCTTTGACTTCTACTGGTACCAACTGCACATGTCTTCAAGAACCTCTGCACTGTTGAACTCTGCACCCATGCACTCTGCACTTGCTGTCAACTCTGAACCGCGCTCCAGTATCCAACACTGTCACTTTGATCTGCCTGCATCAGTCCAACTGATCATGCTACTACTACTCTATGGGCACCTCATAGCTAGGTTCAATTCATGAGATCCACACCATCTCAATGAATCCTGCCCAGAAATATCCTCTTGGGATTACTCATGCATTTCGCCCCACCTCTCACCTGGTGGTATCACTGCATGCATTCCCTCTGCCCATCTGGCATGAAATTTCTCTACATGAGTGGTTTCTCCCACTCCATGATCCTCATCCTATGGCTACTCCACATTCCGAGGTTCACTCTTACCTGCATGCAAATCCTGCTCCCTCTCAAGCTTCAATTGCATGGCTTTCTCACACTTCCCAACAGTAGGAAGCTCCATAGAAATCTCATCTACATCAAGTCTGTAAAGATTCTTAGCTTGAATCCCAACCTTCTTGACTTTTCCTATTTCTTTGTACTGAAGGAAAAATTTTCCTTCACTAAAGACAACATCATAGCCTTTATCCTCTAACATTGCGACTGAGATTAAATTCTTCTTTAAACCTGGAACATGCACAACATCTTGCAAAAGAATGAGTTTACTTGAATCCCTCTGAAAGGAAATGGTACCAATGCTAGTCACATTGTATCGTCCATTGTTTCCCAAATCAACATGCAACTGGAGATCTTTCTCCACCAAGTCACTGAAAATATTCACATCTCTCTTCATGTGAAAGGAAGCACCACTATAAAAGTACCACCCCGATCCCAATGCACTAGACACCATGCATGCGATAAATGAGAATTCAAGATCAAATTGTGAGGCAAGAGCCTTACTAGCTGCAGCTCCAGCAGCCATCTTGTTCTTCTTCTTATGTGGAAAATTAGTGGTGAAATGCCCATGTTCGTGACAGTGAAAACACTTCACTTTGGACATGTCATGCTCTTTTCCATATTCACTGGCCTCAGATATAGAATGGAATTTCTTCCCCTTATTCTTCTTTGCATTGGAAACCAAAGCACAATCCTCTTCATCATCATTCTTTGATGAAGATCCATCCCTAGTACCCTGCCTTATCTCCTCCTACACAAGATATGACCAAAGTCGCTCCCATCCTGGCAGTTTCTCCCGTCCATTGACAGATTCTTCGTATCTATGCCAACTCTTCGAAAGCCCAAGGAGATCTAAGCTCACCAAGTCTTCTTCATCAACAGTTACCCCCACACTTCCTAGCTCATCCTTGCAGTGGAAAAACTTCATGAGGTATTTTGGTATACTGTCGCCTTTCTCCATTTTTATTTTTCTGAGCTTGTCTTTAAGCGCCAACTTCCTCTGGTCACTTTTGTTTTGGAAAAAATCTGTCAAAGCCTTCCACATTAATAATGGAGTGGCTTTCCCATGAAGGATGGACACAATTTGGTCCTTCACACCTTCCAACATAATCCTTCGACACTTTGCTACCTTCTTTTTCCATGCGTCAAGTGCGGCTGCATCGCTAGAAGTAGGCTTCGGAATATCAACATCTATGAACTCCTTCAACCCATTATCATCCAGCACTGCCTCCAGCCTATCCTTCCATGCTATGTAATTCAATATGCCCTCAAGGGCCTACTCCAATAGCAATCCATTGAAAGACATTTCAATGAATGCTCAACTTCAACACCAAGAAAACACTGCAGCAAATTCGAATTCCACCAGCACAAAACTCAATCGCTTCAATAATTGCAATCTCCTCCAATTATAAATACAGCTCTAATACCATGTAGAAATTATATAACTTATGTGTTATATGTCCAATATTCTCCTGATCTCATACTATTTTAACTTCATGCAAAATACATAATCTATTCCACCATTGATCATTTGCGGAAATTAAATCAAGATTGCAATTCACACATGAAAAAATAAAAATTTACACACATTAACACAGTGGTTTAACGGAAAAGCCTGAAGCTGAAAACCACAACTATATATATATAATATATGTCATAGAGATAATGTAACAATCCTCATACAAATCTTATCATATCAAGCTCTCAGTACAATACAATCGCTACACACTAATCAGGCCCAATCATGCAAATCCATGCACTGATCTTTGCCACCCGCTAGCCTGCCTCTACTGCGTAATCCCTGCTAAAGAATGGCTCTGAATGAGTTAGAATTACTCCGGCCTTGCTCACACAATTTTTATAGGAATCTCCATTGAGTTTTGGATGCAATCAATGCATCACTATAGTCACAACTGATAGTCACACTTTCCCTTTCACCTATCTCTCCACTGGTCTCCACTGAAACTGACATGCACTGTATTTTACTGATGTATTCATCAGTTAATTAATGAGTTATTATTTGTGAATTAATTAACTAATTAATTCACTCCACTCTCACTGGTGCATCATTCAGTTAGACTAGATACAACTAGCTCAACTAAGTCTAACTAAGTTAAATTAAATACAACTCCACCAACTACTTCTCCAACTCCACCAAACTCTGTCACATGAGTTCTAACTGAAGTCCTCCATGAAAAAGCTCCAGTAAACCCTTAGGAATAGTGTAATTCCTTCTGTCAGCTGTTGTGCCACATATGTGCACTGAACTGAAGTGCTCCAAGAGAATAAGATATTATTTAGAGTCCAAATATTATTAAGAGCTAATAATATCCGACATGCATCTATTTTAAGATTAGCGCTCTATAAAGAGACTTCACTAAATATTCTAAAAAAATAATTTCATCTATTTTTCACATTTGACCAACCATCTACAAATATCATCCCGCAACTTATACAATATGCTCACCATGTCTAAAAATAGACATACACCTAAAAATAGCCTGTGTGGGCCCCACCTAGTTTAGGTGATTATTTTCCAACTAGGATCAAGGATGATGTTTCAGGATGCCTCCTTCATTGTTTCCTGTTGCAAAATTCAACAGGTTCTTTGGGTGCCAAATTTTCACCTAAAGTTGAAGGCATTGTTGCAGTGATAACTGGAATAACTATAGGAATCACTGGTTCTTTCACTGTTTCCTTTTCTTGGACAAGTTTGTCCATCTGCATTTCCATCTCCTTAACCTGGGCTATTAACTGAAGTATTAAATTCATCATGTCATATTTTTCACTCTGTTCCTGTATGAATTATTTTGTTTCAGGATGCTCACTTTGAGGAAGTTTGAACTGTTTCCTTAAGGCTGCTATATCTTCATTTTTCTTCTTCACCAAAAATTCTGCTGCTTTGATATTAGTAGGGTCATATCCCACCTGAAAAAATAGTTCTTCTAAGGAATATATCCTTAGATATTTGGCATATAATGAGGCTTTGTCCATCTTCATCTGATCTTTCATGTTGGAGATGGTTTTTTGGAGCTTCTGAGCACTCATGGCTTTGTTTGTGACATTAGAATACAACATTTCAGAGGTATGTCTGTGGAACTTAATTTGATCAAGAGCGTGTATTTTATCTGTCTGAACTTCCAAATCAACTTTCATATAATCTTCCATTGTCTTAGGAGATTTGATTGTGGGCTGCAATACTGACATGATTAACTTTTGATTAGAATAATCAAATTCAGAAAGGATTTTGTTTTGCACACTTGGAGTCTGTTTGAGATATTGAGAATAAATATTATTCTTTATCTCTTCATTCTTCAGTTTGATCTGCTTATATTTCTTTTTGATATCTAAATCCTTTTCCTTAGCTGCCTGTGAGGAAGAGGCTTCCATGCTTTGTTGTCTTTCCATCAACTCTGTGTCTTCATTATTTATTTGACCTTCATTCTGATTTTTAGTAGTTGGTTCATTGATAATCACAGTAGCAACATTTGTCTCTGGCAAATTTGTATTAGTATATAAAGTCTCTGTTTCTTCAACATTAATTGTCACTGTTCCTTTACCTACTAAATCTAATTTGGGCCTTTTGTTATATATGAGCTTGAACTTGGTTTTAGTTGTAGTTTCTGCCACATAGGCTCCTTCTTCCCTTACTCTTTTAATTGAATTCTATGGTTGATTTACAATCTCCAAGGTATGACTAGTATTACCTTTGTTCATTGCATCTATTATAGTGTTTTTAGTCCATTCAATCTGATTGGAAAATTTTATATTTTTGGTTTAGCTTCATGGATAAAGGGTGTTAACTTTCATTTAACCCTTAGCTTACTCAAGATCCCTTGTAGATCATAGTTCCAAGGGAAACTCTCTTCAAATTTATATTCCAATAACTGATTTTCTACTTCGTTTTCTGCATCACTATGATTGCATATGAATGGCCCTATCTAGTTCTTAAGTTTGAATTGTGTTTTCTTCTTAGCTGCCATGAAATTTATGGAATTAGAGATTAGGATCTACCTGATATACTCCAAGGAAAAGATCCTCATTGAAGGATGTTTAGGTAACTTGTAAGGTAACAAGTTTGACCCAAAGACTTTGATTTCAGTATATTTTTCATACAAATACTAGTCACCAACCTTAATCTTCTCTAACAACTGCAATATCTTTTTCATTTCTTCATTTATTCTTAGATTCTCTGTTTTGGTCAAAATTTTGATCACTAGATGTAAAAATAACTCTAAAAACTCTGAATAATTGAAATTTGTACATTCTTTCCTGAGCAAGGATATCCAAAAAATGACAGATAGAGGATTTCCCTCTATGTCAAGTTTTTGGAGAGAAAATGGAAAATTATCTGATTGGAAGTATAAAAACATATGAAAAAGGTAGGAGGTATATATGAACACTCCCTCAATTTTCAAATTGGCCAATTGATTATTAATGTTATCATCAATGAAACCAGCATAATCAAATATTACTGATGGGGGTTGACCTAGGGAAAAAGTGGATAAAAATCCCAAGATGGAATCATCTGTGTGTTCATCAGTAAAATATAAAAGGATGAAGGAAAGCAAGGAAATCTCATGTCTTGATCCTTCAGGGAATTTAGCAATAGAATATGAGGGATTTAGCTTAGGAATTTCTACATGCAGAGGCATAAATGTCTGAAAAATCATGAACCTTTTGGGAAATCTAGGCCAATATATAACTTGGTGAGGGCCTCTATACATAAAGGGAATGCTTGGTGTTCAGGCTGAAGCTGTAACATCTAGTTAATTGATTCTGCAGTGATGGTAAAAAGCACATCTTTATTGGCATTTACAATGGCTCTTTGCTCTAGAACATAATACTGCTGACACAATCTAATGACCTCCTGACATGGGTGAGTTAATGGGACAACATATTTGGGCAAATGAGATTTCCACATATGGACTTCTTCTTCATTATCTAATGAATTTTCATAGCACCAGTGATGGATATCTAGCAAATATAATTCAACAGTGGGATCTGCTACCTTGTAATCAGTATCAGCTAGTGGGATGTGTTCAATATCAACAATAGATGGTTGAAGAGGATTTATAACAATAGCAGTGTTTGAAGTCATGACAGGAGTAGGTTTAGGTACTTTGGTACCTTCAGGCTTGCTTGTATTATGCCTTTTAGGCATTTTCGGCTAATTTTGCAAGTTTAGATAGTTTGCAGCAGTAATTTACTTTAGCAGAGGGTTTATTGGACAAATTTGGCAAAGTATAGATTTTTTATTTAGGCTTTCTTCTCAATTAGGTCTGTGAAAGAGTTTTATAAGATTTTAACTGGTTTAAAATAAGAAACAAGGGTTTCTTAAGTATTTTAATGGAAATTTAGGCTAAAAACTCTTTCGAAAAAGGTTACAGAGGCTTAGGATACCTGCAGAGGTTTTCTAGTTTGATTTTAGCTTGAAATAGTTCATCAAAGTGTGAAAAACTAACAAATTTCTTCAAAAATGGTGTGCAACAAAGAAACAGGGTTTATCGAAAAAATTTGATAGGGTCTGGCCTGTTTTTGGGCTTTTTGGAAATTTCTTTTAATCGATTTATAAATTATAAGTATGCTTTTGATCTTAAAATGTCCTTTAAATCGATGTCTAGTTTGAATTTTGGAAAAATACCTTTTGTATGTAGGTATTTGGATTTCAAAAGATGTGTCTAAGGTTTTTTGAATGATTTTATGGCTTCTGTAACCTTTCTGGATCAATGTGCACCTCCTTTACAATATTCACAGGTTTACAAGGTAAATGTTGTAGGTTTCGGGTGTAGAAATGGAAGAAAAAGGCTTAAAAAGGGTGTTTTTACAGTCGAGGAGGCTGTGCAGTGGGTTTAGGTTAATGCATAGAAGATAAAGTGATGAATGCATTTCCAAGGTTAAATATGCATTTCAGCTATTTTACTTATGCATTGAATGATTGTCACATCAGGCATGAGCAGCGATTTCGGGTTTCAAAAGATTTAAAACCAGTGGTTATCGCACGGAAATTTGGTAGTAAGCAGTATTGGGCTTAACCCACGCGATCCAATGGGAATCGTCCACGTGGTGGAGAGATAAAACTACAAAACAACCCATTTCACATAGCTTTGGTGTTTGGATGATCGCGCAACTTTTCTGTGTGATATTAGATGTTCGTTGTAGGATCTGAGTTTTGAAAGCGAATGATCCAGATCTGTTGGAAGGTGCGTCAGAATGAGAGTGGGCCAAGATGTTTGTATATGCGCGACGGATTATATTTTTTTAGAAATAAACATGTAATATGTTTAAACCTTAGTTAATATGTTGGTGGGGAATGATTTTAAACTTTATAAAAATGTGTTTTTGATAAATTTTAAAGTATGGGTATTATGAAAATAGGCGGGGGGTAATGTTTTACGCATTAACTAAAACATTTGAAAAATTTTTAATTATACATATGGGTGTTGTATTATATTATATATCTTTTCCACGTTGAATAGTTGTTTTAAAGCTATAGGGGAGGGATATTCGTATATAGATATGTTTAGACTGTTGGAAATGTTGTCATTGATGGAAAAGGAGCACAAAGGAGCAGCACCTGAATCAGCAATAAGGAAAAGTAAAAGAAAGGGAACAGAGGCAGCAGAGAGCTAGCAGAGGCAGCAAAAGGACAAGAATTAGTCAACGAGCAGAGGAAGAAAAGGAAGTGAATTGAGAGGTTCAATAAGAAATTGTATGAGTTTGTGTGGGCATGTATGAATAAGACTCTGTGATAGGGTTTTGGATGGTACCCTGGTTAAATGGAATAGTCGATGCCAAGGAGCATGAATTTAGATTGAATGCATGAAAGGTTTGTAATTGAGCTCGTATGTATAAATGAGGAATTTGTTCTGAAGTCTGTGTGAAGGTGTTTTAATTCTATGGGAATTTATACGAGGGACTTTGTAACAGATCTTTGTGGAGACAAAATACATGGTGTAGTCTGGTCCGAGGTTAAATTTTGGGCAATACCATTTACCCAAAACTGTATAGTGGAATTCCTCAAAGAGGAACCAGTTCTGTCAGAACTTGTAATCAAAGAAAATAGCTGTAATACTCTGCGCAAAAGGTGGAGGTCAATTTTTATGTAATCACGGTCAAAGGAGGCTCGATTCCCTTAAGTTCCTGAGCTACTATATTGTGGAGGAAGTCAAAATCCGAGTCTCTGAGTGGAAAGTGATATTAATATAAGCCTGTGTGAGTATTGCAGAATGGAAGTCGATGAAGTGTTATGGCATAACAGAGTATGAGCACAGTTTGAATATGAAAGAGAGAACAGAATCAATGGAAAGGCATGGTGCATAGAGGAGTTATCATTCTCCGTGTAACAGTGGTCTAGGCCTGTAGAAATGAGTCATTGGTAATTGCAGTATGGACCAAGTAACAGTGCTGAGGAATTGCACATGAAAGGCAGATTTCATATATATATAAAATCGCTGAAGAAATAAAGCTGAGTGGAACCTTGAGTTGATAACGGAACCTTGAGTGAACAATGAAACCGGGGAACAAAGAAATCATGGTTTTCACGTGGTCTCAAATATGGTAAGCATTTTTGAAGAAAATAACACGATATAGCTCCTTGACTGCCACGTGTCCATAAGTGGTTTATGAAAACCATTTATATCGCGCGATGTTGGGGAATTAACCCTCGTGCAATAAATTAACACGATACTTGTTTACATTCGCCAGATTGCCGAAGCGGATGCGACAAGCCCGCAGCCGTTAGATGAGAAGGGTCATTTAAGAGATGGGCCCCACTCTTAATTCGTGTTGAAGACTAATGTTTAATGCAAGGTCGAGGCTTATAAAGCTTTCTCATTAAGTTCATGGTTTATTGATGTTGTAACATTTGATTGGAGAGCTTCATATATTGGGCATTATGTGTATGGAATTGCCATGGGTAAGTCTAAGGTATGATATAATGCATTATGGGTCCGAGTGTTAATGGAAATTCGAGGAGTATACATATGGGAGAATATATATATATATATATATATATATATATATATCTACATGGTGTTATTTATATATATTATGTGACAAGTCGAACCTAACAGGAATTAAGTTGAGTATGGGGTACACATTAAAATACCTGGGACCTTGAATATTAAAATCATATTAAGAGTTCAAATCTTGAACAATGGTAAGTTTATAAAGCCATGTGTATATAAATAAATGACTTCCGCACACAACCAAAGCTGTCGACATTTAGTAAAATGTTATTTTATCAAAGGTTATATATGTATATATTTACATATATAAATTGGTGCTGGACTTATATCTAAGTCCAAGACTTAATATAATGTTGACGGAAGATATTATACATATAGTGTGGGACCCCCCTACATAAATTCCGAGAATCATTACCCCAGCTGGAGGATATACTAAATACTGAAGCAGCAAAGTACACACACACACACAGATATATATATATATATATATATATATATATATATATGTGAAGTACTCTATAGCTCGGGCCTAATACAACCAAAGTCTTATACTGTGGGACCCTCACCAATCGCATCGGAGAAAACTTGGCAGCGGAACACGTTAACAAAAATTGTGATTGCGATTGAGTTCCGGACCCGATATGGTTTAAACGACGATTCATATATGTTTGAGTTCCAATATCTAAGTAAACAATTTTATATCACATCATAGCAATTCATCGCATCGGCATTTCAACGTGAACAGTGGTTGATCGCATTGGAGCATCGGAGCATAGGAATATCGGAACATGCAACTGGAAGTTGCGATTGCGATTAATCGCAATCGAAAATAGTGATCGCATCGCATCAAATCAGAGTGATCGCATCGCATCAAAGAATGATGCAAGCTCGGCAAGTGGGTCTGAAAAGGACATTTTATGTATTAAAATGATTCATTATTGTTACATTTCCAAGAGGTATCGGAGTTAAATAACGCGGCAGTTTGTATGTTAAAGCTCTGTATAATTATGCCGATAGTTGAAATTGCGTTATATCTAAAGTTTAATATTTGTTGTGGTGTCTCATAACAAGTGAGTTGAGGACACAATAGGTGTTAAAGCTTCAGGCCCGATGTGTGAAAGCCATGAACACATATTGAATGATTCAATTATTGATTAACCATTGGTTTATGGTTTCTAAGGTTCGAATATCAAAATAATAATGCTGAGAATGAACATTAATTGCTTGAAATTTCATAGAGAGCATATATTGGGTTTACGACCATGGCAATATTAAAGCCTCCGCATTCAGTTATTTAGAATGCCAGTGAAGGAAACCAAAGCATTGGAATTTTCCCAAATTTAAAGATCAGCAGTTATATATATACAGCAGACACACAATCATGGTGAACAGGAATATGCACAGGAACAAATTTCACAAGTGTACAAGTACATAAACTAGAAAATATGCAGAAGACAGTGAGCAGAAGAAAGTAGAATAGTTCCCTGACAACAACAGAAAAGACAAGTCCAGCAAAGCCAAAGGCCAGAAAATGGGCTGAGTGAAATTGTCTTTATGTAACTGAAAATTTGAATGTAAATGTTGTAATTGATTTTATATTGTTTGTGATGCATTGGCAAGTCTCCGGAAGAGAAAAAATATCCCACTGTAATATTAAATTTAGTACATACAGTTATATTTTTCTGAGTGAGATGGAAAAGAAATGAGAAGGAAAAAGACTAAGAGGTATGGCTATCCGTTTCAAATTCCCAAGAGGAAAAAAAACAGTCATCAGGAATTCTCTATAAGTAATATAATCTTGATATGCATAGACAGGTTAGAGAGAGAGAGGTTAGAGAATGTGGAATTGAGGTAGAAAAGATAAGAAGGAGGAGGAGCAGAACGAGATGTAGAGAAGTTAGAGAATGTAGAAATGAATCAGTGAGGCAAAGAAGAAGGAGGAGCTGATAGTGAATTTGAGAAGATGCTGAAATGATATAAGGCAGATATGAAGATCAATGCACAACAGTGAAAATGGTATAGAACAGAGCTGATATCCAAGGTAAATCAGCAAGTGTTTTTCTTTTGAAAGAGTGAGGAAGTTGGAGCTTCCCTATCAAGTTTTTGCTTGATAGATGTTATTTTTAGATGACTGAGGTAGGAGCCTCCTGTAGGTTGGTGCCTATAGAAAATAGATGGGAGTGGTGCTTCCACATCAAGTTGTAGCTTGATAAAATGTTAGTTATATCTGACTGAGGTTGGAGCCTCCTGTAGGTTGGTGCCTACAGAAAATTGATGGGAGTTGGAGCTTCCTTGCAAGTTGTAGCTTACAGAATTGAGGTAGGAGCCTCCTGTGGGTTTGAGCCTACATAAAATCAGTGGTGAGAGGGATTTGGAGCTTTCCTTTGCATCACAACATTAATAAGATGCGGTTTTCTCCCTTTATGGGTTTCCACTTATATCTAGTGTCTATGTGCATGATTTCTATGTGTTGATGTGGTTTATCTAACCTTCTTAATACTTGTTGCTCACATATTAATACTGTTGTTACATTAACAAATCTGCTTGATATTTACTACTCACAAATTAAGATTGCTCACATATTAAGTTGACCTTGAAGTGAAGGTGTAAATTAGTTTAATGAAAAATTTTAGAAGTCCATGAATGTGTTAAACTAATTCACCCCCCCCCCTCTCAATTTAACTAAGGGTTCAACAATTGGTATTAGAGCCGGTTCCTTTGGTTCAAGCCTAATAGCTTGAAGGAGATCTGATTGATTCATGGACTATCAAAATGTACCTGTGTTAAATACAACAAACTTTCCTGAATGGAGAGATAAGGTAAAAACAGGATTACTGGCTTATGAACCTAAGATTTGGAATCTTGTATGTGATGGTTACCGCACAAACTTCCCCACGGTGAAAGAACAACAGAGGAATGCCAAGGCAAAATGTGTGATATATAATAGTCTTCATAACAAGGACCTTGAGTTGATAATGGATTTAACCTTTGCAAAATAAATATGGGACCGATTGCATTTCATGCATGGAATAGACACAGAGGACTGCATTGTCAAGAAGGAGAAGAGAATTAAGAAGAAGAAAAATTCATGTCAAAAGGAAAATGTTCAATCACATGAGGTACCTGCTAGTGTGAATGGTAGTAAGAACCATGAAGAAATTGCAGCTGAAGAAAAATTGAAACTTGACACAACCTTGAATGAAATAGAAATACTGAAGAATGAAAACAAAGACATTAAGACAGTGGTGAAAATATGTGATGAGAAAGAATATGAAGATAAGAAAGAAATTATAGGCCTGAAGACACAGCTTGAATAATCAAAGAAAGTAGAAGACACTCTGCTAGAACAAATGAGAGAGAAAAGTTAGGAATGTGAAAGATTGGAAGAAGAAGTAGTGAGCCTAAGAAAGAACTTAGAAAAATCCCAAAGAGTACTATTAATGAATACACCTCTAATGAAAAGCTCTGGAAAATTGGGCCAAATTCTCAATGCTCAAAGGTCACCTCACATAAAGGCTGGGATAGGATATGAAGGGGAAACCAGCAATTCCAAGATTGAAGATAACAGGAATGTCAATTTTGTAAAGGAAGTAAAGGACAGTGAAGCAGCTCAGCAAATTCCTACAAAAATAGAAGCCAGCAAGAACAGGATTTGTGAAGAAACAAATAGAATCAAGCAACAACATGGTAGGACAGAGAATGAAAGGATGAAACAGTCAGCTGGAAAGGGCTCTCACACTCTTGAATATGAATTGAATAAATTTAGAAGATGTCAAAGGAGGTTCGTTCCTCCTATGAAAAATATCACATGTTTTTCTTGCCACAAACCTGGACATACTGCATCATATTGTAAGACAAAGAAAATCCAGTCCAACAAACAAAGGTTACAGCAAATGAGAAGAACACCTCAAGCAAGCAAAGGGAAAAGACAATCTCTCACCAGGTACACAAATCATTTCCATGGCTACTATTATGCATGCAATAATTTTGGACATAAAATTGTTGATTGTAAAATGTATTCAAGAAGGGGAAAAAATTATTATACATCAGCTCAATTGTACTTTGAAAAAATAAGATGTTATGTATGCCTCAAGCTTGGCCATAAATCAAAGGACTGTTAACTTCCATATATATTAAATAACTCTAGACAGATGATGGAAACAAGGCAAAGCAAACAAAACTATGAATATAAAATAAGTGAAAACATTATGAAGAACCCCAATAAAGTATGGAAGGAAAAGAGAAAGGGGGAGCCTACTATCTCAATAACATAATGAAAACATCATAGTCTCAGGGGGAGTTTCTTTAGGAAGCAAAGCAAATATCCATCCAGTGATAAATATGAAGCAACATCCCAGGGGGAGAGCAGTTCATAAATAATCCCCATGAAAGTAGTATAAGAAGAGCCCCTTGGAATGAAGACAGCTATAAGGACAGGAAGAGAAAGGACATTTTCTCCAACAGAGAACTATAGAGGAAGAAGAACACCTGAAGCACACAATAGCCAACAGGTTAATGGAAGGAGAGAAAGCAGCAAATAGCCATGATGATAGAGGAAACATCAGCACATTAAGGGATGATCATAGAGTGCATCATACTGCTATAATTAACAATGAATCACTTAAAGAAGAATGAGTAAGAAAAGTTCCTATCATCATTATGTCATTACATCATCTATGAAAGGTCCCCTTAAGGGAGTGAAAGTAAATAAGTGATAAATCCTTGAGTGATCTCCCCATGAAGATTCATAGAAAAGAAATTGAAGATTTCTTCCCAAATATCTTTATGATAGAACAGTTGAATTGTATCTAAAGCAACAATGAATCTGGAGCAGTTCTAGAAAGGAAAATGTTATGACTTTCCTCTGAACAAAATGACAGAAAAAGAAAAAGATTAATGAGGCCAAGATCAGATTCAGTATATTGATGATTGTTGTTGAAAACAGTGGAGATCTCAATAGCAAAAATTATGAAGGTTGTCTTATCTATGGGTTCATGTGTGAGCTGAAGTGAAAGTGGTATCAATGTGGGTATTTGGTACAAGCAGCATGCCTATCAACAGAATACTAGGTATTATCAGTGGAGCAGCAGTATGGTACAGGTCCTCAAGATCAAAGGATTAAGGCAAAATAACATCAAGGTAATATCCCAGCGCTATCTACATTATTCAATCTTGAAAAGGTCAATAAAAGAGCTGAAGGATCAGTATGTTGTTTACACTTGAAACATTATATGGAGCATTGAAGCAGTATATTTTCTATATATAATTGCATGTCTTCCTGAATTTAGTACATATATAACTTCAAGGCCTCTTCCTTAAGATCAGTCATAAAACTGTGTGAAAAATGCTTGTTGAGTTTTCAATTAAACATCTTGAATATGCTTCTGGGGAAGATCATCCTGATAGAATAGTAACCGTATTTGAAGCATAAAGGACTAGTTTTGATTACCATTTGAAGCTCAAAAGTGTTTTATTAATTCATCCAAATCTTACTTCAGCATAAATATTTTGCTGGTAATTCACCTTTAAAAGAGAGATTGATCATAGACATACATACCTCCTTATGTCATAAAGGAAAGTGCATGATTGATAAGTGAGACTGACTAATACATTGAATGTATCTAGTCTTAAGGGTTTGTTTTGAAAGTACATTATGAAAGAAGTAAAGGCATTTGATCTCTTAGATCAAATTCTGGTTGATTCATTGATCACATCAGTAACAAGGACCTGCAACTATCAAGTGTAATATCATTATCAGCATCCTAGCTCATATCATCACCAACAGGCAAGAAAAGTGAACCACGGCTATAAAAGACATATTGGCATCATCACAATTGAACAGATGTTGTACTACAGATGAGTATTGTAGAAGAAGACAAACTCCATCTACAACCTTCCTCAATAGATATGCATCGCAGATGAAGATTATAATATAGACTGAAGTATAGCTTAAGCAAGCTTGGTATGTCACATGGAGCATTCACAATCTTTAAGGTTTGATCCAATGATGCATTTTTGATTAGATAAGGCTAGTACAATATGTTCTATAAAGTGTCATTATCTTCGCTTTCAGCCTTATACTAGTGAAAGGAGACTGTGCTTTGGGATTATATTAATTTACAGTGTACAATCAAGTTCAATAATCCTCAAAAGTGTTCTCTCAACAACATCAGTTTGGAGAAGCATGGTACAAAGTCAGAAGAAGAAGGCCTAAAGACATCTCAGAGAGAGGAAATGAAGATATATAAATCACACTAGGAAATGTGAAACCCTTTGCCATTGATGTCAAAGGGGGAGGAAAAGCAGGTAATAGAAGAAAGGGTCTTCTAAAAGAAGCTAGGCAAAGGAAGACTTGGAGGAAGCATTGGATTATTGGTGGAGGTGTTGCCATCAATGCAAAAGGGGGAGATTGTTGGAAATGTTGTCATTGATGGCAAAGGAGCACAAAGGAGTAGCACCTGAATCGGGAACAAGGAAAAGTAGAAGACAGGGAACAGAGGAAGCAGAGAGCTAGCAGAGGCAGCAAAAGGACAAGAATTAGTCAAGGAACAGAGGAAGCAAAGGCAGTGAATTGAGAGGTTCAATAAGAAATTGTATGAGTTTGTGTGGGCATGTATGAATAAGACTCTATGATAGGGTTTTGGATGGTACCCTAGTTAAATGGAATAGTCGATGCCAAGGAGCATGATTTAGATTGAATGCATGAAAGGTTTGTAATTGAGCTCATATGTATAAATGAAGAATTTGTTCTGAAGTTTGTGTGAAGGTGTTTTAATTCTATGGGAATTTATACAAGGGACTTTGTAACAGATCTTTGTGGAGACCAAATACATGGTGTAGTCTGGTCTGGGGTTAAAGGTTGGAAAATACCATTTACCCAAAACTGTATAGTGAAATTCCTCAAAGAGGAACCAATTCTGTCGGAACTTGTAATCAAAGAAAATAGCTGTAATACTCTGCAGAAAAGGTGGAGGTCATTTTTTATGTAATCATGGTCAAAGGAGGCTCGATTCCCTTAAGTTCCTGAGCTACTATATTGTGGAGGAAGTCGAAATCTGAGTCTCTATGTGGAAAGTGATATTAATATAAGCATGTGTGAGTATTGCGGAATGGAAGTCGATGAAGTGTTATGGCATAACAGAGTATGAGCGCAGTTTGAATATGAAAGCAAGAACAGAATCGATGGAAAGGCATGGTGCATTGAGGAGTTATCATTCTCTGCGTAACAGTGGTCTAGGCCTGTAGAAATGAGTCGTTGGTAATAGCAGTATGGACCAAGAAAGAGTGTTGAGGAATTGCACATGAAAGGCAGAGTTCATATATATATAAAAGCGCTGAAGAAATAAAGCTGAGTGGAACCTTGAGCCGATAACAGAACCTTGAGTGAACAGTGAAACCGGGGAACAAAGAAACCTTGGTTTTCACGTGGTCTCAAATATGGTAAGAAGTTTTGAAGAAAATAATGTGATATAGCTCCTTGACTGCCACGTGTCCATAAGTGGTTTATGAAAACCATTTATATTGCGCGATGTTGGGGAATCAACCCTTGTGCAATAAATTAACACGATATTTGTTTACATCCGTCAGATTGCCGAAGCGGATGCGATAAGCCCGCAACCGTTAGATGAGAAGGGTTGTTTAAGAGCTGGGCCCCACTCTTAATTTGTGTTGAGGACTGATGTTTAATGCAAGGTCGAGGCTTATAAATCTTTCTCATTAAGTTCACGGTTTATTTATGTTGTAACATTTGATTGGAGAGCTTCATATATTAGGCATTATGTGTATGGAATTGCCGTGGGTAAGTCTAAGGTATGCTATAATGCATTATGGGCCCGAGTGTTAATGGAAATTCGAGGAGTATACATATGGGAGAATATATATATATATATATATATATATATATATATATATATATATATATATATATATATCTTCATGGTGTTATATATATATATATATTATGTGACAAGTCGAACCTTACAGGAATTAAGCTAAGTATGGGGCACACATTAAAATACCCGGGTCCTCGAATATTAAAATCATATTAAGAGTTCAGCTCTTGAACAATGGTAAGTTTATAAAGCCATGGGTATATAAAGAGATGACTTCCGCACACAGCCAAAGCTGCCGACATTCAGTAAAATGTTATTTTATCAGAGGTTATATATGTATATATTTATATATATATTGGTGTTGTGCTTATATCTATGTCCAAGACTTAATATAATGTTTACAGAAGATCTTATACATCTAGTGTGGGACCCCCCTACATAAATTCCAAGAATCATTACCAAGAATCATTACCCCAGCTGGAGGATATACTAAAGACTTAAGTGGAAAAGTACACACACACACACACATATATATATGCAGTGCTTTATATAAGTGTAGCTCCTTTTAAACAAAGAGCCAAAGTATATATATATATATATATATATATATATATATATATATATATACATATATGTGAAGTACTCTATACCTCGGGCCTAATACAACCAAAGTCTTATACTATGGGACCCTCACCAATCGCATCAGAGAAAACTTGGCAGTGGAACATGTTAACAAAAATTGTGATTGCGATTATGTTCCAGAGTCGATATGGTTTAAACGATGATTCATATATGTTTGAGTTCCAGTATCTAAGTAAACATTTTTATATCACATCGGAGTGATTCATCGCATCGAAATTTCAACGTGAACAGTGGTTGATTGCATCGGAGCATCAGAGCATAGGAATATCGGAACATGCAACTGGAAGTTGCGATTGCGATTAATCACAATCGGAAACATTGATCGCATCACATCGAATAATGATGCAAGCTCGGTAAGTGGGTCCGAAAAGGACATTTTATGTATTAAAATAATTCACTATTGTTACATTTCCAAGAGGTATCTGAGTTAAATAATGCGACAGTTTGTATGTTAAATCTCTGTATAATTATGTTGATAGTTGAAATTGCGTTATATCTAAAGTCGAAGATTTGTTGTGGTCTCTCATAGCAAGTGAGTTGAGGACACAATAGGTGTTAAATCTTCAGGCCCGATGTGTGAAAGTCATGAACACATATTGAACGATTCAATGATTGATTAACCATTGGTTTATGGTTTCTAAGGTTCGAATATCAAAATAATAATGCCGAGAATGAACATTAATTGCTTGAAATTGCATCGAGAGCATATATTGGGTTTACGACCATGGCGATATTAAAGCCTCCACATTCAGTTATTTAAACTACCAGTGAAGGAAACCAAACCATTGGAATTTTCCCAGATTTAAAGATCGGAAGTTATATATATACATCAGACACAAAATCATGGTGAACATGAATATGCACAGGAATGAATTTGAAAAGTGTACAAGCACATAAAACTAGAAAATATGCAGAAGACAGTGAGCAGAAGAAGGCAGAACAGTTCCCTGACAACAGCAGAAAAGACAGGTCCAGCAAAGCCAAAGGCCAGAAAATGGGCTAAGTGAAATTGTCTTTATGTAACTCAAAATGTGAATGTAAATGTTGTAATTGATTTTATATTGTTTTTGATGCATTGGCAAGTCTCCGAAAGAGAAAAATATCCCATTGTAATATTAAATTTAGTACATACAGTTATATTTTTCTGAGTGAGTTGGAAAAGAAATGAGAAGGCAGAAGACTAAGAGGTATGGCTATCCGTTTCGAATTCCCAAGAGGAAAACAAACAGTCATCAGGAATTCTCTATAAGTAATATCATCTTGATATGCATAGAGAGGTTAGAGAGAGAGAGAGGTTAGAGAATGTGGAATTGAGGCAGAAAAGATAAGAAGAAGGAGGAACAGAATGAGATGCAGAGAAGTTAGAGAATGCAGAAATGAAGCAGTGAGGTAGAGAAGAAGGAGACTCTGATAGTGAATCTGAGAAGATGCTGAAATGATATAAGACAAATA
Source organism: Pinus albicaulis (assembly GCA_034641835.2). Taxonomy (NCBI): domain Eukaryota; kingdom Viridiplantae; phylum Streptophyta; class Pinopsida; order Pinales; family Pinaceae; genus Pinus; species Pinus albicaulis. The sequence continues at coordinate 1,525,180,548 of CM076575.1, read as the reverse complement.
TGAAGACTGATGCACAACAGTGAAGATGGTATAGAACGGAGCTGATATCCAAGGTAAATCAACAAGTGTTTTTCTTTTGAAAGAGTAAGGAAGTTGGAGCTTCACTGCTGTTGCTTTGACACGTCAGCTGATCGAGAGAGCCTCCCGTAGGTTGGTGTCAGAGAAAATATTAGATGGAGTTGGTGCTTCAGCATCGTTGTGTTTATAAAATGTGATTGTCCGTAATCAAGGTTGAGCCTAGGGTTGATGGGAGGCTCAGAGAAATTGGCGGGTTGAGCCTGTGCCAGTAGCTGACTGAGGTAGGAGCCCGTGGGTTGGAGCCTACAAAATCGGGCAGGGGGGGAGTTGGAGCTTGCCTTTGCATCACAACAATAATAAGATGTCGTTTTCTCCCTTTATGGGTTTCCACTTATATTTGGTGTCTTTGTGCATGATGTCTATGTGTTGATGTGGTTTATCTAATCTGATTAATACTTGTTGCTCACATATTAAGATTGCTGCTACATTAACAAATCTGCTTGATACTTGCTGCTCACAAATTAAGATTTCTCACATATTAAGTTGATCATGAAATGAAGGTGTAAATAAGTTTTAAGGGAAAAGTTTTAAAAAGTCCATGAATGTTTAAACTTATTCACCCCCCCCCCCCCCCTCTCAGTTTAACTAAGGGTTCAACATAGAATAGTGGGAAAAATCAGGCGGGGTTTTTTATTTTGCACACATGGGGATATTAAACTTTGGTCTAAAGCTTAAAATAATGGGTTTTGTGGGTTTATTTAAATATAGGGGAATTACTATATATGGGTAGGTGTAGTTTTATGGATTTAATAAAATAGGTTAGGTGTTAATATGAAAAAGAGGTAGTGAAATGGAAACAAAGCATATGTTACCTGCAAGTAAAGTATAAAAATAAATCATTTCTCATCTTTTTTGTATTACTTCACTTAAACTTAGGATAAATGCTTTTTTGAGGGTTTTATGAATGATTTTGAAGGGAATGAAGTTAATTATTTAGGGTTATAATTTTACTAAGTAAAAATTGTGTTTTACTTAGGAAAAAGAGATTATGATTCATGAATGAAGGTTCAAATGCTGACGAATATGGTTTAAGGTAGGAACTCAATATTTTTAACTGACCAGTCATTGAGTCTTGGGTCTAGTCCCAACAAAAGTTAGAGAAATTTTCTGAGCCTTTTTTACTGATGGTTTATAATATTGAATACTTGTAGGGGAGGGGAAATTAGTGATTTTGCACAATGATGCTTTATTACATGATTTCTCAATTACTTTCCCCCTACCCAACTTTATTTCTAACATATTTTCTTCATTTTGTAGGTTCATTTAGGCTTGCAACCTTAAAACATTTTTCTTTCAAAGCATAAAACTATCTAAATCTACCTTATTTCATCTGAGGGCTTAGCTTAAACTGTTGAGCTCCTCATCATTCTCTACCTATCTACTGATTTGTCAAGTTTAAACTGTTTGACAAATCTTTATTCTCTATCAAAAACATGAAATTGAAAGCATTAAAAGTTAAGATTAAATTGTTTAACTGATCATGGATTATGGCATTTATTGACACTGCACATAATCATTATTCTTGCGGTAAAAGTAGTAGATCCATTTCGACTTGCTCAATTTTAGGTCTTATTTCTCTTTCTTCTTTTGGGGTCTATATTTTGTAAGTCCTTTAATCTTTCTTTTAGGACTTTTTACCCTCTTTTTGGCTTTTTATTATTTTTCATTTTTTCAAAATATGGGAAAACAACTTGCAGAAAGCAAGGTATGTACATATTTACAAGGCTATCAAAGTCAATTCAAAATTTATGAACCCTATTATTATAGGACCCTAACAGTGGCTCCACATGGGGATGACATTTCCTGGTGAAATATCAAAACTTTAAGACTAGTAGCCTTTGGAATTTGACTGTGATGACCCTGTAAATGTCTTCTAATATATGCAATTTATTCATACTTATGATATTTACCTCTCAAAGCTTAGGGCCTTCTCTCCGGGCTTCAACTTTGTTAGGGAAACATCCAATCCAATATAAAATTTGCAATGTATATGTACAATGATCAAAGTGAATAGAAACTAACTATTTGTTAACTCAGGAGAGTAGTAGTGCTTTAGCATTCTACCATTTTCCGGTCCTTCTTACAGATCTGGTCCATCCATTTCTTTCAAAAATAAAGCATTATTACCTCTATATCCATAAATCACATAAGGTCCTTTCCACATAAAATCAAATTTTCCATGTTTACCTTTGTCTTCTCTTCTAGAATCCCACTTTAACACTTTATCTCCAATGTAGAAATCATCCTCTTTAGTATTTTTATCAAAAAATTTCTTAATCTTATCCTGAATGACTTGAGATTTCATATAAAATTCTTCCCTTGTTTGTTGCAAGTGAATATTTTGATTGCTACTTCTTTGAAAGTCATTTGTTTCAACTTGTACCTCTTGGATAATTTTCATCACTCGTACACCTAGGGAGGATGGAAAAACAACATCCATTCCATAAAAAATTTGGTAAGGGTAAGTACCATTGGATATTTTAGTAGTAAGTCTATCTGCCCATAAGGCATTGACTAACTTCTTATTCCAAGTCTTTTTATTGTCTTCAAGTAAATTTTTGATGATATTTACAAGGCTCTTGTTTGAGGATTCAGTTAGGCCATTACCTTGGGGATAATATGCAGTAGAATGACCTAAGGTAATATGGTATTTCTGGCAAAAGTAAATCATGTTCTTGGATTTGTATGTTGCTACATTGTCAGCAATTATCTTTTGGGGACATCAAAATCTTGAAAGGATGTTGTTTTCTAAGAAAGATATAATGACAGTATTTGTGGTTTGTCTCGAGGGTATGGCTTCAATCCACTTGGTAAAATAATTAGTGGCTGTCAAAAGCCACTTATGTTGGCCTGAAGATGGAGGGTGAATTTCACCAATGAAGTCTAAACCCCATTGTTGAAATGGAATTTTAGTTGAAATAGGCTTTAAGGGGAGGGGTAATAATTTCTTCTTATCCTAAAAAATTTGGCACTTGTGACAGGAAGTTACATACTTTTTGACATCAGCAAACAAAGTAGGCCAGTAAAAACCAGCTCTCAAGATCTTGCCTGCAGTAGTTTTCCAATATATATGTCCTCCACAGTCACCTGCATGAAATTCTTCAAGTATTTTGTCAACTTCTTCCTTTAATAAAAAAATCTAATAAAATCCCACTATGATCTCTCCAAAAAAGTACATTATCTAAAATACAGAATCTTACTACCTTTAGTTTTAATAATATGGCTTTGGTTCTTAACAATCCAAGAGGAGCTTGTAAGTTTAGGAGTACAAATATGATATCTGTATACCAAGGTGAGTCTGAGAAGGCTTCACTGATCTTGGAGTCGCCATCTCTTCCTGATCATCTACTTGGGCGATAAAATTTATGTCTAGGGCATTACAATTAGATTCATCCATAAGTCTGGCTAATCCTTGACCTTTGATGAGCTTTGTGGGTTTTATCTCTATGTCATATTCTAAGATAGTGGCAATCCACTTAACTCTTCTTCCACCAGGACCATCCTGAGTAAGAATGTCTTTTACTACAGAATTTTGGACATAGGCAATGATATGAGAGTAGAGAATATAAACTCTGAACTCTTTAATGGCCTTAACCAAAGCTAGGGCTTTTTTCTCCATAATTTTGTACTTCAAATGGGCATATATAAGGGTCTTGCTGAAAAAGGCTATGGGTTGTTCAAATCCCTAGTCATTTTTTTGCAATAAAACTGCAACAATGGTGTGTTCTGAAGCAAATGAAAAAATTATGAAATCTTTCTTAAATTCGGGACTTATTAGGACTAGAGTTTTGGTTAAGGCTTGTTTTATGGATTCAAATGAATGTTTATCTTCAATATTCCATTTAAGAATTGAATATATTTTAAGCATGCTATTTAGTTCTCTAATTATCTCACCTAAATTATATATGAATCTTATTAAAAAAATAGTCTTACCTAGAAAGGCTTGTAATTCTTTGATGTTTCTTGGTGGAATGATGTTAAGAATTTCTTCTATCCTAGGAAGATCTATTCTGATTCCTTCTTTAGAAATTATGTGTCCAAGTAACTTGCCTTCTTCTAATCCAAATAAACTTTTCTTAGGGTTTAAAGAGATGCCGAATTTCCTGCATTTAATAAACACTTGTCTCAGATGATCCAAGTGTTCATTATCAGTTTTCGAAAACACAATAATGTCATCTAAGTAAATTACTAAGAAATCATGTATTTCCTTTGCAAAATCTATGTCCATAGCCCTTTGAAAGGTTGCCCCTACATTCATTAGACCAAAATGCATTTTTACATACATAAAAGTGCCCCAAGGAGTGTTATGTAGGTATATCCTCTCTGCAGACAGAGACAATCCCTCTAGCCCTAAATTGGGTCTAGTAATAAGGAATCATGCTAAGGTGTAGGTTCCTAGATATTTGAATAAAAGAGGACGTGATAAGATGGCCTACATGTGGTCCAATGCTATTGTCGGTAATCACAGTGGTGATGAGAACTTCTTACTCTTGATTCAGCAGGTCACAATCCCTTCTCTTATCGCACTTGGACACCTGCACAAAGATCAGAAAATGATAACTTCATACCACATACTAACTTCATCCAAAAAATACTAGTCAAACAGATAAAACTAACATATTGCATTCAATAAAGACAAAATACAAGATGGGAACTAGACAATAGTCACTTATATTATTAGGTAGAAAGAAGAGATACAACCATGCTCTGACGTTGCAGTATCCTCTAGTGGGGTTCAGGAAAAGCACGTCTCAAAGCTCATCATGGAATTCGGATGGGAAAAAGGCCCTCTTGATGGATTTCTCCCTTGTTCTACCTTATCAATAACTCAGTTATTCAACTATATTTCAGTCCTTCAATTTTAGTGCTTCAGCTGTATAATTATCTTTGTTCAGCTAGATTTCATAAAGAGAGAAGGCTTGTTTATATAGAGGCAAATGAGGAGGTTGGGATCCCTACAAAGGTGGAAGGGGGGCCTATCCTTTAGGAGCATTCCAAGGGAGGTGGAAACTACTAACTAAAGGAGGAAGCCTATGGTTGTTTCAGTTCAACCACTCCTAATGACTCATCCCCGAGGTGGTTGGAATGGAAACTCCGCCTCTATTTTTAAAAAACATTTCATAAATAGCTTGGCGTGAGTGTCTAACTAGCACAGAGCACCAAGTGGGATGGGCTCAATGTTAAATTCCCAGGTCGGTGCGAGGAGGTAAAGGGCTACTTGCGCCAAGGCAAAAATAGGGATTTTTACAGTTCTGCTTAGGGAAATGTCAACAAGAAGAATGTTGCCTTCATTAAAAGGGATGCAAGGATGTTATTTTCAAAGCATGACACTGCATATTGGTCACATAAATGACCCTCCAATGTGCGATTTTTGGATTTCAGGGACTGTGAAAAAATGTTGTGTAATAGATGCCCCCTAAAGCATGAGGTCCGAGGGAGAGGGAGGGGCGAAATGCTTTATGAGAATGCGTTTGAACCAAACACAACTGTCGAAAAACTTGCAATTAAAAATACAGCTGATATCTCTGATACATGAACATGTGGCATGGGCGCAACCATCCAATAAAAGAGTATATAAAAACTTAGATCTAGGTATGGACATAGCCATCTAGTAGTAAAGATCAACAAATAGACTTAGGTATGGTCACAACCATCAAATCAAAGAGTCATGCAATAAGTCATGATAATCCACAAAGAACCTGCAACCTAGATTTTATCAGAAAAAATTCAGGGTCTTGCGCTCCATCTCGACCCGAATAAGTACAATTTCTAAAATGCGAATGTATGAGCTGAAGTCGAACATGCAAGAAAACCATCTGATTACCAGCTAATGATGAAAATTATTAACAGATGCAAGAGGAACCACCAAAAATGACAATGGCCCTCAAGTTACGAAAGGTACAATCCACGGAATGTGAATAGTGATCTGGCATCGAACACCTGCAGAGTCAGTCAATTGAAGGCCAATGATGTGGACTTTGCGTCGAATGCGAAGAACCTGCCATTAAGGCATGCAGGCTCCAAGGTACTGAAAGGGAGTCTCTAGATCAGATTCCTGGATAATGAGCTGAATTAGACAGGAAGTGACCTGGTCAAAAGAGGGCCATAATGTTTCCCACATCATTGACACGAGACAAATGAATATGATGTTTGTGAATCAGGACCAGCAGAGAATCAGAGGGAGGTTGAAAAACTGCAGAGGCAAACTTCTCTTGAACATATAAGTAGCACGACACTGGATTTGGCAGTTTTTGACATCAAAGGATCTGAGGTCATTATAACATGGCAAAGAGCGAGCGAGAGGTCAAAAAATATTACCCAAACCCATGGAGGCAATAATGACGAAATGAGATGTCCTTAGCAGAGTCGCCAACTTTTTATGTAGGTAAATCCTCTCTGTGGACAGAGATGATCCCTCTAGCCCTAGAGTGGGTCTAGTAACAAGGAATCATGCTAAGGTGTAGGTTCCTAGATATTTGAATGAAAGAGGATGCGATAATATGGCCTACCTGTGGTCCAATGCTGTTGTCGGCAATCGCAGTGGTGATGATAAATTCTTGCTCCCAATTCGACAGGTCACAATCCCTTCACTTATTGCGCTTGGACACCTGCACAGAGATCAAAAAATGATAAAAGCATACCACATACTAACTTCATCCAAAAACTACTATTCAGTTAGAGAAGACTAACATATTGCATTCGATAAAGACAAAATACAAGATGGGAACCAGACAATAGTCACTTATATTATTAGGTAGAAAGAAGAGATACAACCATGCTCTGACGTTGTGGTCTCCTCCAGCAAGGTTCGGGTGAAGCACGTCTCAAAGCTCGTCAGGGAATTCAGATGGGATAAAGGCCCTCTAGATGGATTTCTCCCTTGTCCTACCTTCTCAATAACTCAGTTATTAAACCATAGTTCAGTCCTTCAAGTTTAGCGCTTCAGCTATATAATTCTCTTTGTTCGGCTAGCTTTCATAGAGAGAGAAGGCTTTTTTATATAGAGGCAAAGGAGGAGGTTGGGATCCCTAACAAGGTGGAAGGGAGGCCTATCCCTTAGAAGTGTTCCAAGGGAGGTGGAAACTACTAACTGAAGGGGGAAGCTCGTGGTTGTTTCAGTTCAACCACTCCCAATGACTCATCCTCGAGGTGGTTGGAATGGAACCTCTGCCTATATTTTTTTTTAAAAATCATAAATATCTTGGCGCAAGTGTCTAACTGGCATAGAGCACCAAGTGGTGTGAGCTCAATGTTAAATTCCCAAGTTGACGCGAGGAGTTAAAGTGCTACTCACACCAAGGCAAAAATAGGGATTTTTACAGCTCTGCTTAGGGAAATGTCAACAAGAAGAATGTTGCCTTCATCAAAAGGGATGCAAGGATGTTATTTGCAAAGAATAACATTGTGTATTGGTCACAGAAACGACCCTCCAATGTGCGAGTTTGGGATTGCAAGGATGGTAACAAAATGTCATGTAACAAGGAGTGGTAAATATTGTTTTGGCTTGATATTCTTTTTGGAAAAAGATCTGGTTGTATCCTAAAAAACCATCTAAAAGTGACATCCTAGAAGAGCCAACTACCCTTTATAATATATGATCCATTTTAGGTAAAGGGTAATTATCTTTCAAGGACACTTTGTTTAGATTCCTAAATTCAACACATAATCTAATCTCTCTTGTTTTCTTTCTTGCTGGAAATAGGTTGGAAACCCAATCAGAATATCTAATTGGTGCAATTATCTATGCATCATACATTCTTTTCACTTCTTTTTCTATCAAAAGTAATAAAACATGGTTAATTCTTCTCAACTTTTTCTTAAATGGCTTTTGGTCTTCTTTTATTGGAATTTTATGTTGGATTATGCTAGTATCATAGGATTTGAGATCCTCATAACTCCAGGCAAAAACATCTTGATATTCCTTTAAAAGAGTAATATACTTCTCCTTTTCTTGTTGAGGTAGTGTTTTGGAAAGTTTGATTATTTTGGGTTTTAACTCTGTACCAATATTGCATTCTTATATATCAGATCTAACTAGCTCCATTTTTTGTTTTCTAGCTACATAATTTGAGCCAAAAAGATCTTCTAAGGGAGTTAAGCCTTTGGGTAAGAAATTATCCTTAAGATTCAATATATTTGATTCATCATCAATAATTTCTTTAATCTCTACTTTCTCTAAGCTATCTATATCAGATCGACTAAATCTAGTTGGTTTATCGAACTTTATTTTATTTACAGCTAAGTTATTCAAATCTATTTCACAATCTAAATCTTGATCTATAGTACAATCTGTGTCTATCTTACAGTTCTGAAATTCATCTTCATTCTTCATAAACTTGTAAATTTGTTCATCTTGACAAAAAAATTTCCAATACTTAAGGTTGTCTATAATTATTGGCCTATGTTTGACTTTAGCAGTATAATTGTGATTAGGCTGCAATGGTAACTTACATGTACTAGAAAAGGTTGCTAGACAGTGAGCCTGTATATTTTTTTTTTCTAGGTATATCAACAAACTTACATTACAATAAATCATCAGTTAAATCTATCACAGTGTCTCTGTATCTGCTCAGTCTAGGATTGTAAACATAATATACTCCATTTACTTGTCTTATGATCAACTCTGAATCTCCCATGATTAATATTATTTTACCTCTTGAGTTCCTAATGATTTGGAGTCCTAGAATGAGGGCTTCATACTCAACCATATTACTGGTACATTTTAAATTGAGCCTGAAAGCATGACCTTCTGAGTGATTAGTCTCCATGTTGGTTATCCAATCTCCTACTCCTGCTCCTAACTTATTTACTGAACCATCAAAGTCTAAATGCCATAAATATTCGTGAAAAATATTATCATTGTTTGGTGCTTTCTTTTTCTCTATTAGTTTAGTTTGGATTTCATTAGTTTCAGAGTTACATAATATAAAAGAATCAAGGTCATTTGGTGTAGAATAAATTGGGTAATTTATAGATCTTTCTGCACTACTGACCATGTACTTCATCAATGTTTCGCTATATAATTTTTTAGTCACTTTTTAGGCTGACTAAAAACTGGTATAGTAGCATAAGACATGTCCAATTATAGAGATCCCTGTAACTTTGCTCCCCATGAGCGAGAAAGTAAAATTCCATATTTAGGTGGGATATCGGCTACTACAATGTCCATTAATATACTCTTACGAGGATATTGAACTAGTGTTACACACAAATCTTTGATTAAACCTAGGCATTTAAATTTACTTGAATCAAATGAGAACAAATCTTTGTAGGGCCTTGGGATTTCTAGATTGAGAGTTTCCATTATGGCTTTAGGCATTAGATTATGGGAAGCTCCTGAATCTAGCATGGCATTGTGTAAAATTTGATCATGAATGATAATACTGATATAAAATGGAGGAAATGCTCCATCTGCATGTTTTCCATTCACATCTGGGCCAAAAATCAACTCTGGCTGATCATCATTTATATTTATGGAATCTTCTCCATCATTCATATTTAATGTTTCAGTTATGGTTTATTTATACAAGTCATGTTTTACCAATTCAGTCAGAGGAATCGCTATTTTTAGCTTTGCAATTTCAGATTGTATGTTGAATGTAGGTCGAGATTTACTAATTTGAACCAATTCTTCCTTAGTAACTGTAGTTTGTGTTGGTTTGTCTTGTTTTTCTACAGTTATGTTTTCATTTTCAAGTGGTTTAACATTCTATGTTTGTCTTTCTTGTGTTTTGCTGCTCCTAACTTTCTTTTCAGGGATTCTTGTGAAGCAGTAGACATTTTTTCAGACTTAGAATTATCAACAGGTGTTTTTGAAGTAGCAGTTTTTGGATCTACTGATTTAGGATCAGCAGAGGGTATTTTAGGATCTAAATTTGTTGTTTTAATAGAATTAGAAGCTTTAGTAACAGTATATTTCTGTGAGTCTTTTGTAACTTGAGAAACTTCATCAATAATATCAACAATTTTAGGGCTTGATGCATTTTTAGGACTAGAAATGTTTTGGGAAGAACTAGAGTTTTGCTTATTTTTCCTTGGGAGAATTTGCAAAACTTTTGTTTTGGGAGCTTCTACTGTTTTATTATTCTGAGTTTGGGAAGTTTTCTTAGTATAAGACTCATTATTTTTCTTATTTCTAAGGTTATATTGACTGTGTATTTCATATATAGCATAATCATAACCTTGTTTATAATCAAAGGATTCACTAGAATCTAATTTGAGTTGTTGGAGTTCAAATAATTCTTGATCTTCCTGAGTGAGAAATATAGTATTATTATCATCTATTCCCATTAGATTTATTACATCCTCATCATCATCATTATTCTGAGAACTTTCAGCATAGTTCCCTTGCAATGGGGGGCTTATTATTTGGTCTGGGGTTGTTTCTTTTGCTTTTCCTGAATTTATGTTTTTTCTAAAATTGGGATTTATGTTTTGTTGTTGGTTATCCCACTGAGGTCTCCTCTCTATGTTGTCTAATATATCCATCATCCTATCTAAAGTTTTAGCTAACATGTTTATTTTTTAGTCTGAATTGGAAGTTTCTTCTTTAACGGTCACTCTTCTCTCATTTCTTAGTCTAGCTTTTCTAGCTAAAATGTTTACTTCTACACTAACAACATTTGTTTTCATTCTTTATAAGGTTTCTGAATTTCTTTCCCTCAATTGATAAGCCATGTCCATATCAAATCCATCAGGGATTTTGAGCAAGACATTATCAGGGGTGGCTTTAATATTTGCAGGGATAGAATTGTAAACATTGTTATATCTAGTGCAGTAGTCTTGGACTGACTCATTTGGAGCTCTTGTCATAGCATTAAATTCAGACAATATCTCGAGTTTATTCTTTTTCTTTTCCCATTTATTTAAAAAAAATCTACGAAATACAGCTAAATCAGTTACACTACCAGCAGCAAGACCTCTAAACCACTTCTTAACCTCTCTTGTCAGTGTTTGTGCAAATAACCTCATTTGAACATCAGAATCATCAATCTCATGGAGTTCAAAGAAATCTGTCATTTTATTTATGCATTGATGAGCTGTATAATGGGTAGTGGCATCAAACTATGGTATCTTACTCTGATAGTCTTGAGGCATGTCATGAAGCTGTTGTGGTAAGACTAAGGGAGCATATCTAGCAGCCATAGCTTGAAGTTTAGCTTGGCTAGGAGGTAAAGTAGAAGTACTTGGGGCTATGTTGGAAATGATAGCTGATGAACTAAAAGTTGTAGTTGAAGTGAAGGAAAATGAAATAGGAATGTATATGGAACTAATAGGGAATGAGGATGATGTATTTAAAAAATCAAAAGGTGAGCTAATGGATATAGTGGATGAAGTGAGTGGTGGAAATAGTACTCTAGGCTGTAAAGGTAATTTAAGGATAAATGGATCTATAGATGAGTTGGTAGTGGAATTTATATATGATGTAACAGCATATAGAGATGAATATTTAGCTAGTATTATTGTGGTATGTAATTGAGAAAATGGAGGTTTGTTTGCGTTGGTCAATAATTGAGCTAATTCAATAGCTTCATCAATATCTTTGAGAATAGTAACATTAATTTCTTCAATTTTAGTCTGATCTTGAACTTTCTTTAATTTAGAATTTACTGTAGTATTTTTTTGTTTTGTATTCAAGAATGAAATGAAAACAGGGTCTAAAACAGTAGTTTTCATATCACTTTCAAATTTACTTCTAATAAAGAATGCTCAAATTTCAGATCAAAATCAATATCTTGCAGACTTACTAACTCTTGTGGCAATGAATTGACTCTTTGTTATGGTACTTCAACTTCTAAATCTTCTAACTATTTTTTCTTTTTACCAATTTGATCTGGGTTGTCTACTATAACAACAGGCTTAGGATCCGTGTTAGACATAGTATAGTAAATTTTCCTAGAAGCCAGAATTACTTTTTTCAATACCCAAAACTTATAAAAACAATATTAAAGTAAAAGGATGTATAAAATGATTTTCTTTAAGACTAGTTTTATGATTGAGGATTGGTTAGGCCCCAGTGGATTTGCTAGTAATGTTATCACTCTAGTAATTCTAAAGTTGTGGGATTATGCTTTTTAGTCAAAGAATACTAGAGGTACCACAAACCTACTTTTAAACTCTAGGATCTAGCCTTCCTAGGGTTCAGAGAGGGCTCTCTCTTTAAATTTTAACTTTTTTTTAATTTGTAGATATTAGGCTAGTTATGAATGTGCAGCTTTGGTTTTGGTTTTGATTGGTTTGGTGGGAAAAATCACTTGAAAGCAAGGATAGTGGGAAATCTATTTGTCCATTGGGCTAAGGAGTCAAAATCAAGCAAACAGGACTAGGATCAAGGGCAAAAGGTCAAATGTTTTTTTAGGGAAAGATAGATAACCTTTGAAGATCTTGGAATTTTTTTTTTATGAGGTGGTATGATCGGGATAAAGGGCACTTAAGAAACCTTTGATCCGAAAAAGGAAGTAGTAGGAAGAGGTCAAATGAGAGAGGGAGAAATTAAGGGTTCCCTACACTAGAAATCAGAGGAAAACATATAAATGATAACTAGTTAAAAACAGAGTGCTCTTAAAAAATCATGTAGTAATACTCCTAGTTATACTTTCAAATTTAGAATAAACATAAATGGATGCATGTAACAAAGAAAGAAAACAATGAAAAGTGAGGAAATAATTCACTCAAAATAGCTCATCACAAGAATCCTGAAGTATGATGCCAATTTTTTTGATACAACCTGCTAACTCGAAATTTGACACACAAAAGCTTTGAATTCCAAGAAGAAATGACTATAACAATCCCAACAATTTTTTTCCACACAAAATACTTCTAAAGATGAAGTATTTATACATAATTTTTTACAAAATATCCTAGAAAACTTCTAGGAATTATCTTAGGAAAATAAAATATCATTACAACAATAATAGAGACAGTTGCTTAACAAATCAGCAAGTTGTCCTATTTATCCAAAAGAAATAGAAACAATTTTGAGGATAAGATGCAGCTGCCTGCCTTGGTGTCCTCCTTGCTGGCTCTTAGATATATTTTGTAATTTGATCTGCCTTGTCTGATACTCTTTCTTGGATACTCTTTATTCACTAATACTCTCTAAACTTTAGTCAAAAATTGTTTACTATTGTAAAGAAAATCTGTTTTGACTGTAAATTAGAAAATAGTTTGGTCCTCTTTTCATTTGTTTTTTATCCTTCATAGTAAATCAGTGAGTGCTTGCCAATCCTCATCTTTAGGAAATTGTATCTTCTTTAATTTCCCAAAGTTTTCATCAGCTTCAGTATATCTGGCAAAGGTTGGCTTGATGACAAATAAGTGTTTTAACTCATATTGAAAGAAGAATAAATCTTCAAAACTCTTGAGTAACACTTTTCCTGTTGGTATTCCTTGACCTGTTGGTTTAATTACCTGTTCTTTTGCAAACTCTATAATTTTCTTATGATAGTCATTTTGAGGCATTAGTTTATCATTGATGACCATAATGTCAGGCAGTCATTTTTGCCTCAAATTTGTAAACTTAACCATAAATCTAGTTATGGTAGTATTCATACTTTCACACTTTTCTTCTAGTTGCCTCATTAGATTCTTCTTTGTGGTAGCTTTCCTAATTTCTAGGATAGTTTCAGTTTTTTATGTAATCTTGAGTTCTTCCAACTCCTATATGTTTTTGCTATTAAGGAAAATGATTAGCTTTACAGCTTGCTCTAGTTTTTCAGCCAGTTCACTTTGAGTCCTTTGAATTTCTGCTTGTGCTTTTAGTAACAACTCTCTTTGCTCAAAAATAACCTGAATCGAAGGCCACACATCATGGATGGCTTCAATGACATTGTTCCAAAGGTGGTTTTTTATGTATGATATTTTCTCTTTTAATGTCAATTCTTTCTATAATTTCTTTTTGTAATTTCTTTAATTTCTTTAATGTCAATTCTTTCATTAATTTCTTTCTATAATGTATTTAACTTTGATGGCATTTTGTTCATGTTTCTTTGCATTTATCTGAGCTAATTTATTTGACTTATCAATATTTTCTACCATCTTTGTCAACCGATTAATCTCATTTGTCTTTAAAGACATTTCTTCCATTGCTTTCACTATTTTGTTGGCATCATCTGTAGGTTGTACTGTTGTTGTTGATGATTCAATAACTGAGGTTGTCGAATAAGTCACTGGCACTGCAGTAGCCAGTGGTTCTTTGGGTGCCAATGTTTCACCTAAAGTTGAAGGAACTGCTGCAGTGGTAATTTGAATAACTGTAGGAATCAGTGGTTCTTTCATTGTTTCCTTTTCTTGGACAAGTTTGTCCATCTATATTTACATCTCCTTAACCTGGATTGTTAACTGAAAAATTAAATTCATCATGTCATCTTTTTCACTCTACTCCTGTATGACTTCTTTTGTTTGAGTATGCTCACTTTGAGGAAGTTTAAGTTGTTTCGTCAAGGCTGCTATATCTTCATTTTTCTTCTTCACCAATAATTCTACTGCTTTGATATTAGCAGGTCATATCCCACCTGCAAAACTAGTTCTTCTAAGGCCTTTATCCTTAGATATTTGGCATACAATGAGGTTTTGTCCATCTTCATCTAATCTTGCATGTTGGACATGGTGTTTTGGAGCTTCTAAGCACTCATGGCTTTTTTTGTAACAGTAGAATATAACATTTTAGAGGTCTTTCTGTGGAACTCAATTTGATCAAGAGCATGTATTTTATCTGTCTGAACTTCCAAATCAAATTTCTTATAATCTGCCACTGTCTTATGAGATTTGACTGTGGGCTGCAATACTGACATGATTAAATTTTGATTAGAATAATAAAATGCACACAGGAGATTTTTTTGCACACTTGAGTTTGTTTGTGATATTGAGAATAAATATTATTCTTTATCTCTTCATTCTTCAATTTGATCTGCTTATATTTCTCTTTGATATCCAAATCCTTTTCCTCAGCTACCTATGAGGAAGAGGCTTCCATGCTTTGTTGTCTTTCCATCAATTGTGTGTCTTCATTATTTATTTGACCTTCATTTTGATTTTTAGTAGTTGGTTCATTGATAATCACAGTAGTAACATTTGTCTCTGGAAAATCTGTATTGGCATTTAAAGGCTTCGTTTCTTCAACATTAATTGCCACTTTTCCTTTACGTGCTAAATGTAATTTGGGCCTTTTGTTATATATGAGCTTGAACTTGGTTTCAGTTGTAGTTTCTACCACATAGGCTCTTTCTTCCCTTACTCTTTTAATGGACTTCTCTGGTTGATTTGCAATATCCAAGGTATGACTAGTATTACCTTTGTTCACTGCATTTATTAAAGTGTTTTCAGTCCATTCAATCTGATTCGAAATTTTTTCTATTTCTGGTTTAGCTTCATGGATAAAGGATGTTAACTTGCATTTAACCCTTAGCTTACTCAAGATCCCTTGTGGATCATAGTTCCAAGAGAAACTCTCTTCAAATTTATATTCCAATAACTGATTTGCTGCTTCTTTTTTTGCATCCCTATGATTGCATATGAATGGCCCTATCTGGTTCTTAAGTTTGAATTGTGTCTTATTCTTAGCTGCCATGAAATTTATGGAATCAAAGTTTAGGATCTGCCTGATATACTCCAAGGCAAAGATCCTCATTGAAGGATGTTTTGGTAACTTGTCAGGTAACAATTTTGACCCATAGACTTTGATTTCAGTATATTTTTCATAAAAATACCAGTCACCAACCTTACTCTCCTCTGACAACTGCAATATCTTTTTCATTTCTTCATTTGTTCTTGGCTGCTCTATTTCGGTCAACATTGTGATCACTGGATGTAAAAATAACTCTGAAAATTTTGAATAACTGAAATCTGTAAATTCTTTCCTAAGCATGGATGTCCAAAAAATGACAGATATAGGATTTCCCTCTATGTCAAGTTTTTGGAGAGTAAGTGGAAAATTATCTTATTGGAAGTATAAAACCATATGGAAAATTTAGGAGGTATATCTGAACACTCCCTCAATTTGTAAACTAGCCAATTGATGATGAATACTATCAGCAATAAAACCAACATAATCAAATATTACTAATGGGGGTTGACCAAGGGAAAAATTGGATAAGAATCCCAAGATGGACTCATATGTGTGTTCATCAGTAAAATATCCAAGAATGAAGGAAAGCATGGAAATCACATATATTGATCCTTCAGGGAATTTAGCAATAGAATATGGGGGATTTAGCGTAGGAATTTCTACATGGAGAGGCATAAATGTCTGAAAAATCATGACCCTTGTGGGAAAATCTAGGCCAATATATAACTTGGTGAGGGCCTCTATAGATAAAGGGGCTGCTTGGGGGTCAGGATGAAGATGTAACATTTTCTTAATTGATTATGCAGTGATGGTAAAAAGCACATCTTTATTTTCATTTACAGTGGCTCTTTTCTTTTGAACATAATACTGCTGACACAATCTAATGACCTACTGACATGGGTGAGTTAATGGGACAACATATTTGGGAAAATGAGATTCCAAAATATGGAATTCTTCTTCATTATCTAATGACTTTTCATAGTACCAGTTATGGATATCTAGCAGATTGAATTCAACAATGAGATCTATTATCTTGTAATCAGTATCAGCTAGTGGGATGTGTTCAATACAAGCAATAAGTGGTTGAAGAGGATTTACAACAATAGCAGTGTTTGAAGTCATGGCAAGAGTAGGTTTAGGTACTTTGGAACCTTCAGGCTTGCTTGTATTATGCTTTTTAGGCATTTTGGGCTACTTCTGCAAGTTTATACAGTTTGCAAAAGTAATTTACTTTAGCAGAGGGTTTATTGGACAAATTTGGCAAAGTATAGCTTTTTTCTTTGGGATTTCTTCTCAATTAGGTTTGTGAAAGAGTTTTATAGGCTTTTAACTGGTCTAAAACAAGAAACAAAGGTTTTTTGAGTATTTTAATGGAAATTTGGGCTAAAAACTATTTCGAAAAGGGTTACAGAGGCTTAGGATACCTACAGAGGTTTTCTGGTTTGATTTTAGCTTGAAATAGTTCATCAAAGTGTAAAAAACTCACAAAATTCTTCAAAAATGGTGCGCAGCAGAGAAACAGGGTTTCTGGAAAAAAATTGATAGGGTCTGGCCTATTTTTGGGCTTTTTGGCAGTTTCTAATAATCGATTTTTAAATGCTAAGTATGATTTTGATCTTAAAATGTCCTTTAAATCGATTGTTGGTTTGAATTTTGGAAAAATACCTTTTGTATGCAGATATTTGACTTTCAAAAGATGTGTCTGAGATTTTTTAAATGATTTGATGGCTTCTGTAACTTTTATGGATCAATGTGCAACTCCTTGACAATATTCAGAGGTTTACAGGGTAAATCTTGCATGTTTCGGGCGCAGAAATGGCAGAAAAAGGCTTTAAAAGGGTGTTTTTACAGTCGAGGAGGCTATGCAGTGAGTTTAGGTTAATGCACCGAAGATAAAGGGATGAATGCATTTCCAAGGTTAAATATGCATTTTGGTTATTTTTTTTGAGATTGCAACAAGATGATGAGCTTAGTGAAAAGAGTCGCCTTCACTAAGTGGGCCCGCTGGGTATTTTTGGCACAAAGTCTATTTTTAGACTATGTCTATTTTTAGATATATGGATCATGTTCTATGAGTTGCAGGATAATATTTGTCGATGGTTGGTCAAGTCAGAAAAAATAGATGGACTTATATTTTTAGACACACTGGGCGGAATCTATTTTTAGATTTCCAGTCTAAAAATAGATATGTCGAATATTATTAGCTCTTAATAATATTTGGACTCTAAACATTATCTTATCCTCTTAGAGCACTTCAGTTCGAGTCACAGATTTGGCACATGCAGCTGATAGAAGGAATTATGCTATTCCTAGGGTTTAGTGGAGCTATTGCATGGTTGACTTCAGTTAGAACTCATGTGACAGAGTTTGGTGGAGTTGATGAGACAGTTAATGGAGTTGTGTTCAGTTTAACTTAGTTGAGCTAGTTGTATCTAGTCTAACCGATTGATACAATTAGTGAGAGTGGTGTGAATTAATTATTAATTAATTCACTAATTATTAACTCATAAATCAACTAAAGAATACATCAGTTAACTTCAGTGCATGGACAGTTTCAGTGGAGACCAGTGAAGAGGTAGGTGAAAGAGCAGTGTGACTATCAGTTGTGACTATACTGGTGCATGAGTTTTCACCACACATTGATGGAGATGCCAATGAGGATTGCGCAGTACATACTAGTGGGATTCAAACTTGGATCAAGCAATTATTCATCTTGGATTGCGCAGTAGAGGCAGGCTAACAGGTGGAGCAGATTGGAGCATGTGTTTTGTATGATCTGAGCTTGTGTAGTGTGTAACAATTGGAGATTGTACTGAGAGCTTGTGAGGAGTTTGTACAATGATTGTTACGTGATCTCTATCATTATAATATACATATAGTTGGGGGTTTTCATCTTTAAGCTTTCCCATAAATACTGTGTTTATATGTGTGATTGTTTATGGTTTTAATGTGCGCATGCGATTGTTTATATTTCCACAAATTGATGATCAATAGTAGAAGAGGTTATGTATTATGCATGAAGCTCAAATAGTGTGTGATAAGGATAATATTGATGAATAATTTAACAGTTATTCAAATTTCTACATGGTATCAAAGCAATATTGATCATTGGAGCAATTGCAAAACATTAAAGCGGTTGAGTTTTGTGCTGGTGGAATTCGAATTTGCAGCAGTGTTTTCTTGGTGTCGAAGTTGAGATGACTTTCAACAGATTGCGATTGGAGTATTCCCTTGAGGGCAGCTCGAATTATATTGCATGGAAGGATAGGATGGAGGTGGTGCTAGATGACAATGGGTTGAAGGAGTTCATAGATGCTGAAGTCCCAAAGCCTACTTCTAGCGATGCTGCCGTAATTGAGGCTTGGAAAAAGAAGACAGCAAAGTGTCGAAGGATTCTATTGGAGGGCGTGAAGGATCACATAGTGTCCAGCCTGCATGGTAAGGCTTCTCCATTCTTGATGTGGAAAGCCTTGACATATTTATTCCAAAGAAAGAGCGACCAGAGGAAGTTGGCGCTCAAGGATAAACTAAGAAACATAAAGATGGAGAAAGGCGACAGTATGCCCAAGTACCTCACGAAGTTCATCCAATGCAGGGATGAGCTGGGAAGTGTGGGGGTGACTATTGATGATGAGGACTTGGTGAGCTTGGCTCTCCTTGGGCTTCCGAAGAGTTGGCACTCCTATCAGGACTCTGTCAATGGTCGGGAGAAATTGCCAGGATGGGAGCGACTTTGGTCGGATCTTGTGCAAGAGGAGATAAGGCGGAGTACCAGGGACGGATCTTCATCAAAGAACTCTGATGAAGAGAATTGCGCTTTGGCTACCAAAGAAAAGAAGGGGAAGAGCAAGAAATCTTCTCATTCCGGTGCGAAAGGCAAGAAGCAGGACATGTCCAAGGTGAAGTGCTTTCACTGTCACCAACACGGACATTATGCCACAAATTGTCCGCAGAAGAAGAAAAATAAGCAGGCTGCTGGATCTGCAGCTAGAGAGGCCTTAGCCTCATAGTTTGAGCTAGATTTTTCACTGATCACATGCTTTGTTTCAAGTGTGATGGGTTTAGTGTGGTTTCTGGACAGTGGTGCGTCTTTTCACATGACAAGAGATCGAGATTTGTTTACTGATCTGGATGAGAAAGATCTTGGAGTGCACATCGAGATGGGCGATGATGGTAGATACAGCGTGACCGGTATCAATACCATTTCCTTTGAGAGGGAGTCTGGTAAACCCTTCGTATTGAAGGAAGTGATGCATGTTCCAGGATTGAAGAAGAATCTTATCTCTGTGGCGATGTTAGAAGACAAGGGATATGATGTTGTCTTTAGCGAGGGAAAGGATTTCTTGCACAGTAAGGAAACTGGTGAGACCCGGAGGATAGGG